>CP136880.1:20067500-20377500 GCA_033000465.1 Sciaenops ocellatus | reverse complement strand
TCCCAATGTATTTATAACGCTACACTCTGAGTGTGTTATACACCTGAAATGTTGTTCACAATATACTTCCTACCACATCTTGCAAATCCTTGTACCATTTGTAATATTAATATTACGATGCCGTGCTTCACCTCAGGGTCTTAGCTTGTCTCTTATCCAATGTCACAGACAAACTCTTTTATCACACATAAAGAACTTCTGTTTGCTCTCTGCGGACAAGCGTTTCCACTGAAGCTTGGATCACAAAGGTACTTTTTGAAAGCCTCCCTGCCCCAAGGTTGTTTCCTCATCTTTACTTTCATGGCTCATTTTGGATGCACCGTGCTGAACACTGCAGTGCTGGAGGTGCGGCTGAGTGTACCTGGATCTGCAGGGGGAGGTTGGCGCTGATGGTGTACAGCAGCAGTTTGGTGGGTTTCTCCCTGCACATCAGCACCAGTTCCAAGTCCATGTCCCCTTTGATCAGCAAGCCTTTGGCCACCAGGCCGACACGTGTCACCCCGCACAGCACTGGCGTTCTGTCCGGCCTGAGGGCAGATGAATGACAGCCAGCATTAGAGTCTCTCACAGCCATACAGAAACAGAAATACAGCCAGAGAACAGGTCCTCAGCTCCCACTGCAGGGGACAGCTGGTCGTATTTCTAAACGTAAATATTCCACCTCATTATTTCACAACAACAAAATTCAGCTTTTTCTCAAGTCTGTCTTAATCTAAGATGCGCATAGAGTGGATATTGTCTGTTTCTTACACTGTAGAGATCAATTCACAGCCTGTACAAACTGCACTTTGTTACTGATCTTACTAAACAAAAGTCTGGTGTTGTCCATCCATCTGTTATTGTAGCAGTATAAAGTTCCATCATAAAGGGTCAGTTCACCTAAACTGCTGAGTGATTTTTTTTTTAGTATTCAGCCATACAGTTAAGTGTCATTCTCCTGGTGTTCAGATCTTGCTATCTGAGATTTCTGCGTCCACTCCAATACAATTGAGATGAATGGAATCCCCCTTGTGATGCTCCAAGTAATACTATCCATGTAACAGTGGTGAAAAGTATTTACATTATTTATTCCATCATGAACTAAGTAAAAATTTAAATGCCTGTATTACTATTTTTACCTAAATAAAACAATTGAGCAGTTCTTCCATCTGGACATCTGGACAAAAACCACACCTCAATGTCACAACTTTCCACCAAACAAGTAGACCCTGTGAAGTCTGCTGACAACGTGTTCTGTGGATTATCCACAGTAACAAGGAGACTGTTTTAAATGTGCTATTTCACTGTATTACAAACAAAATTCTTTTCACCTCTATTGTTGTTCGGTCACTGCATGTGGTCCACAGGTACAGTGTGTGTGCAGTAAAGAAATTTTGTCCTGCCTCAAGAACATTGGCAGATGGGTGAACTGAACTGAGTGATTCTTAAGACATTCTGGATATGAATTCAGTTTAATAATATTATTATAATAACAATGCTGACCTACTTCTACATATCAAAAATAATATACTGTCTTCTGTTCTGGATGTGTTTTCTTTGTATGTAATCGGCTCACTCTTGTATCTCAATATACTGCAGATGCTCTGTTAATACAGAACCTCTATGTGGATGTTTAGGTCCAGAGCCAAATGTTGAGAATTTATGACCATTGAGTTTGTTTAATCATCCAATCATCACACATATCCACCCGATGAACCCATTTTTTATGAGGGAAACGATCTGGCACTGTGCTGAAGAAACAGCTGAAGGTACAAAAATAAACCTGAGCAAGCAATAAATTCTTGTCATCTTACACTCAGAAAACACACCCACTTGGCAGTCGGATGCAACACAGAACTCAGAGAACTGTGAGAAAATATTGTACTATGATCAAAGCAGGGGTGTTTTCAGGACAGAACAGTATGACCGAGAGTTAGGTCAGCGCACAACACACAGCGGGACGTACTTTGTGTCAGCAGCATCTTTCTCCACTGTTTTGTCCCCAGCCTCGTTGTTGGTGGAGGTCTTCCCTGAGGATTTGTTGAGGCCATCCATCCAATCAGAGACTTTCTTGAGGGCTCCCTCCACAGTTGACACAAGTGTCTGGACCGCCTCCAGCTCCTCCGGCGCTGGATAGATGCTGGCGTGCTTCGCCATGACATGGCGGTCGTCGTTTGCAAACGATCGAAACGACCTCTGTGTTCAGACAAGGGGAAAGAGAGAAATTATCATTTTTATTTTAGGCACACTTTCATTACAGATGATGCTTATATGCAGTGCGAATTACAGAGTTAGCCGGTGAAGTGCAAGTGTGGAATTGTCTCACTTCTAAGATTGAATTGTGCATAGAGCATGTTTGGCTATCTGACATTTTGTACGTTGGCGATATGGCAGAGAGCGGCAGTGAGTGACAAAACAGTATTTTGAAGCAGACATCTGGGCACATTTCAGATTTCATGAATTTACTGGGAAGTACGAACAAGACAAGACAAGACTGTAATGCAACAAATTTGAGGAACCATGTTAGGCATTTTCACCCTCAGTGAATGCTTACACCCATAAAGAATACAGCGGACAGAGAAAGGAATCATGTTCATGTCCTCACATACTGGTATTGAAAAGATGCAGTTAATAGTCAGCTTTTTTTTTAAAGCACTTTCTAAATAAAAAAGGGAGTTCAGATTTATATGACTGCTTCTATTACCTGATAAAAAAACAGTAGCCATGTGCAGTTATATAGAAAATTGCGGTCAATACATTTTCAGGCTGTGAAATTAACTTTTTAAAATGTGAACATCTACCAGCCACTGAGATAAATGTTCAAATTCAGCAGCCACACAATAGCAGGCTAAATCATTACTTTGTGTCTGAAATCTACCAGCCACTGGAAAATTTGCATCATTCACCAGCCAAATGCTGGTAATTGATGCAGATTTTCCACTGACAGAAATGCATCAAGAATCATCGAGAACTGTTGTGCTTTCGAAGGGTTGGCAGGTGAATTGTAATTGTATTGAATCATGAGGCCAGTGAAGATTCCCATTTTTAAGGTACAGGTGCAGAGTGAAGTTCAAGGACTTTCAGAGAGGAACCATGTCTGCTGATGAACCTAAATGGGCTTCTTTAGGAATTAAACCTGTGGCCTTTACAACTTGTGACCTTTGAGATGGTATATTTGCGTAATCATTATCATTAATCCGTTTAAATGTCATCCAGGGAAAGGTTGTTGATTGTTAAACAGTCAATAAGCACATACTGATAAGTGAAAAGGGTTTACCATCTAAAAATGCAATTTATCTGCTTTACCGGGACAGAAGTGCCTATTTGATTGACAGTGGCATTTTTCATGCAACATAAGTAAACAGCTGTTAGAAGAAACTACAAGAGTATGGCCAGATATAACTTGAATAAGTCCTAAGATTTTGGTCGTTGTATTATTGCACCAAAACTGCAATTTTGCACCCACATTGTGCAGACAAAGAGAGAAATCTTTTGTAGTTCATCTTTTCAGTTGGCAAACAAACTGCTCATCACAGCCAACGTCTGGTAAGGAGCATGACAGACACATCACTGCTGATCAATCATTATATTCTAATCCTCACATCATCTGCCAAAACCGACATAAATACAGGATAAAGACAAGACTGTACAATTTCACTGCCACACAGCTCTCAAACTTCACTGGGCAGGCTTGTATCAGTGTTTGGCAAATGCTTGGTTTTACCCATACACACTAAAACAACAGGCATTTTAACATTTATCTGTAGAGTGTTGCAGAAAAAAAAAACTTATTGTTGCTATTTGGCAAGAAAAAGGTGATTTACTGTGAAGACAGGGTCAGACTGAAGAGAAGATTTACATTTTTAAATACAACCAGCTTAGTATGGATGTACAAAAGTGCACTTTTGGTCTGGGGCTGTTCTTTTTTCTTTCATTTGGGTCCTTTAGATTTGAAGAAGAAAAATTCTTAATGCTACAGCACAATGATATTTTAGACAACAGTTCTTCAAACTTTGTGTCAACAGCTTGTGTTTCTTCCCGTTTCAACTTGACAAAGCCAAATCCAAAAGAATGGTTTTACCAATTTGGTGTGGAAGAATTTTACTGGCCTGCACAGAGCTCTGAGCTCAACCCCATCCAACATCTTTGGGATGAACGGGAAGGCAGACTGTGGGCCAGACTTTATCACTCAACGTCAGTGCTGGACCTTATTAATGCGCTTGTCACAGAACATGAGCAAACACCTGCAGTTATATTTTAAAATATCGTGGAAAAACCAAATCACAATCATAGTTCAACAATCATGTGAGGGATGTCTAGGGCCACAAAGGAAGTGGACGTGCTAATTGATGCTTTATGTCTACTTTTTGAAAGAAATGATTTCATATATATTTAGATGCTTTTTCCACTTATATCTGCTTTAAATCAGCCACTCTCAGTGGCCATGTTTTAAATCAATGACCAGAAAACTGACTTTATGGTTAAAAGAAGGATTATCATCATCGTCGCCATTTATCATCGAAGACCATCATCAATCTCCGGGTAATCATCAATCAGTTAGATATGTTTCAATTTGACAAAATCCAGAGCAAAACAATAAATTCAAACACCTGGTGTTGTTCTCATCATCGTCCTCCTCAGATGTTTTGGTGGAAACACAGGAGTGTGTTTTCGGTTTTTAAAATGCTCAACACAGTCTGCACGATAGCAGCAACACCTGAAGCAACCTGTGCTGCTGCCAATCTCTGCGTGGCCTAGATACAGCCTGCCGTTACTTAACATTAACATTTATGACATGTACTTAGGGATAGAGCGCATCTCTCTGAGGGGAGGAAAAAAAAAAAACGGCTTGTGCAAAATTAGCTTTGTGCTCGTTTTTACAAGCCTGAGTGCCTCCGTTCGCCGGCCGAGCATCACAACGGGCTTTCAGTCCAAGGTCAAACTGCTATCCCTCTCAATCATCCCCTTCTCGTCAACTCTGATCCTCTCTTTTCCCTTTTTTTTGCTCTCCTCCCTCTCTCCCTGCCTGTAGCGCGTAAGCACACCCTCATTACGGTGAGTTATTTATGATGGTGCTTTAATAATTCATGGCCACAAGTCTCGGGGGCTTGTGCTGGAGTTGCGAGGGTCATTCATCACGACCTAGCTAATCTCTCGCTCAACTGCCGGGGGCATTCGAGGCTGTGTAGCGGCAAGTGTGGGCAGCGTCAACAACCATAACGCAGAAACATACACACAAACATTAATGAGATATAAATGAAAGATTAAGACTTTCACTGCCTCAGCACTGATTCTGGATCCCAGCCCGGCCCGGCATCAGACCGGTTCCTTTTATTTGTTACCTACAAGACAGCTGGGAGCTCAGGCTCGCACCGCAATTAGAAGATAATTACACTGCTTTAATTAATTGCACTGCAGGGTTTGTCAGTGGATGCCGTTTACTTAAATCTGACACACACATCAGAAATGATTCCTTTAATATTTTCGTCTCTCTGTCAGATCACTGGGGAGGTGAAGTCTGACACATGCAGGTTTTCATGGTGTGAAACCAGCTTGATTATATATGAAGAGGACTGAGCATCTGTGAAGGCAACAGATAACCAGCACACACACACACACACACACACACACACACTCACAAGCACACACATAGATTATACAAAGATGAATTTCTTCACATATTTTTCTAAAAATGTATCATTTATGCGCCTATGCATGACATAAATCATGATAAATAGAAAATATCATTTGATCAGATTTCTGCCTTTTATGTCTTTATTTGAAAGCAGCATCATAAAACACATTACCATAAACACATCAATGTGTTGTTCGACGACCCTGATGAAGGCCATGAGCTGAAATGCATTGGTCTCGCAATAAAATCTAAAAAAAAAAATGTTTTTTTTCTTTTTGATCATGGTATCATAGGAAGAGAAAAAAAACAAACAGATTTACACACTGAATTTAATGTTTGCAAAGCTGATGTCACGGAAATACAGTGCAGTTTTCCCACAGAGGACATTTAGGGTTCATTAAATTTACAGCGAGTCTGAGATTAAATGACGTAGACCGTGTTTCTCCTTCAGCTGTCGGCCTGACAGACGCTTTAAATCAAACTGGGTTGGCATATCTTCAGACCTTGTACTCTTGTCAATTCATTAGTCAAAACTTACTTCTCACTCAAATCCTTGCGGGGCTTTCTGGGTTGCGGTGTACCACAAATACTCGTGAATGGGACCTAATACACACACTCTCTCTCTCTCTCTCTCACGGTTTCAAAAAGAAACTACACTGTCAAAAATACACCATCACCAGCAACTAAATTTGTTTTCGGGAAAACATTGTTTACTTCCATCTCCATTTTAACTCTTCCTAGGAAGTTACTTGTCATGTCTGCTGCTACCACTCACGAGGTAGTTTAGCTGACATGAATACCAATGAGCGATCAGGGTATTGAACAACCATTTGGAAACACACACAGTCAATTTATGATTAAAAAAAAAAAACCCACACACAACATAGACAAACTGTAGACATGCATAGGAGGCTCACCATGTCCAGGCAAGGGTTGAGGGTGGGGGTCGTGGGAGGGGTCTAGGTGAGGACCAGTGTCCCGTCACTTGGCCTCCTCATGTAGTCAGTTGTGTCTTGGCTGTTGGCCTCTCAGTCAGAGTCGCACTGCAGGAAATAAAAAAATAAAATATACATGTTTATACATTTGTTGCTTTGGCGATATGGCATTACAGGTGTGGGGTCCATGAGTCCAGAGTCCAGAGAGACCACACTGAAAGTCCAATATTTTCAGGTAAATCTGAGGTCAATTTTGAGGATCCAGAAACAAAGTGAAAGTGTCAGAAGTCAAATTGTTATTCCAAGCTAATAGGAACCTTCACAGCATCAAATCAGGGCTAAAGGTTTCTAAGGGGTCAGTGTATGGAAGTCTAAAACACTTTGCAGAAACTGGATCAGTTGTATCCGAAGCACGATCAGGAAGACCAAAATGTTACCACACCAACAGGAGATCAATACATCAAGCTTAGTTCCCTGAGAGATAGAAAAGCAGCTTCATCGCAGATACAGAATTTGCTAAATAAAGAACGCAAGACTCAAATCAGCAGGAGGCAAACAAGGCCAAACACTAAGAAACACCAGCATTTAACAGTGGATGACTGGAAAAAAATTTCATGGCAGTAACAGGATGGTGTATGCAGGGAGTGAATGATACCGCAGAGTGTCAAACCAACAGTGAAACATGATGGTGGGAATGTAACCTGGTCTGGAGTTGGAGGCTAGCAATAAATTGACCTAACCTAGGTAGAAGAAGCTCTCCGTTCTTCAGAGACATGTTAAACCCCCTGGTTTACATCTTTGTGGAGAAGGATTCATACTGCAGCAGGAGAATGACCTCAAAGCTTTGCAAGAACTACTTGAAGATCAATGAAGACTTGTTTCAGAAAGAGGCTGAGCTGAAGGGCTGCATAAAGGGCCAGGATAAGATAAACAAGGCTGTTTTTGAAGAGTGAGTCATGGAAAGCTACACTCCAGTGGAGTGTTCGACTAAGAATGTAGAGCTGGAAATGATGATAAGTCCACTTCAACCTTTGTATCTACCTTTGCTTCTAATGATGGTGATCCAGGCTTTCAGGCTTTAAAGCTTATTCGCAGCACCTCTGAATAAACATCAGCTAAATGCTAAACATTATCCGCTGCATTATCAAGGCTAAAATGATAGTACAGAATGTCTATAAACCATTGTGCATCAATATTTCACAACAATTAATCACAAAAAAATAAATGAAACACTGAAAAAGCTTTCAGAAATATTAGACGTGGCTCAGGTACACACCATCAGAGAGAAGCTAGTAAAGATTTTCTGGCTACCAGTCGGTGTTTCAGTTCATCCCAGAGGTGTTGGATGGGGCTGAGGTCAAGGCACTGCACAAGCCAGTAAAGTTCTCTCGCACCAGACCGGGAAAACCATTTCTACATGAAACTGGCTTTGTGCATGTGGACATGGTGGTCATGTTGAAAGAGGAAAGAGACAAATGTAAACTGATGTCATAAAACTGGAAGTACAATATTGTCTAAAATATGTTTGCGAATACGTGCAAATTAAATGCATCCACGGACTGTTGAAATATTCCGTCAATAATCTATGGAGGATGTGCTCGGTTTTATATCGTTGTAAATAAAATATTGAATTTTAAAACATCAACTTGTGGTCAGGGATCCTGTGAGAGGCATTTTTAGTTTTAGTTTTTTTCTGACACTCCGTAGATGAAACAATTGATCAAATAATCAAAAAAAAAGTTTTTTCCCCAATTAAATTCATCTGTTAATGCAGTTTTTTTTTTGGTAATCTCTAGCACAAATGATCAGCTGACCTGTGCTGTACAGGATCTATGTTCCGGAGTAAACAATCCTTTTGTTGCTGGTACACATGTATTTGTAACCATGTGTCATATCAGCGCAAGTCATTCAGCCATATTCATCTAAAGATGACTGCTTCATGTTTAATATGGGACATTTTAAAAACTTGATTCTTATCGTGATTAAAAATAAAAAAGCCTTTAAACAATACACTCTTTTTTTACGAAGCACTTTGATTCCGGTGCTGCTGTGAAATTGTTTTAACGTTATCTGGCCACAGACAAACGCTAACACATTAATTAAATTACACAGAATATATTCTCACTATTAAATGAATTAGCTGAAGCTGCTTTGCCCACGCGGTCAAATGCTAATGAGACGCGAGCCTGAGCCTGTGGTGTAACCATGTGGTGGAGGTGGAGGAGGGAGAGCAAGCAGTGCTGCTGTGTGTGAGTGTCATCCCGGGGGAATCGGTGGGGTCGAGCCGAGTGTCAATTAGATTCTCCATCACCTTGACCTTGTTTTCAATGACAGAGCAGAGCAGCACTGCTGCAGCTCCACCTTCATGTGCTGCAAGTCTTTTTTGTTCTGTTTGCAGAATCGTTTTAACCATCCAGTAAAATAAACACAGAGCAAATTATGTTTGAAGAGAAATATCAGAAAAAAGGATGTTGATCAATACAGCACAACAAATACTGGGCCAGCTGCCTTTCAAAGCCTCGTGTTCGCGCTCCTGCCCTGTTTTGAAATAAAAACTCCCCAAACAGCAGAACTTCAAAGCATTTACAAAGGCTCAATAATGGGAGACGGTGTTACGTGTGAGAGACCAGGAACGCAACACATGAATGCTAACAAGCCTTATTTCCACACCGTAAACGAGAGGTTAAAAAAAAAAAAAAAAAGAGGCAGAGCTGTCCTTCTGCCAGAGTGTTCAGTCTGATGATACATCACTTCTTCACGCCACATTTTTGCTGCATCGCTGCTCTAATCTGGTTCACACGTCTCTGATGAGGAAAAGTGACTTAAGTTGATGAGGAGGAGACGGAGGAGAGAGGAAGGTGATGTGGTTACAACTACTTCTGGTGGCAGACACAAGCTGACCCGTCATTGATTACTTTACTTTTATGGCAATGCAAGTGACGCGACTGGTGAGGAAATTATGCAGAAATATATATTAAGATTCTGGACACGTTTCTACAAGATCTTTGTAGATTAATCCAGTTAAACCCACACATACACTGATGCACATACCGTACAGTATGTGAGGGATTTTACTTTTTCACTGGCAAAATGTGTCTATATGTCAACAAGAGATCCTGTAGAACATGTTACAAGTTGAAAATACACCTACTGAAAAGCTACTAAGGCCACTGCCACTGGCTGATATCAACTAATCTAACAAAAAAAATTATAATTCGGGGAAAAAGATTTAAAATCCTGTCCTCCATGCAACGATTTTCATTCCATTCATCTTCATTATATCCCCATGTTTCGTCTAAAAACACATTTGTCTTCTGTGGGGCATACCGACAAAACGCCGTCCAGGACCGAAAGTCCAATTTTACATTTTCATGTTTCAGATTTTTATTAAATGATGCAATTATTCTAAGTTCGGTACAAGATATCATTTATTGCAAATATGTTGATTTATAACCACATGCTGACAAGTAATGCTGGCTGGGGTTATAACTCATACTTGGACAAAATCTTTGCGTCAATGTTATCTTAACTCTGGTGTTTGAGGCTAACGTCACCTGTCAAAAGGGGCAACTGTGCGTGTGGAAAGCATACGTAAAGCCAGCAGATTACAACCTAATCGATTTTAAGTACACTGGAGCAAATACACAATAACCTTTTGGCTTATCAATGTCTTATTTTACTTGTGTGATAAACAGGAAATTATATGCAATATAAATAGAAACATCCCCTGCATGAGACAGTGGTTGCCTTAAATCGCTCCTTCAGCAACAGACTGCTACTCCCACCGTGTAAGGAGGAGGGCTACCACAGGTCCTTCATTCCAACAGCTTTCAAACACCAGCACAACTTCATGACTTTCTTCTGTTTATTTCTTATTTATGAGTAATTTCTTATCCACCTTGTGTATACAAGCTGCTGTGACAAGTGAATTTCTCACGTGTGGGATCATCAAAGTCTATCTCATCTCATCTCATCTTATCTTCCACCCATCCATCCATTCTCTTTCGCTTATCCAGGGTCGGGTCGCGGTGGCAGCAGGTTTAGCAGGGCACTTCAGACGCCTTTCTCTCCAGCAACACATTCCAGCTCCTCCTGGGGGATCCCGAGGCGTTCTCAGACTATATAGTCCCTCCAGCAGGTTCTGGGTCTGCCCCGGGGTCTCCTCTCAGTTGGACGTGCCCGCAATACCTCCAAAGGGAGGTGCCCAGGGGGCATCCTAATCAGATGTCCAAACCCCTTTAGCTGGCTTCTTTCGATGCGAAGGAGCAGCGGCTGTACCCCGAGCTCCCCCTGAATGTCCAAGCTTCTTAGCTCAGCAATTTCATTCTATCGGTCACTACCCAAAGCTCATACCTAGATGTATTGGAAAATTGAGAGCTTCGACTTCCAGCTCAGCCTCCTCTTTCCCACAACAGTCCGGTACAACGTCCGCAGTACTGCAGATGCCGCCTCACGCACCATTTTCCCATCACTTGTGAACAAAACCTTGAGATACTTGAATTCATTTGCTTAGGGCAGCAACTCGCTCCCAACCCGGAGAGAACATTCCACCATTTTCTCATCTTATTTTAAATTGAATTAAAAGAGTATTCTGATAGACTTGGGCGTGAAGATTCAATTTGAAATTGCTGGACTTCAACACACTCCAGCTACCACTTTTTGTTATGTTTTTTTTCTTCTATCAAATCTTTACTGCAGGATATTTAAGTGGTCAAACTAGCATTCGGATCTAAAATTTAACAGTCCAAAATCTAAGTTGCTATGTGCAAACAAACAAGATGTGACTGACAGGGAGAGCAGGAGAAAGTTATACAGGAGGACTGACATAATTACAGCTGCAGGAGACAGTGGTGCAGACATTGAGCAATCATTTTAGCCAAAATGCCATAAAAACAACAACAACAACAAAAAATCAAAAACTGAAACACGTGGCTGGAGGACAACAGGACCTACAATACTATCATAGCTGTGTATACTTGCCTACAGTATTCTTTTCTGCACTTTTAATAAATTCCCCATGTGGGCTCATTTTCTAATAACCTTTCATCTCCCTGAAGAGGGTAGGTGATTGAATGAAGATAATTAAGAATACAGCAATGACTTTTTAAGGACGTTGATGTGGCTGCAGTCGCAGCAGATGGTGAGCTCAGCATGTGACAAAAAGACAATGCTGATTAAGAAAAGGCCAGCGAGAACACGTAAGCCAGGAGGGTTTTTTTTCTCTCCGTCTGAATAAAAATAGACGCAATGGAACTCTTAAGAGTTGCCCTGACATGTTTTTACATAAATAAAAGTCAGTACAATGAATGATACACCTCTACTCCCTTTAAGTTTATTTGCATGGCCCACAGTTAATCTCAAAGGGTTTCACAACGCCCACGTCATGACAGTAAATGAAAATGACACACTCCAACCTCAGGTCTCTAGTGAGAACAAAAATCCCTGAGAGCTTTTCATTTTATTTCACCAAACAACAGTTTATATCATTAAACTCCAGTCAAAGACAAATGTTTGGAACAATTAAGTCATGGGGGCAAAATGAGCTTCCCCACAGTTTAGGGACTGGTTGTGCAAATGACCTTGGTTATAAAGAATTGGTTATTTATAGCTGTAGAGGTACAAACTCTGTTATGGATAAAGGTTCGCTTCCCCGTGAAGCAAAACAGGAAGGGCTTTTAAAAGCCCCCAATAACGTAATGAATCAAACTATCGTACTGAATACTGAAATGTTTTGATACTGAAATGTTTTGATACGGTTGCCAGTATAACATAATCCTGATCCAAGTCATTTAATATTGAGTATCTGCCAACAAGTATGATATGACATTCATTCCTTTGAGATTGTTCCTCAGTATAATACAGCTGCACAGTGCAAGGTTGCAGTCTACATTGATAAAATTAATTTAATTAAACAATTCAGATGTTTTCAGCCCACATAGTATGGTGAAATGAATAATCATTTACAACCAACCGTAATTTTTATTTGCAATATTTTGGCCACATACTAAATTGAAACAAATACCTGCAGCAGAAGTAAAGAGGAGCAGTGAAGCTGTTGTTGGGCAAAAGGCTGGAGGTTGGCAACACAACTGGCTGTAAATCAATGCAAGAGATTACCAGTATTGCAAGGACAACAGAGTCTGCTAAGGTATGAACGATGCTTTCAGATCAACACATATATTACATATATTTACGTACACACACTGTATATTTTTAATCTGACTGAAATGTAGCCACAAAAATTCACTCTGACAGCCTTGACTGTGGCGTTGGCAAGGCACAGGGGTTATTAGTTCCATTCCCAGTTGGACTCGTCTGTGGTGTGAGGCTGTAACACCACCAGTCATAGGTCAGACTGCAGTCTTGCTAAAAATGCAACCACTCGTGCTGCTTTAATGCACTCTGGACAAAAACATCCACCAAATGGCTGCGCTCTGCCACTCCAAACCATCACATCCTCAGGTATCCTCTCTCTAATGCCTCCTCCAGCCTCTCTTGTCCATGGCCTCCATTTTGGGGAAGGTTAGATGGACCCGGGTAAGGTATTATTCTAGGTCTGTGTTTATTCAGGTCGTTTTCACTGCAGGGAACTTTTATGAGCGGGCTTTTATGTTCACACAAGGCTCCGAATAATGCCCTGTGCAATCCTGTGAGCTTGCACCACACGGCATGAAAAGTAAAGGGGGGGGGGGGGGAGCCTTGTTCTCTCATACAAAGCTTTTTAGTCTAACATTTGATCTGACAACAAAAGGCAATACAGACTCGCTCATAATAATCTAAGTACTGGGGATCACACATTTTTAGACACTTGGGACTTTTGTTCCAAAATGATGTGTCCTAACTAAAAGTACTCTAACTGCTCACAATAAAACTAATAACTTGCAATAAACAAATAAATTACACAATCAGGCTTGACGTGATCATGTGCAGAAATATTAACATTGGCCTTTATGTACCTTAACCCTTTGTAAGGCACTCATTGAAATACTTCAACCCTGGAGTGTTATTGGTGGATATAACAAGACATTTTTTCTTTTTTGACTTTTTTAAAAAAAGGTTTCAGTTTTAGGCTGAGAAGCTTCGCTGATTGGCTGGAGAAAGTCACGTGATTCTACTCCTTCATTGAGAGACGTGGGGCACCATTTTCAAAGCCTGTGGAAGTTACCAAATGGTTTCCTCTCCCGATAAAGGGTTAACAGCAAAGAACTTATATTAGTGTGTGTGCTGATTGCGGTAAATTAGACTCAGGATGTGCGTAACATTTCTGCAGAGTCAGAAAATCATGTGTGTTGTTCAGTGTAGACGAATTATCATGTGAGGGTGTGATACCACTCAAAATACAACCGGAACCAGAGTTAATAAGTAATTTGGCAGAATGGCTGATTATTTCAATAGCAGGTTTTATTTGATGGACAATTTGGGATTCAGAGTGAGGAGGTGAAGACTGAACAATCGATCCAACATTTAATGGTCGACCTTCTCTACCACCTGAGCTACAGCTTATACCTAAACACAAGAATACAAGAGTGGAAACATGCTTTCTTATTCTCTGCACCTGACACATTCTTCAGCAGTTGTAGCTCATTCAAATGAAGTTCGATAAGTGCTGTTCCTACTCTTTAACTTTCAATCCCCCTGAGCTCCATTGGATCACCAATCACTATACCATTATTCGCAAATAGTGTTTGGAGGATGCTCCAACTGACGCTAAGTTCAAGGTCAGACTTTGCCCATTAAAACCCAAACCCCTGCTGGAAACACTAATTAAACTTATTAACTCTTTAAGCCATTAGGCGAGAAATGCAGATTCATCAATAATTAAAACGATTGTTAATTGTTGCCCTAAAACTCCTTGTAAATTATTTCTAGGTTAATTGTTTAAACGTTTAGTCATAATATATAGGTTTAGTAAAGTTAGTGAAAAATACCCAGCACACTTCCCAGGGTCCAAAATGATGCATTTCTGCTCCTTTTAATTGTCCATTGTGTGTTCTTGTGCACTTTTTTAAGAGCAATGTGAGTCCTGATCTGCTAACCTGACCCATTCTCTCTGGCTTTCTTCTGATGTGTGGGTGCTCACACCAGCACGGCAGAACAGCGGATTATAATGTATTTCAGAGCAGGTAATGTAACCCTGAACATTATGACTCCTCGCAGCAGAGTAACATATTTCATTGGCTGCACAAATTCTCTGTGATCTCCTTGCAGAGCCGGAGATGTCTGACTCTGCTGCAGAGCCAATAAAACTGACTACAAACGTTATATAAGTAAGCCACAGCTGGCAGGGGGTGGGCTGCAGAGGACACACACACACATTTCAAACAGGAAGGCTGGTACTTACACGGACATGGTTATGTTTACCTTTAAAAATACCATAGTAATCTCCTAACATGCTCTGATTTTAGAGCCTGATCCTGAGCAGCAGCTGGGGATTTGATGACACCGAGTTACAATCTGAGCGAGGCGGTGAACTTTTCTGAGACTAGAATGTGGAGGAAAAAAAAAGAGAAAATTTGGTTTTGAATTATCTATATATTCCAACGACTATCTAAAAATTTGTACAGAAGCTTTGGCAGCATTACAAAGAAGAGGTCAAGGGTCAAAGTCACATCATAGAAAGAAGTGTTGAATTAAATAACGGCCATAAAAAAGTGAGACTTCCACAGCAGCTACAATTGTGAATATGTGATTTAGTTGAGGAAAAAAATAGCCTAAAAAAAGCAGCAAGGTGAGATGAGTGAAAATGAGGTGTAAAAAAAAATCATCAAAATAAGTTAGGGTGTTAATTAACATCCGCTTGCGTCTCTAAAAGTTCCTTAGACTGCTGACAGAGCTGACAAAGCGCTCTTTGTTAAGAAGCTGTTATCCTGTAGCTCAGACTCGGATCTACACATTTGTTTTCAGACGGGATGTGAGATCAGATCAGGGCCTCTGGAAAAGTGATAATTGAGGAGCGATGTTAGTATATGAATGAAAGGAGGAGCATGTTAGTGTTCCGAGCATTAAAAAAAAACATGTGAATGTGACATTCAGAGCTTTAGCAAATAATTATTTTCACGTTGTTTGTGTAAAATATAGAAAAAAACCCAACAAAAAACTAATGTTTTGAGTTTTAGTACTAAAGTTCCCATCATTCTTTGGGTGTCACAAACATGAAATTTAATGTTGCCATGGATTCAGTGACACCTCATTTAAAAATTATTTTCTCTGTGCACTCAATTTGGATAACTGGACTAAAATACAGAAGCTAATGGCATATCTGTACAAAATAAATATTAATAAACACTATGGCAGAAGTATGATATTGCAACATCCAAAGAAGAAAAAGAAGAAGAAGAAGAAGAAGAAGAAGAAGAAGAAGAAGGGAGTGACTGTGTGGTTAAGTTTGTGGTGGTACAGCGATAAAACAACATGGTCATACGTAAGTCTGACTATGCAAGACTATGTTTTTTGTACTGGGAAGTACAGTGAGCCCATCTCAGGGCCTAACATGGTGTTTATCATGCATGCCTCTATGACAAATAAATTACCTGCATTATTAGATCTTTGCACAAGCATGCTGCCTGCTTTTTAGATCACTGACACTTATGAGATTTAGATATCGAAATTTGATACCGAACGACAAGGCATTTTTTGATACTTATTAGGACTGAAGCAATTCAATCCATGTAAAAGTATCAAAGTTTGGTACCCAGCCCTACAGACGATATGGTAAATGCCCACAGTCATAGTCCCCTTCTGTCTGCTTCACAGCTTCTCTACTTTACTTCAATACTTTCACACATAAACCTCAGAAATCCCCTCACCCACACCTCAGACAGGTTTATGTTTATGTTGCTTTACTGTGTCTTTTGCAAGTCAGCATGTTGAACGTGCCTTTAGCACGATCTGCAGCTAATGTGGCTAACTTCCAACATGCTGGAGCAATGTTGGATTATTTAAGATATGTGCCCTCACAATGCCAATAGGGTGAAAAGAGGTAGAATCATGTTTGGAGTGGATTAACTTTTATTTTTATAATACCATGATATTAAAAAATACTGTGATATTAATTTTAGGTCTTATCGCCAAACCCTACTTGGACTACTTTGATTTTTCAGTGGATTTGTGAACATTACTCTTCACTGTAGATATAGATATTACTGAACAGAGTGAGCTGCCCTGATTCCAGCATGTGTGCTATGTGTGTTCTGACAGAAGTAGGGAGTGAAATAAGGGTACAATATTTGGGGCAAATGTGTCAGTCAGGCACAGAGAGGTTTAGAAGGTTTAAAACCAGGAGACAGATATGAATAATTTTAATCTTTCCTGTTTTAGAACATACAAAAAAAAAAAAAAAAAATATGAGGAACGGACAAACTGCCAAATCTGAACATAAAGCTTTTGGCTGGTGACTCATGGCTTGTTTCCACCCAGTGTGGGGGCCACTTCAGACCTCTCCACAGACTGGTTAACATCCGATCATTACTACAGCTTTACCAGCAGATTGAGACAGCTATCTGCATGGTCACCTTCAGTCAGGGGTCTCAGGAGGAAGCTGCAGTAAAGGTAAAGGTTTGGTGGGCCCTGAAGCGAGTTCATAAAGCCCAGCTGGGCGACGCCCACACAGAGGACTCAGGACACACAGCTGCTTTGTTATGAAACAGCAGCTTGAGTGTTTTTATTTTTTCAAGGGAGGATTAGGCCTTCATTAATGCATTAATGGATCAGTGCTGCACTGTGGGTCTGAAAACATCCAAGTAAGCACAACACTCTCATCCCTGTCGGCTACTAAAAGCAGAAGCAGCAGTAGTGTGTGTGTGTGTGTGTGTGTGTGACTAAGCTATGTGCATCTGAAACTGAGGACTAACATTGTGTGTTTTAGTTGGTTGTTTTTATGTACAGTAGGTTTGTTATCGTGCTGAATGACAGCTGTCTCCCACAAACACCTGAGCCAACCAGAGCTTTGTAGGCCGGATTAAAAAAACAGGATGTCATCTTCCTGTGCCAGATCTAGAAAAATGTCAGCAGGTTTACGATGAGGTAAGTCAACAAACATTTTTAAATCTGCATATTTATCCTAATTGACATGAAAAATGTAATCTGCTTCATCTGCCAGTGCTGCAGCTTCTCTGTTTCCTCTTTCAGGTCTCTCTGATGGTTAGGCCCATCCCACCTCGTTGAGTAATTGTTGCAGCCTAAGCTGCGTAAGCTGGGTGATTTCAAGATGGCTTCCTCTCGCTCCCTCCTGAAAGGCTAGTGCCTTTAGGGCACCAAATTTGATTATGTCTGGTCTTCGATCGCTTAGCCTTGGTTTAGTTCGACATAGTTTAAGTCAGCACCTACAGTTTCAGAGCACCCAATACCCCCACTTTACTACCAATTGCTGACTTAACCCAGCACAGTTTGTCTTTGTTATGTTACAACCCATGATAGTACTGATGCAGGACTGTATGCCGTGGATCCCTGTCACATATGGTTATCTCCCAGACCACTGACACGTCAATGACTGATCGGTTTATAAAAATTTGTTATGGGAGGACTGTTGAAAACACAAACTCACAGATGGTAGCATATCTTTAAAGCAGCACTATTCAGTGTTATACTATAGTGTCATACACACTCTACAGTTTCCCTCTACAAAGTCATTCAGCGTCTTTGACCTGCTTGTTTTTTAGTTTAGTTTTAGCAACTTGACCGTTTTGGTTCATTCTCATTACTCTTATCAAGCTCCTTTCCAGCTGCAGCCGGCAGCACTTTCCATCAAGCAAGCTATAAAAAAAAAAACGTCTGTACAATACCAGCAATCCAATCAGTGGGCAGACACAGTTAGCAACTAGCTGGTAAAGAAAGTGGGACATTTAGCAGCTACAAAGACAAATACTTCTAATCCCTGGAGTTGGTAGAGACCAGAGCTGAATGTTGGATATTAATCAAATAAACACAAATTGTTCTGTGTCTGCTGGATGTATAGAAGCAACTGTTTGCTAACACATTTGCTTGTTGCAAAAAATAAATAAATTAATATGAGTTAATTCATGCATCTCTCTTTCATTAATGTCAACACATATCATGTTAAATTAAAGTTGGTGCAGGATTTCTTCTTCACTCCCAAAATGAAGATTTTGAAGATACCCTAAAGTTGCTACAAACTCCTATCATTCAGTGAGTTATTTTATATATTTATTTATTTCCTCCTGAACACATGAGCTTATCAGTCTCGTCTCGCACAAACATGTCAGACTAAAATGAATGAAGTAGGGTTGTCATAATATTAGATTTTCACTACATGCTTATCATAAAATAATCACGATAACACGATATTATCACATTATTTATTTTAGTTTAAAAAACATAATAATGCTGGCTGAATAATCTGTCAGATTAATTGTGAACTTTTATTGGTGTGGTTTAGGTGTTTTATCTCTTACCTTTATGTTGGAGTGTGAACCACAAAGCAAGAAAGGAAAAGAAGATGGAAAATATTATTAACACGATATTATTATATGTGTATTATCACCACAATATCAATATTTCATTTTTAAATATCATGGTTATTGTCAATACCATTGCAACATGCCTAGAATGAGCTACATAAAATGTCAACTCAGTCTGATTATTAGTTTTTCAATCAGCAGGTGTGGGATTTGAACCAGTGACCTTCCAGATACTGTCACACTCTGCAGTGAGGTTTAGTAGTAGTAAATAAGTTAGTTTAGTAGTAAACCAGTCAATCAGTCAGTGAATAAAGGACAAATGCCAAAACTTTTCCAACATTTTGAGAGGTTCCTCTCCGAGGAAAATATGAAACAACTGAGTCAAACTGTATATGTCAGGATATTGTCAAAAAGTAGAAATGTAACCGCCCATCGCTGTCTCTGCCAGATAAAACCATCTTTGTATCAACGAAGACTCAAAGGAGGATTTCTGCCAGGAAATTATGAGAAAGAACATAGAGCTGAGGGAGCTGCTGCTGCCTCCTTCAGACCTGTTTTATTATTCTGGTCCACAGAAAGAAGCTTGCCTTGCATTTTTATTGCTTGCCGTACTGTCTTCTTTATTATCCTTATACTGTTTGTAAAGCACTTTTGGCTCTGCCCTGGAAAGTTTTATATACAGCAGATTAAGTTTACATTTCTTGTATGTGTGCGTGTGTGTGTGTATCAGTATACATCATTGGAGGATATGATCGTTTTTACTGTGGATGTTTGCTGACAATAAATTCTGTCAATCAGTTTCCTGTTTTAGAGGACCAAACCGCTGAGGTGTGTTAGCAAGGTTTTTCCTCTTTAACTACAAATCATGTACGTGTTCTGTGCAGCATTAAAAGATGGATGTGGATTTGTGAACACGATCTGTATAATCCCCTGCATTAGTTTTTGTTTCATGAGTTTTCTAATTATCATGTGTATGAAAAAAAAAATGTAAGACTTTATTTGTTAGTTGTTATTTCATAATAATTCTATTTTGGAACTATCTGTGGAATCTATCTGAGAGATAGTTGTAGTTAACTACAACTATCTGACTGTAGTTGTAGTTAGTTGTGTTGAGTAGTTCCACTTAAAATGGTTCCATGTGTCAGATTTTATTCACGTTTTTATTTACAGAATACGGCAGAAATGGTATAATATTAATAACCATTTTCACGAGTGTATAATCACCTGAAAAAGTTTTTTTGTTGTTGTTATTGTTACCTTTATTTATATCTACACAGAGTCCTCCATATTGAACCACTATGTTTCTGCAATAGCCTAGAATGGACAAACTAAACACTGGCCTTCCACACACATCACTTGATGTGTAGATGGCATCAAATCATACACACTGGTCTATTAAACCTAAGTGTGTGTGTTCATTGTTCTTTAATGACTGGATATTCTCTATATGTTTTGTTTGAATTATATAATTTCCTGGCAATAAATCTTTTGCACGTTCAGGTGAGCTGCTGTGCGCTGGCTGAAACATTACCTTTAGTAATTAATTGGAATTACTTCACTGGAAATATACATATATCCCAAAATACTGTACATGGTTCTTTCCAGTCTTTAGTACAGAGTAAAAACTGTCTAGTTAATTTCCTTGAGAGCTCAGCGACCAGAGAAAAAAGCTTTATGCTCCATAAAAGTTCATCTGAATTTTCAATGTTATTAGCTGTCAGCTCCTTGTAATGTATAAAGGACCAGCTTCAAGATGCAGCTGGCTAACATAAGGATCAAAGCTGAACTGGCTGCAATACAGCAAACACAGTCAATAACAATAAGCCTCTGATAGTGACAGCCAGACATCCCCACTGTCGGCTCATTAAACATCAGCAAACAAGGCACTCGAGTCAGGAGACTTTAATATGTGCGTAGCTGCCGTTCACCTCCTGACTGCAATTTCGGCTCCTTATACTGCCCACAACCAATCAGAACAGTGGACCGAGTCGCCTGCAGTGTGTACAAGCAGCAGGTGGTGTGTGTGTGTACGTGTGTGTGTCTCAGCCAGGTAATGGAGACATCATGTTGCCTTGCACGGCTGACCGCTCAGAGCTCAGCACTGTGGAGCTCACAGGAGAGTAAAAATGGACACAGAGTTACATTTCAAACCTCTGCTTCATCCTGTCAGACAGCTACGTCTTTATGTTGCTGGAGGATTCATATTTGTGGAAATAACTGCCCGCATCACAGGTTACGTTCTGTCACTAATTATTTGCTTTTCTTTACAGTAACAATTTGACATTTGGCGAACAGAACTTCATTTTTATTAGATTTTCTCGGCTTTATGGCAGCTGAAAAGCAGAAGTGAAAAAAACAGACAAGCTGAATGCAGCTGTAACATCACAGCTTTTTGAATTCATACAAAGGATTTTGACAAAGCTCCAAAGGGGACCTGGATTTTCATAGAATGGGTTCAAACTCATATATAACATGATTTCTAAATGTTTTTCAAAGATGAAAATTATTCATCTTCAGATAATGTATTTATGAATATATTTTATTTTCATGATGGAAACATGTCAGTCCATCTTAATAATGAACAAGGGTACTTTGATGGTGCTTTCACACCTGTGGCTCAAATCAGTCCAGTGACTGACAGAAGTTTACACAGCACTTCAATGTGCCTGATATGTATATTTATGTTCTGGTGACATAAAGAGCACTCAAAGAAATATTGATTCTAAGCATTATTAGTGGGCCTATTATAAGACTGCAAATTGATCATGTTATGAAAGATGAGATAGAGACAGGACTAAAAGGAGGCGTCTTGTAGCCCACAGTAATCACTGTTGGATTGCTGTCACACACCTTTTAGTGGCCTTAATGAAATGACTGAGTACACAGAGTAGAATACAAGCACAGCAATTGAAACAGCTTTGGACACATTAATCTGGGAAAACAACTACGCTGATGTGTATACTTGTACACAAAATTATTTGCATAAATACATACATGGCTTAATACAGATCGATTATTTGCCCTCTGGACAGATTTAACGATCAGCAGATGAGTTTAATAGTAGTTTAGCTTTTGAAATCGTACCAAAAATCACATATTTCCTGTGGTTGCCTCCGTTTGCCTCCGCGTTCACTGACAGCTTTCACACCAGCCCAAACAAAGCGCACTAGCAGGACAAACGCACCACAGTCTGTTTAACTGAACCAAAGAGGATGTGAAAGATTGGTAGGGGGATAGATGTGAAAACGCCCTTGGTAAAAACTTAAGCGAAACATATAATACAGCTTTTAAAGAGATTTGTGCTTGATAGAAACTTAATACCTAAGGTTTTATCGATGTTGTTATTGAGTGTGTACATATTGAGCGTATAGACTTACTTACTGTATCAGAAAATCAATAAACAGTGCCCAGCCAGCAGTAATTCGATAAAACATGCATTTTTGGAGGCCTACCAATTATCTACGTTGCTATCACTTCTCGACTACTGTTGATGTGAAGTTTTGGGTATTAAAAAAAGTTTCATCTCATTGGTTCCAACCTTTCTTACACAGGATTCCCATCTTTTTTTAGTGCACTAATACATATTTGGACATACGTGGATGGAATGAAATTACTTTCCCAGACTTGCCTGGGAGCCCTGTGTGAACTCTGAATAAAGTCCCAGTCTAAGAAGCTAATTATAATATCCAGCAGCGTAGTATTGGGCATCGGTCCAGGCAGCCTTCATGAGCTGAAGCCAATTCACTAGATCCATTCACCTCATACAATCCAAGGCCTGTGAGCGAGTTATCACAGCCCTGATACTTTTCACCTCACTGTACCCCTTGCTGCCACAACACCTGAGGTATCAAATAAAGCTGTGAACTGCACTTCTAAATCCACTCTCCATGTTTGGCACAGTCAGGTTCACAGAGGCAGACAGAGGGATGAACCAGCTACCTACACAGTGGTTTTCCAGGCTGCTTCTGCCTTTATGTTCTAAAATATGGATGATTGGACTCTTTTTAAAATATTAATTCTCCCAACACCACATAAACAACTTTTGACATTTGTTGGGGGCTAGCATCAAAGCACAAAACTAATAAAGCAGCTTCCCTGGGCTTTATGTGTTTTTGATTTTTTTGTTGATTTTACAAATTCCTTTTTTGGTTGAGAAAGTTTGACACTACCTACCTTCCTGGAAAATTTCAAAAACCACAGTAGCTCAGCTAAAACCAAAGAATTTGTTCCTAATGAATCACTGATGTTCAT
The DNA here is from genome assembly GCA_033000465.1 of Sciaenops ocellatus. Classification (NCBI taxonomy): domain Eukaryota; kingdom Metazoa; phylum Chordata; class Actinopteri; family Sciaenidae; genus Sciaenops; species Sciaenops ocellatus. The sequence continues at coordinate 20,354,284 of CP136880.1, read as the reverse complement.
AACATACAAAATTTCTATTATTCGGCAACAGTGCTGTTCCCTATTATGAGGGGAATTCAGTGTGAGATGAATTTTTCCGGTAAAGCTATGGTCCAACAACCTCAACAATCAATCTCGCATCACACGGTTGCTCCCTAAATCCTCTCAGTTGACACACAATGGACATATTGCAAACCACAATCCAGGCAGCTTCCTAGGTCATGAGTCACCCCCGGCTCTCCAATTCAAATGCCTTAAAGCTACTAATTTTCTTAAATCATCTCTGGTTGCTGGAAAACAGTGAATCAACAATAGTGACCCTCCACTAGTAGGCGTCAATGTGCAATCTAATGAATAAAACCAACACAGATTCTCCCAGCCTTCAATCCCTCGTATTCAAACAAACAGCTTTTTTTTAGATTTATATTAGATTTTTTTTTTATTAAGGAAATAAAGAAGGCATTTCTTCGTGTTTGTCTTTAAAGAGCAACTCCTCACTGAGCTTTATAAGTAGGAGGATCGGGACCTTCTACTTTTGACCAATCAGCTCTGTTGGAGACGCTACAGTGAACCCAATTGGTCAATAATGCGCTAGCACATAATTTACAGTTAAAAACTTACAAATTTATAAAGTAATAAAGTTTACAAATACAAAACCCTGTCTTCAAGTACACCTTTTTGAATGGATAATATTCCATATTAAGGCCACTTGGCCTTCTGTCGACACTATGCTGACATTTTTGGAGCTTTTTAAAGAATGGTCTCCAAAGTGAATAAATCTGAAAACACCTGCTTCACTTTTAGGTGTGACCAAGGAAAACAGTTCAGAAATCCACCTTCTGTTGTCTACTGCCTATATCTGTGTTCACTGTTTTGTTGAACCATCTATTAGCTATAACTGCTTATTCTTACCAGGGTCGCAGGGGAGGCACACTACACCCTGGACAACTCGCCAGCTCATCGCAGGGCTGACGCATACAGACAACCAACCATTCACACTTACATTCACACCTATGGGCAATTTAGAGTCACCAATCGACCTTAAAATTCATTGGAGATTTCTTTTGACATTATGAAGATATGTTCAGGGAGTGTTGGCAGAAGACGACATGATACTGAATGAAAAGCCAAATTTAACTCCATATATCAATCTAACCCTGAAATCCATTTTCCTGCTTATTCAAATTTGTGAGACTTCCATAAGCTCTGTCCTTCACCTGGGGGAGCTGGCTGAATGTGCTAGCACAGACAAGGATGTGAAGACCGTCCTTTCATGATGTTCGAGCAGAAACGCCTGCGTGAATATTTCAGCCCCTGTGAAATTGCTAACAAAGAGCTCTGCTTCTCTGTGGGTCTTTTCCGTGAACCTCAAACGAGCGCCACTCTTCCTTCAAGAACTGAGTGGCACTTATGTTGTGCAAGGAAGGAAGATCTTAATGCCGCCTGGTGTAAGGATTCACTCGTGGGCTGACAACAATCAGGTGGGCCTGTTCGTCCTGAGCGGCATAACAACTACGGAGTCAGAATGGGGCTCAGGAAAACATCCTGCAGGAGAAACACACCGAGCTGTTACTGAGCTGAGCTCACAGGTTTAACATAAGACGACTGGATGAGACTAAAACCTCAAATTCAAACTAGGGCTGTCAACGAATATTCCTAATTCACATATCCAGTATAATCAAATTGTGAAAATTCGATTGTGAAAATTAAAATTCAATTGTGGGTGGAAAAAAAGCAGCACTACCATGGCTGTCTCGTAACTTGGCCTTGCATTGGTCTGGGCTGCTGCACTGCATGACAGGCATGAGTCTCACAACGTCACTTTTATTGATTGAATATGCATTGGCAGTTAAGCTAAAACCAGCAAATAATTCAGCAACAGCTGTGAGGTAATGATATCAGAGAGTTCACAACCCAACTCGGTCGTAGAGAGAATAATTCAATATTAAAAATCCCTGTTTGGAAATAATTTAATAGCCCCGAAAACAGGAGCTACATCGATTACAGGTGCTGGATGACTACAGCAGCTAACAAATTAGTTTTCATTGCTTCTAATTCTCACATCCAGCTCTGCAAATAAACCACATTTATTACATGTACCATTATCACTAACAGGGGCAGAGGAATAGATCATCTAAAGTACTGCAGCTAGCATAAATGAATAGCATGTAGCTAAATAACTGTGGGATTAGCAGCTAAGTCACTACAAGAAGGAGAGAGCTGTGACTGCTTGAAGAGAACTAGTATAAACTTTACTGTATAGTGGGTGTAATGAAAAATATAACAAAATGAACTGGACTGAGCTGAAGCAGCAAAAAAAAATGGTCACATCTTTTGGCCAGTAGACAGCATAATTATGCCTCTTGTATTAGTTTATCCTCTTATGAACAAAATGCACAAAAATAGATTTGAATAGTTTGCACCTACTGTATGTGTTTCTTTTATTCAAACCAAGGTTACAGAAATTTAAATATTCCTATTTATATCAAGATATGGATGCTTAAAATCTTCTTGCCTGCAGACACTCAGGTGTTGAGCAGATAAACTTCATTTATTTATTAATTGTTGCTAGTTTGTCTATTTAACACCTACTGCAGCAACCTTTTTCTGAAAGTTTTTTTTTTTGTTGTTGTTTTTCAGTTTTATTTTTTTTATTAAACTTTGAGCATTTTCTGCCTCCACCAGTCAGTTTCACTGACCAGTAAACACAATCACAACAGACCTTGGATCTGACTCACGGTGCTGCTGCACAAAGCACTGTTCACTTAGTTATTCAAAGTTCAAAATTTAAAACACATAATGTGTCAAAATTGCACCAACTACAAGTGCAAAGTTGATCGGATGAACAGTCAAAAAAAAAGGGAAGAATATAGGTTTATGTTGTCTTGGCAACATATCTTATGTCACACAATATTAGACTATTTAATATGTCGTTAATGAATTTATTTATTTATTCTGCATATTTCCCAATGGAAATTTTAGCTTTTGATATTATCATCTGCCGGACAACTAAAGTAAATATGATACGGGCCAAAAGCCAGGATATGCCGTAAACCCTCCGGTAGGGAAAGCTTAAATAGAAATTTATACTGTGTTCTGTGGTCACATAAGTGATCCCTCAACATGCTGTAAAAGGTAAATGTAACATGTGAGCTGATGGCGCTATCATGGAAGTCCGTGAGGGGTTTGGTAAATGGGTTCCAGCTCTAGCAAAAGCAAGCGACTGGCAGCTACCACAATTCAAACATCCTGAGTGCTGCAGGGTTTCTGTTTCCACAGCACATCAAATGGCTCAGTAGAAGAAACGTCCTCAGGGACTCTCATAAAAAACACAGTGCCCCGGAAGATGAGATATTTATTTCAGCTGGGCAAAGTCAGAGAGATGGCTGGTTCAGATTGGATTCCTTCTCCTCTGTCATAATCAGGACTCTAAAATGGGGCTACTTTCTGAGGTTTATACTGCCTGGCTGAGTTGAGCTCTTCAGGCTCTTTGGGTGGGTGAAATAGGAAGAAAGATGAGCTGAAATAAGAGAAGATTGAGCTGATGGCAGCAGGAACCTCTCTGTTCAGGTTTCACAGCTTTACCTCAACAGAACCGTTCAGTTACATCGAAGAGATGCAGCTACTGCAGTTGAGCCAATACATGAGAGGGAAGTAGAGTTTGTTGCACAGTCTTGGCAGGAGGATGAGTAAACAATACGCTGATGTAGGTATCACTAAATATTAATATGAATTCATAATTAATGTGGGTGCAATGTTATAGGGCGAGATATTGTGCAGTTGACCACGCAACTGTTCATGATGTTGCCTGCAGAAACAGAAAAAAAAACAAAAAAAAAAAAGTTCACAAGAAAATGTATGCCAAATAGAGCTGGGTGGTTGGACGAATATATCTGCTGCCAGACTCTCATTCAGCAGCACAGTACAAAATCAGACAAAAACAGCTGTAGAGCCAAAATATTTAAGAGACACAGTCACCTGTGAAAATATACTGGAAATTCTGTAGTTGGGATGACCGTAGCCAGTTGAAAAATTTTAACATAGCACCAAACCCTACCCAACAAACTCCAGTCTTCTGAAACCAGAATACTGGAGGCTGTTATAGCAGCAGATTAATGCCGATGGCATTAACATATGACATATGACTGCAGTGTTTGGGCGTCCGCATACATTTGGCCGTATAGTGTACCATCCATTCATGTGGTCAAGTAACAATATGACCACAGATACACAGCATAAGACTTTAAACCTGCATGATGATTTGACTGTTGACTATTAATCCATTCCAAACACACACTGACATTGAAAGGGCGTGGTGGCAGGTCATTCTGCATTAAAGAGCCTCTAACATCAAAGAAATTCATCCGCCTGGTTACCATGGAGAGTTTTAGTTTCCCGTGACCTCTACTGTAAATGTTTTCAGGGTCTCTCCATGCGGATCAACAGTGTACGTCAAACTGAATATCACTTACTAGAGATGGCTCTGCCATGAATACGCTGTGTGATACTGCTGACAGGGCGAATCAAAAGGACGGCATCGCAGCCATCACTGCATGGACTGCAGAGCCAGAAGTGGTCCACAGCAGGCGTGGGTTTATTCAAAAAACAATGTGATGGTGCTCCAGGGCAGCTGATCACAGCGGATGTGTTGGAAAACGACCCAGCGTACGGTGTGACCCTGTACGGCTTCACCGAGATGCTCCAAAAACACGGCAACAAACGAAGCAGAACCACCAACAGAATTATTGTTTCCTGACTCCTGATTAGATGAACTCTGTTGATACGTCACGGGCAGTGTCAAAGCTTTCAACAGGATAAATTACAACATTACAGTACATTCTCAGTTTTGTAGAACAATATTTTGCATCAAAACAGAAACAAGAGTCAAAGCCAGGCGAGCAGCTCTGTGAGACTGTGGTTTGGCTTTGAGCTAAATGCTCAAATCAACATTGTTAGCACACTACCATCTGCTAATTACCACTAAACACAAATTACAGCTAAAGCTGATGACAATGTCACTGGTTTTGCAGGTACAAGAGAAAATGTCAAAGGGGATTACAATTCACCCTCTGGGAGCCATAAATGTCGGTAATAGGGCTGCAGTCATTTTCATTATCGATTAATCTGTTGAATATTTATTAATAATTTCATCTACAAAATGTCAGAAAGCAGTAAAAAAAATGCTCAGAGTTTTCAAAAAGCCATAAGTGATGTCTTTATCGTTGCACAAACAAGACATTTAATCAATATCCAGACTTGTTTCAGAAGAATGGAAACCAATATTCACATATGAGAAAAAAAAAATCTTTTTCCTTTTGAAATTGATCAAACCAATTAATCAATGATCAAAATTACCAATAATTATGTTAACTGATTTTCTGTTGTTCCACCTCTAGCCAGTAACCACATTTCAAATGTCAATCATGTCTCATCAAGGCACTAGAGAGAAAAAAATCACTTAATCACCACAGTCAGTAGGGTTCATCCTCTGGAGAGCGTGAATGTCTGTACACACTTGTGTCAATCCAGATCTTGAGATATTTTACTGAATACATGACATCAAAATAAAAACTTACATATCATACTGTAAACAAATCTAAAATATCAACAGAATAAATCATATTCCTGAGATGACCAGGAGGTCTAAGGGTTTATTAAGGGTTAATTACAACCAAATCACAGTTGTGTGATTATAAGTTTTAACAATGGAAGAATAACTAAGATGGTTGTGGTGAGTTGTATTTTGTTTCTTTGTTTAGCAATGAGTTAATAAGTCTTCATTCAGTAAAAGAGAGGAACTTGAATGCAAAAGCTGTACATTGGATTTTTTCTTTTAAACAGGCCGCATCACTGTCAAGCAACACAGTATAGCCTATATAACCTTTTCGAAACCTTAACTTGTTCCCAAATTAACTGACTGCAAACCCTACTGCATTAGAACTAGAAAAGAGTGATGAAAAGTAAAACATTGTCCTAAACTGGCAAATCATATTCAACTTATCAATCGACTTCAAAGACTTTTTGGTGACTTCCTTGTTAAAAACACTTTAATAAAACTGTGTCCAAATAAACTTAATCTCTCATGTTGAGTCTGAGTCACAGTACTGGTAAACATTTCCATACTGATGCACAAAACACATTTTTCATTTATTGAAATGTTGTAGCCATAAAAGACAAGGATATCACATCTGAACCCCATGTAAGCACGATGTGAGATAACCTTAATGGAGAACTACAACAGATGCACAATACACTAAACAAAAACACTACTGTAAACATTATAAACAATTAATTTACACAATGATGATGTGATGTGAGTAAGGAAACAAAGAAGGCACCAAAATCTGATCAGCTACTGATAATTAGAGTACCAAAAGTTTAAATAATCTTGGCCAAAAGGCTGCTGGGAGCTCTGTTGTGGTGACATTTTAGCCTGAACACACTGGTCAGATCTCTGTCAGTGTCCATACCCATACTTAGTATTTACTGTTAAGAAAACATTTGTGTATTCGTTACACGTAGCACAGGACATCTCTAATTTAAAACAAAATATCACACACACACACACACACACACACACACACACACTTGAGCTTCATTTACAAGAGCAGTGGCACATCCTCGTCAACACTTTTGGCTGCAACCGCTCTCAAGGCGGCCGCGGATGAACATTAGGCTCATGTTACCGTTTCTATTTACATTCCTCCGGCTCAGAGGAGCCACCTGCTCCGGCCGGTGCTCACACTGCTTACGCGGCACACCGGGCCTGAAACCTGAACTAGTGACGTACAGAAGAGCATGGCAATGCAGATACAGAAGCAGCCTTAATGGACAGCAAGAACAGTGCTGCCTTTTGTTCCCAAACAGAAATACTTTCACTCATGAATGGTGGGCTTCAACAGAGCAGTTTACATTCAGGAGCAGGTGAGGGTGGGAGCGTCCTGATGGTACTTCAGCAGGGCACTTGTTATGTTAAGGGACAGTGTCTTTCCTATTGGGCAATCAAGCACCCTAGGATTGTTATCAATCGATAAAATACTCTGGTTCCAGACCTCAGAATTACTTCCAACATCTCTGCAAAATGAAATATAGCAACAGAATAGTGGATTAAGAAATGTCAACGAGAGCGGATGTGATTGACGCAGCTGTACAAGCTGTTGGACTCCGAAACAGCAACTCTTAACAGTTACAGTTAACAGGTGCTGCGCTGACTGAAGATGACGTCAGAGGGAACAATTGCTGACTTCTGATTGGTTGACTCTACCCCTATCCCTAACTCCAAACCAAAATAACCCTATCACCTCACATCACCCAGACAGAAAACAAGCTAATGTGAACTAAGGTTGTCGAAAGTATCAACCACGTGTTTAAAGCAGTACAGTAATACAGAGAGGGCTGTTGCTATTAAAAAAAAAAAAAAGTCACATTTTCAGTCCAAGCCTGCACAGATGAAGATTAATATTCTGGTATTGTTTCAGGCTGAATGAATTCAGACTGATCAGGGTGCTAACATGATAGCTGAGTTTCAGTAACAATACCAACATTACTTTGTTTTCATGTTTTCCCACTTTGATGAATTTGAACATCCCTGGAACACAAGCAGAACTTTGTCTCAATAAAACGCGGTCTAAAACTGACATGAGGAGCCAGCTACCACAGAAGACATACAGAAGAACCCTGTAGACGAGACTGCTACCAGTGCAGGCGATCATTCCATCCTGATTTAGTTCACGCTGTCAATCAATCAATCATTCAAATTTGATTCATCATCTTATTTGACATTGTGCCTTGGAGTAGTGTGATATTTTTTTGTGACGTGTTCCTTGTATGTTCCAGGTCAGGTAAAGGTTCCAGGTAGAGGATAGGTTAAGATCCTTTCAAGGCCATGATGATAAACACATCCATGTGTCCTTCTGTTCATAAGAGCCGTGAAGAGATCTCTTCTTAGTATGAATACAATGGAAGAAATGTTTCTGTACAAAAGTATATTTTTAAAAAAAAACCAACATGTTTTTAGCTTGAGATCAACTTTAAAATGACATACAGGGCAACATGTACTCTGAATATTGAATTATTAATTATTAATATTGAATATTTCCACCTGTTCTTTTAACTGTTGCAGTTCACTTCAGTCACACTGAAATTCAAGCTTATGAAACAAGAACAAGAATGAAACAAAAAGATTACTTATTTCACACATTAAATGTCTTCTGTATCATCAAAAAAATATATATATATAAAGTGATTTTGTCAAGTGCACTCCTAGAGGACCCAGTTTAAACTCATCACTGGCAAGCCTTGGTAGGTTAAGCCTGCAAAGTAGTGATTATGCTGAGTGGAAACCTTCAGGCTAATGTGTGAGAAATCATTCAGTGTACAGGTGCATCACTCTGGGCCTGCTGTACTTCTCAATGACTACAAACAAACAGGTTACATTCAAAACAATGGCAACTTAAATAAACTAACAGGTAACCTGGGCTACCTGTAACAGCACCTATTGTCTCAATGGAAATGAAATGCTGTCGTTTAGCGGGAAAAGACGATGTTAAGTATTAACATAAGTAGCACGTTCAGGACGGTCAGTGTGCTCCATGCGGGGTGGCCCTATCAACAGACGGCCGGAGGGAAACTTGCCATTATTCTGGTCTTCTCGTTAACAAAGCAAAACCTTCAGTAAATTCACTCATTTAACACTCAGACAGTCCTGAAGCTGAGCTAAAGGAGGGCTGAAGTTAACCGAGCCGTGCGAAAGAGCAACACGGCAGCAGCCGCCCGGTCATCCCTCTCTTCCCTCCGCACCGAAAACTGTCACCAAAAGCGGACACTTACCTTCACCGACAGTCCGTTCACCACCGGGAGGAGGACGACAGAGGAGAAATATCGGCGCTCAGCCTGTACAAAGCCTCAGCAAAGACTTTGTTGGTGTTGTTTTTCCTTTAACACAAACTAAGTCCAGGTCCTGGTGTCAGTTTGTATCCGGACAGCAGCTCGCAACGTGGTGTGTGAGCCGGCGGCAACAACAACAACAGCAGCAGCGGCAGCAGCAGCGACGGTCTCCGGCCAGCCTGCTGTCAGCGCTCAGCGCAAGGGGGGAGCGGAGGTTGCGGCCGCGCATGCGCCCACCTACTGCTACTGCGAAACAAAGATCATCTAATGACAAGATGATCCCCTTGTTATTAGCAAAAAGCACTCAAATTAGTTTATTTAGTAGTATTCAACAGTCCAAAATGAAATGATAATTAAAACTTACTATAATAAAAGACCAATAAATATTCACATTTGAGACGCTGGAGCTGGTGTCATGGGAGTTTCCTGCAGATGTGGCAGTGCAAAGTGGAGGCATTTTGATAAACTCATTGCGACAGTGTGCTAAAAACATTCTTATGACAAAGATAAAAATGTCAACTTTAATGTGGCTACATCAAGAATGCCAATATGGCAGTCTGTGCTGAGCTAACTATTTTAACTATTTTTATTCTGTATACAAGATTTTCCTTTCAGCTGATTTAATGCTTGCAGCCAACTGAAGGCAGCAGTACAGATATGCATGTTCCATCTGTACTCTCTAATTTGAAGACTGCTGCGCCATTACTGTGTGTGTGTGTGTGTGTGTGTGTGTGTAACACAGTTTACTTTTAAATTGTGTGCAGCCGAAACCAGACTGCTGCGAAGCAACCTCTCAAGCCTCTGTGGCTCCTCTGGTTGGTTTAGCAGCTTGGACACACATAATTCACAAAGTTGAGACAGATGAGAACAATTTTATTTTAGTCTAAAAGAAAGACACTGTATAACAATTATTGTGAATTGCCATGATACAAAATTATAATTTGAAACAGAGAGAAAACGTGACATGTCTGGACATTTATCTCCAAACTTATAATCTGCTTTAAATGCCATATCATCTATCTTTGATATCATGCTGTATTCACATCGCTGAATGTTGACACATTGACACTCTGAATCACCAAGTCAACAACATTATTTTCCTATTTGGTAAAAGTTGTTTTTTTTCATGCACCACTGTAATTGCACAGCAGATATAAATAAATTATATTTATAAACTTCCAGCATGTGATTAGGTTCAGGCTTCAAAAACACTTTGGTAAAACTCAGGGAAATCAGGGAAAGTATTAATTTTAAAGTTGAATATTGAAAAGGTAATCATGTTCAACAGAACAATAAAAAGTAAATAAACAAAAGTATATCTTCAGTATCACAGTGATTCAATGAGATCTAGTAGTTTAGTGGCTCATTGCAACCCTCGCCTCACCCTCTCTTTCCTAGGATGACGGAGAAACTACTGTAGTCGTGAAACTTTTGAAAAAAGGATAAGATCCTATCTAGAGTCAGTGGAAGAGGACCCGCAAAATGAATTTGCTGTTGCCAGTTAAAAATATACAAAAGTAATTTTTAGAAGACAGTTTTAGTCTGGCTAAAATGATCATTTCCAATTTATGGAATATTATTTTGTGCATAATGCATGCACACAAGTAGCAAATGTATTTTGACTGACCTCAACGACACAGTGCAACATTACAAATAGGCCTCCATGCCATAGGATGTATAGGTTAAAGTCAACATGTACAGTCAGCATGAACAGTACTGTCAGTGGCATGTTACTTAGGAGCTTCCTGGGTAACATACGTTAACCATATTCACTTAATAAAAAGTTAATACAAACAAGTAACTAAGTACATTTACTCAAGTACCCTGCCGAGCACTACCATTTTTAAGGTACTTTACTTGAGTAATTCTATTTTCTGTTCCTTTCATTTCTACCCAATTGCATTTCAAAAGATATTATTGTACTTTGTCTTCACTACATTGATTTTAAAGCTTAAATTACTAGCTACTTTGCAGGTTAAACTAATGGTACATAAAGTAATTAGAATTAGCTCCACCTTTCAAGTGATGGATGAACACATCCAAGGTCTAGTGCAGTGACACTAAACATGCCAAATGTGGCCTGTGATATGGAGCTAGGTGACACTTTTTTTTTAAACTTTTTTTTTTTATTTCAGTATTCAGTTGGTTGCAGTCTGTAACATCACCACTAGATGCCACTGAATCCTACACACTAGACCTTAAGTACATCAACAGTTATAATCCAGTATTAGAATATATATATGATTCTGAGAAGTCATTTTGTATAATGAGTACTGTTACTTTTGTTCATAACAGAGTATTTCTTCACTGTGGTATTGCTACTTTTACTTAAAGCAACTTCAATACATTTTTGTATTTTGTGGATTCTGGAGGCCCCTGTGGACAAAAGCAGAGTTTACACCACCTTGTTTCCTTCATTTCAATGAAAATCTGTTTCATAACTACTTAAAAACGCCAATGGTATGGTGAGTATTACAAGTATTAAAGGAATTCATTAAATATCATAGCCTTTCTATTGAAGTGTATCATTGTGAAAGTAATTTAAAACCTTTAAGTAATCTAACAGTACACCTCTCAGACTGCATTCTGGTGGTCATCAGTAATATTTTACTGCAGTACTGCAGTAATCTGTGAAGACTGACGGATGACGGTCTCTTCAGTTCTTCATTTCTCCTCTTGTGTGCTGTAACGTGAGGCTCATTTGAATACAAGAAAAGAACAGCAGGATCTGTGTGAAAATTCACAGCTACAGTGTGAAGACTGCAGAAGTTTCATTTTCACAATAATGCAGCTATTAAATGTCTCTGTTGATTACATTCTGCTAAGTGAAAAACATGTGTTTTGTGAAAAAAAAATAGAAACACTGACATGAAGTAATTAAGTGAAGGGCCTGTTGTCTATTGAGATTCTTCTGACTCAAGCTTCACAGTCTTCCTCAGCAGATGGAGTTGCTAAGAGTGACGATAAAGTTCATCTGAAGTTCCTCAAATGACCACTTGAGGTTGGCTGCAAAACGAGTCTCCATAAGTTCCCATATTAAAATTACACGTATTAAAATGTCCAGCTTCACAGCAGAAATAAAAAACATGTTTACAGCCTGCCACAAAAAACAATTTTGGTCTCTATTGCTAATTATGACAACTGTACTGGGGGTACTCACCGGTTCAAATTATATTAAAGCTTAAAATTATGCATAATTAAGAGCGATTGACATGTGGGTGCCATTACAGGTGGCTTATTTGAGCACATTTTTGAATTAGCTGGGCAGCGGCAGACACACGACTGCCAAGATGGCAATGGCCGGGCTCTACAGAAACCTGTTGATGACAATACAGATACTACATCTATTCTCGCATCTCAGGTTGCTCATCGGACTGTCAAAAATGACCAGTGCACGGAAGACAAAGTCTTGGCCCGGATATCAGATATCTGTCATCCAGATGACCACTGTCTATTCCAGAAGCCCCAGACATTGGCTGTTGTCCCAGAGGCTAAATCGTTGTCAGACGATAGCCGCTGTGTACCTTCATCTATAACAATACATCATTACACAGTTATTAGTTAAGTTAAAGCATATTTGCCACCAAATGTGGAGCAGAAGTACTTTATTAATCAAAAATATCCTTTAGTACATATACAGTATAACTGGTTTGAGCTATCTTTTTGGTTCCAAGAATCAGCAGCAGAGTGACACCTCTTAGTTTCTTTCCTCCTCTCAGGTGCAAAAACAGGAAAGCTGTCCCCCAGCAAACAGAAAGGCAGTTCAGGTAAGACTAAGTAAGCCTGCTGGTGAGTCACCGCCACCGTGCAGAAATTACAGTAATTGCAGCAATTTACACGCTTTGGTGGCTTTCCCTGTTAATTAAACACCCTGGTGAATAATCACACACTGTTTTAGCTCAAAGTTGCACTCATGCCTGATGACGATGGCGTGTGACAGCTGATCATTTAGTCTCCTGGTGTTTGAGCTGATGTGTGTACATCTTCATTATCAACTCTTTCAGTGGTTGACTCCGAGAGACATGGGCAAAGAAAAATACTGGAAGGGCACCTTAGAGGACACCTTATTATGTTTTCTTGACTGGAAGGGCATTTTATCATGTTTTATCTCCCAAAGGGGCATCCAGGAGGGCACTTTTGGGGGTGCACATACCCATATTTTCTGCTCTCCTTCTTTCTTCTTTCTGTATTTCTCACATTCAAACCGAACACTGGCTTCCTCTTCTTTCACACACACACACACACAATCTCACTCTTTCACAAACACACTGCTGACGCTCTCCATCTGGTATGTGCTTAACGCCACTGACGCCAGGTCCCCCACGTCTATCTATAACGCTGTGCATCACCAGTCGTCTCAGCGCTTCAAGCTTCGAGGAAGATACTTATCTAAACTGTCATGTTGCACCACTCTGTGGCTCTGCATGTTCAAGTAACCCTGTTTAGATGGAGAGACACACTGGCTGTTGTTCTGCTGCATCAGCAAAGTGCTGGGTTACAGGGGCAAGCGTGTGTGTGTGTGTGTGTGTGTGTGTGTGCATGGTGTGAGTTCTGTGTACGTCACTTAGCAGCAGGTGGACTGGAGAGTGAGATAGCTTCCCTCCTCTCTGCAGCAGCCCTCCAGTCTGTTGTGATACAACCATGCACAAGTTTTGGTGGTTTTCACACTTGGCATCTCTTGTCTGGTTTCACATTTATGGAATCCTGTGGACATATGGGAGTTTTTAATGCCACTCCACTTTTTACCACTCCATTACTCAGTCTGACTTTACCTTATTCATTAGGCAGTGGTGAAGTGTAACTAAGAACATTTACTCAAGTACTGCACTTAAACGTTCCATATGTAAGATGCATTTTATGTACTCATTTTGTGTTTTAATCATATTTTAGTTGTAATGAGTGAACAGGTTGTAATGTAACTCGTGGAATAATTTATATGACAAGGACCCAGGAAGGAAAACCTAAAGGATGTGACATATGTGCACACTTATGAGTCCCTTCTCTTTTTGCCTCCCTACAGTGTCAACAGAGTGTAAACTAAAAATGAATTTAAAGTCAAAGCTAACGTTACTGCAAAGCATGTGAAGTATACTGTGATATTGTGGTTCCACGGTATATTGTTAATGGTGGCTGGTTAGTATCGTGGAGCCAATAGATAAAATATAAAAATGTTACAGATAGTAATGTGATTCTAAATATATATTTACATAATTATTTTCTAGCATTTAGTTTAGGATGATGCTTGCTCATGCCCATGGAGTTTGAACGAGAGCATCACGAACAACTGGACGGTGGCGGCAGTTCACTTAGCGGTCAAGCAGTTTACTGAATGTTACATAGATAACCTTTATGTAAAAATTTGAGGTACTCTTTTCTTTTCATCTCACTTTCATCTCAGAGGGAAGTAGTGTACTTTTGACTTACTTCCTTAATCCTCCTCTTTTCCTGTGGAATATAAGGCTGTGATTATCTGCCTCCATCTGGTCCTATCCTGTGCAACATGTTGTGCATCATAAATTAGATTAGCCATTTTCAGTTCCAGGGTCACAGTTCTTTGCCAGATTGTTTTTGGCCTTCCTTGATTACTCAAGCCCAATGGACGGTAACGTGACGCTTCACCAGTTGTTGCTTGTTGTTGTAGATTTTCCTTTTTTATGGATTTTTGGCAATCAGACTTTTGTCCTCATCCTGAGCAACCAGTTCTTTCTGAGCAGGTCTGTGACAATCTGAACAGAGCTGTTTAGGTCAGCCTTAAGCATTTCTGTGTGAATGGAGTCAATGCCTGCAGCTTTGCCATCCATTGTCTCTTTAAAAGTTAAGTATGCTGAGTATGATTATGGTATTGAGTATGTTATCTGTTGGTTAGCATGATGTTCTGGTTCAGAAAAATTAAGGACATGTTGATAAGAAAATGTTGCCATTGTCTTTTGAAGGAGCAGCTTGGCTGATGTTCTTGCCACAGAGGTCTTTGGTTGTCTCATTTGCCCCACTTTTTCGCCTCTTCTAGCTGCCCATTCTGCTTCTGCTGCTGCATTCTGTCATTCTCAGACTCTTTTTGACCCCCTTGTCCTTGTTCTTGTAGCATTCCTGGAGCTGTTTTTGTAGTCTTAGTGACTTGGTGTGCAGCATCTTGACATCTCAAGTTGTTTTCTTTGTTCTTTTTTCTGCCAATGTCAACCACTTCTTGCTCTTCTTTTCTCTGTAGCTAAGGATCTTGGTAGCTGTCTCAAAATAGGTGCTCTTGATAGTTCCTTATTTGGTGGATATCCAGGTCCCATCAGTTGAATCAGCCACAGCACCAAGAGCACTGAAGCAATTTCTTGGCTTCAACATGAACTCTTTGTTAATATTTCAGTATGTCAATGTCGGGTTGTGGCCTCCGTTGACCCTGCTGTTTTACTTTCTGGAGTTTTAGTTTGATGTTGACTGTCACCACATAGTGATTACTGTTGGCATCCGCTACTTGGCAAACTCTAACATCTTGGAGAGACCTGTGACACACTCAATCTGGTTAGCTGTAAGACAATCAGGTGAGCACCAAGTGAATTTGTGGATGTGGGAAGATTAGAAACAGTTTGTTGTTGCTCCTCATACCAATCCAATCATCCTTGTCCTCTTTCTCAACTTCATTTATTGATTCCTAGCACTGTATAATGGTCAGTTTGCAGTGTTTGCAATTAAACTGTGTCACTTACAGGTTCCCATTCAACCAAAGTTTTTGTCTTTTCTTTGGAGCCATGCCATATATGTGCTTGTCTTCATTCCCATTGTTGTAAATATTGTGATTAAAATGACAACTAAAGCATTAACAAATCACAAATTATTCTTTTAATACAAAATGTTTGTATTTTATTTGTATTTTGTTTCTCTCATCCAAATATGGTCGACATCTCTCTCCAAAAGACCAAGATAGCAGGGTTGTAATATCAATGTTGCCTATAATCATCATCATGAAGTATTAAGAACACAGTCAGAGGACCAGCATGTGCCCACCTATTCTCACACTGCAAGATTCCTTTAACACCTAAACACACTCACACACACAGAGCAACCATCGGCTTCTTGATTTATTTCAGCACTGTGCTCAGCTTTTTCTTTTTCTTTTTTTTTTTCTGTCTTGATCCCTTGATTGTAATTCAGCGCTGGAGGTGAAGGGCAGATGGAGGCGATGAGCAGATCTGTGGTGAGGTGAAACAGAGGAAGAGTTTCCCTCAGGTGAAAGGAGTGATTAACAGCGAGGCTGAAGGTGACTCTGACAAAGAAGGAACTGAGAGAGTGTAAACATTTGTGTGCAAGTGAAAGTGTGAAAGAGAGAGGCAGAGGAGGGAGGTGGTGTCATTCCTGGTAACAGCAGGGACATCAGGACATGATGTCAGGAGCAGGAACAAGGATTTAAAAGGTACAGTAGAGTTCACAGATCAGTGCTGGACTGTGATTTTATTTATTTTCCATTATAAGCTTCTGTGATGATCATGTTACATCCCGATGGCTTCTAAGACCTGAAAAATGATATGAAAAGGACCACTGCACACCTCCACCACTGTGAGTGATGACAAAATTTAAATGTTTATTATATTTTTATTGATATTTTTCAGGGTGGGTCAGCTGGGGCATTACTGTGTGGAGTTTGTGTGGGTTCACTCCAGGTACTCCACCTACGTCCTACAGTCCAAAGACATGCAGGTTATTTGGTGACCCTAGGTGTTAATGTGAGTGCTTGTTTTTCTCAGTCCCAGTGTTAGCCCTGTGATGAACTTATCCAGGGTGTGCACTGCCTCTCGCCCAATGACAGTCAGGAGAACATGCAAAATCAACACAGAAGGCCCCAGCGCTCCATTCGAACCAAGGTTTGACCCTGGAACCTTCTTTCTGTGGTAACAGTGCTAAGCACTGCACCGCCATGCCACCTGTTCATATAGGAAACTGGAGCACACAGAGGAATGTAGAGAACAAAACACAGAACAAAACACAAATGCAGAGGCAAGATGGATCTCACAAACTGGACAGGTCAACTGAGGTTTAGGTACATTTTTCTATCGATGGTAATCTGATACTTCATGTGGTGGTGGAGGTCTATCTGACTGAAACTGTTGTTGTTCTCACTGGGGGACTTGGCCTCATTTGAAATAGGAGGCTATCTTGATTTTTCTCTACAGTCCAACTTAAACTTTGTCAGCTCCTCTGTCAGCTTTTCTTGAGTTGTCTGTAGTTCCATTGACACAAATGGACCTTGCGTGTTGGACTTAACCCTTCACTTGCAGAGGATTGCTTCAGATGGTTCTGGTTGTTGGGATCAACTATTCTTCTTTTATCCATAGTTGTCTTTAATCTTAGCGTTTATTCTCCTTGTGCCTGAGAAACTTGATTTCTTCAATATATTCTTCGATCAGTTCATCATTGTTTCTGTCAGCTGCCACTTCAGGTTTTTCTGTTGCAAAATATTGTGATGTTCCTTAGTGATTTCATCCAGCTGAGTTGTATTGACCTCACATCTCTTTTTTTTTTTAATTCTTGAACTGTTTTTGTCTGTTGAACAAGTTTCTAGTGATGAGGTCTCTCTCCATTGACAACTACAGTCTTTATTTGTTTATTTGGTAATTTCTTCTCTAAACCATTAAACAAATTCTTATAATATGCTGTTTCCTGATTTGGGATATTTGATCGTTTTCCGTCTTTTCGAGAGATTGTTTCAGACTGTTGTAAAGATTAATATTACTTGTGATGTGTTAAGATGTTAGGCTGCTTCTCTTCTTCTTTTGTTTCTGCATCCAGTGTAAGGGAATGTTTATCTCTTTGCTGTTCTATCTGGGTGTTGAGGCTCATAATTTGTGAAACTGATTTGTTAATGACCTCTCGCTTTTTCTTATTTTTTTTAAAGTTTCTTCTGCTGTCCCTCACACTTTGTCTGAGCATGCTTTCATTGGACTTCTAATTGTTCTTTATTCTTTGGCATCTATCTTACCAAATGCCTGCTGGTGATCTGTGGATATCGTTTATAATGACTTGTTTTGGTCTTCTCTTGTCTTGGTGGCAATGTTTCTATACCCTGTCAGTTCTTGCACACAGTGGTGAAATATCTCATATTGTTTCTCCTTTCATGTGTGCATCTTATTTTTGTTGCATAATGTCTCAAACTCATTCTCCTTCTGTTCCCTCAGCATCTTCTCAACGCAGTATTTGTTTTGAAATTCCTGCGATTTCCCTCAAGATGAAAAATTCGCTGCTCTTCACATTTTTCTCATGCGTTCACTGTGTCCCTTCATTCTGGAGTGCAGCTTTGACATCTGAACTTTTCGTATCACTCTACTCCAGCAGTTTTTATCTTGACCGCAGCTGGCCTCATCACCAACGTAAGGTCGACTGAGGTCGACTATTTTGTGGATTGCTACCTTTTGATCTTGCACATTAAATATTCTGCATACTGTGAAGTGCATTTTGCACATGACCTGGTGAATTTTGCTTTCCTGCATAAAACTGTACATCTCGTACATTTGTACATCTGCTTATGCTACATAATGCTACTTTTTTCCCTACATAATATGTTTGCTATGCATCTTCGTAATAAAGCTGATTCTGTTTGTGTTGGTGGACAGACAGACTGACATATCGAGCCGTGCATCCATTCAGCAAATCTTCTCTGGTTCCAGCTATGGTTACTGCTTCTCTGTTTTATATCCTTGTAAACTGGAAATCTTTAAATTTTGATCTATTGGCTGGGCAAAACAGGACCAGAAGGAAGCACTTTGGCTTCTGAGATATTTTTCAATTAATATATGTCACCGTTTTTTAATATTATATAGATTATCAAACTAATTCATTGTAAAAAATAATCTTTCCTAACACAGACATCTCTCATTTTCAAGAACAAATCACTTTAAATTTCTATTTTCAGACCTTAATTCACTTCAGCATCGACATAGGTTCAAAGTATTAACCCTGAAAGGCTTCTTAACAGCTCATAATGGGGTGAAGTGTGAGCAGTGCATTTCATGTGTTTATATTGAGTCTGGTCTTGGGTGTTGATGTGTTTTCCTCTCTTCGCTGGCAGCCTGCGGCCAACAGCCCGAGGCCAGAGGAAGAAAGACCACATGAAATCCTGAAATAGATGGAGCTGTAAATATTTGATGAGCTGCTGTGTGTTTCCAGCAGCTTAATGGGCGTCCAAGGTCAGAAGAATCTGCAGTCTCAGACACACACCCACACACACACACATGCACGCACACACACACACACACACACACACACACACACACACAGGAAAAAACACATGCACAAGCATGTACACAGACAGAAACACAGAAACATACATATGCTTACAGTACATGGACATAAAGAAATGCTGACACACACATGCACAAACAGAGATGGCGCTATGTAAACAGATGTCTGGGCTTCTATACTTGAGGACCCTCACTGAGATTGTATATTCTTTAGCCTCTTAATCTAACTTTCATTGAAGTAAGTCTAACTTTAACCCTAAACCAAGTTAAATAAAACATAAAATCCCCAATTGTGTCATGTCCCAAGTTTTTCCCTCCATCCATTTTTTATATCCACTTATACTCATCAGGGTCACCCTGGACAAGTCACCAGCTCATCACAGAGCTATCACATACAGACAAAACAACTACTGGGAGGAACAACCTGGAGAGAACGCACGCAGACACAGGGAGAACATGCAAACTCCACACAGAAATGCCTCAGCCGAGCCATCGTCATAGTAGCTTTAAAGATTTTTGATTTCTCTCATATTCCAAGTTTCATTAAGTTAGGGTTAGATGCTGGCCTTCATGCTTCTGCTCTAACTGTTTAATTTGATGATTAAATTCTATATGTTTGGTTGTCTGAGTCTCTTCTTAGCTGATGCAAATGAAATCATCGTTCCCCTCAAAACTACTCTGACTGCCTCCCAGAAGATCACTGGTGATGCCTCACTTGTGTTGTTGAAGTGAGGGTATTAATTCTAATCTTTGGACAATCTTAAAAAGCAGTATCATTGAGAAATGAAATATTTAGTCACCAGCGGCTTGGATTTATACAACTTCTTAAGTCCCAAAGTTAAGTTAAAGTGAAGAAACAATTCCTTAAAAAATAGGATTGTAGTCATTTGGAGCATAAATGATGAACTAGTCACCTCACAAATGGAAATTTACTAATACAAATCGCCCCTCCCCTTATCAGGACATTTTGAATGCATACAAAGCTGTAGCAAGCAACAATATTGCCACCACACACCTGGACCATGCAATGAAAAATGCATTTGACTTGCTCATGACAATTTGAGTTTTATGTGTTCAAAATCTGATAGATGGCCTTCTTGAATAAAGGCTATCATAAGATGTTAGATGTTGAAGCTCATTAAGATTTTTTCCCCCTGTATATGGGGCTATGTAGACCCTTATTGTTACTATTATACCATACATTGGTGTTTGAATGTAGCTTGTTAAACCACCTCTTTTAGTCTACTCAAGGGTATGACTGTGGGAACCTGAGGTGAATCTTGTAAAAATAGTGTCAAGACACAATGTAGCTATATATTGTACATCTGAACATCCTGTATGCAGACTTCAGATTCAGGGTTTTCCCTGGAGTAACTTTCATAAATCCAAAATATATATTTAAACTCCCTATAAGAACATTTTCTGCAAGGTTTATACAGATCATCTTCAGAGAAGTTTAGCCATTAGACTAAAAGTTGTTTTCCACAGTCTCATATTAAATTCCTGCCTTTATTAATTATCGTCCTGCATTACATCTCCCACTCTTATTGCAATTATTTACTCATCCTAGTCAATCCCCGGAGAGTTTAAAGGAGATCTATTCTCCTCCACCTCTAAAACTTTATCAACTGCTCATCATATATCATTTTTCTCCTAACCTGCTCACAGGAGGTGGGCTAATACATCCAGACAGTTCTGTATTTTGCCAGTGTACTTTTTTCTGGTTTCTGAGGTGGCTGTAGGATAATTACCATATTGAGTCCTTATATGCCTAGATATCAAAATAATAAATAGCCTATACAATAATACAAATGGTGAAAAAAGTATGATATAAAATCAGAGAGGCATCTAATTGACCAAGGAAAATATTATAACTTACCTTATTATAGCATATCAATACTTGATATATTGAATATCTTCATCCATTTGCTCTCTCTTTCTGTGGTCTCTAAGAGTCAAGAGCAATTGGCTGTGAAGTGAGGCCACAAACTGCAGTTTCTCAAATGGCCACTTGAGACTGGCTCCCACTTAAAATTTTGCATTATTAACAGTGTGACCACTTGGTGGTGCTGTAAAGCATTATGTACTTACATTACTTTACTTTGTACAAGAACAGGTGTACAGATGCAGAGTGGCAATGACAGAAACACTGTTCACCTGAACTTACCTAATGTCTATAATGATTAGCTACTCCAACCAATAGCCAGTGTTAATTTGTGTCCTATACTGGGTAGATAAAAGTTTATATCTAGCTTTGCTGGAAGATATTGCAGTCCAAGCATAATTTTTTTTTTTTTTTTTTTTGTACCATTATCACTCCAGAGGAAACATTCAGAAAATTGCACCTTCTCTGGCTTCCACCTTTCTTCAGTCAAGAAATTATTTTGCTTTTATGCTTTAAGGGCCAAGCTTATCTCTTACAACAACTTCACTGCTTTCTCCATAATACTCTCTTTTGGCAGTTTTTACTTCAATTAAGAGACGGGGCTGTTACTGTATGCTAATTGCAAATGGCAATGCACCAATTGAGAATGATCTTGTTTCAATAACATACACACAAAGGTAAGAACAAAATTGGCTGGTGTGCACATTTCATGAATGTGATTTTGGGTGTCCACTTATTTTCTGTACAAAGTAAAAACATTTCTATTCACCTTTCAGTGAATGATATCCTTACTTTAAAAAAAGATGACCTCACTCTCTCAACATACTGACTTTTCAAACATGCCTCCATTTTCCAAAATCTCTTTAGTTTTTAAAAACATTACTACTGGTCCTCACAAAGATAGAAGCGCAAGAAAATACACATACACTAATGCTCACATGCAGACATACAAAAGTGCTGCAAGCATCTTGCTTCATGAACTGTGTGAAAAATAGCTGATCAATTCATCAATACACATTGTGCTCTCATATATCATTAAAGCAGCGTCAATACTTATAAATAACTCATTTATAATTAAAACTGCCCAGTGAGCTGAGCTCTGAAGGACCAGAAAAAATAGCACAACACTGAACATCCTCGCCTCCTCCTCCTCCTGCTGCTGCTGCTGCTGCTGCTGCTGGTGCCAGTCCATCTGTGCTGATTTATACATGTCACTGCTGCCACTCACATCCTTTTGCTGCATGTTTGTCGAGATGTGAGATGACTGATGGATGCAAGAGAGAAAGTAGCTCTGTCTGTCTGGTTAAAGAGATAGTCATATATAGTCATATTATTCATATAAAAAAGGCCCACTTCAAAAAAAACAATATCCATTTAAGTATACGCTGTATTAAGAATATTTTTTGCTTTACCTTGCAGACAGACAGCCTTTTTTTGGCACTAACTGTAGAACTTTGTATTCCCACCATGGACAGTTTAAAACATGGATGTAGTATCCATGACATCACCCACAGGTTTTTGAAGAGAAACTTGGCACTCAAACAAGCCACATGCAACGTCACCCACCCACCTATCAGTCAAAGCAGACACATTGTTAATTGCACAACCTTCACAGCCATGGAGGTTGCTGCTTGATTTCTACTCTTAACAACACCAGTTAAACTGATGACGATAATATCCCAAATCCTCTTGGTCGAGGATGACTTGTGACAGTGAATGATTGATCAGTTAAATACAGTATTTACCTTCGCAGAATGACATTATATACAGCAGAAAAATCTAATCCAGTACGGACTCATGTACCCTCATTTGTCTTTAAACAAGCAGAGAAAGCTTTTCAAGAGGTTTGAATCAGCTAAGCAGCGAAATAAAGTGCAGCCATACACATTGTCTCAGGAAACAGGGGAGGGAAGACTCACACATCCTCTGTAGCCTACTTCTGGGTGATAACTCTTCTATTTTAGGCAGCCATTAAGACAGGTAACATCACATGGGAATTACCTGAAAGCCATAGAGCGGTGATAAATTGCAGCCGTAGAGATGTATTCAGCTAAAAAAAGTACAGAGGAAGAGGCGATGAAATTATGAGCAGAACTTGTCTCTTCCGGCCTCCAGAATGTAAAAACAAAGACAGCATCTCTCGAGGAAAGCAATAAACTGGGCACAGATCATAGTGAGATGAAAATAGTGACAAACTGTTCACAGTGCAGGATGGTTACCCATCCTCTCCCCACGTGTTTTTTTCCGAAACATGGCCTGCACTGTGGCTTTTGTTAACAGTAAACAATCCTGGTTGTTTGGCAGCGCTCATCAGTCAGATGCAAATATCTTAGACAGTGGTGACAGCGAAAAACGAAGGCTCATCAATATTTCAGTTCATGTGATAACACGATGACATTTCTGTGTCATTATTCACAATGAGATTTGTGTTGTTCATTAATGCTTCACAGTAAGTGTGTAACATGGCTGACAGACACTGGCCACACAAGGTGAGGTTACTCACTTACTCAGTAGAATTATAGCATGTACAGCACAATCACTGGATTAAAATAAGGGAACAATAGCAGACATTAAGACAGAAGGAATATAATCAATGCAGAAACAAAAGTAGGGAATAATCTACAACTGAAGAGAGTCCCAAACAAATAAACTTTTACTTCGCATGTATTGCACATTTGTTAAAAACTGCAGTGCCCACCTGTTTCACAGACCAGAAGTCAGAATATTGAAAGAAAGATGAACACATTGGTTCTGTTATTTTCAGGTAATGTGTTGACAATAAGAAAAATATATACTTTGATTTTTATACTTTTATTAGAAATAATTATATTATTATAATTATTATTTTCTTTTACATTGTGACATCCATATAGCTCTGAACTATGGATAAGTGAAGCCTTTTCCTCAACTTTTCCCTTGCAGTGGACTTCCTGGAATGTTCCTGTGCGATGAAGTCCAAACATTTGGTGGCAGCTGCAAAAAACACTGGCGCAGAACTCCTGAATCTTGTGAACTGACATAACATCTGAGTTCAGCAGCTAGGTTTCCATCTAAATGTGGCATATACTTAAAACAGGGTTGCACTAACAAACATGTAACTTTTCAACCATAAAATAACTTTTTATTTTGAATAATTTTGCACTATGCAACTTTATGCTCTCAGTATGAGCACAAGTATGTGTGTAAAGCTTTATGTGCTATAAAGTTTTATACTTGTGCTGTAAGTACACACTACCAACTTTTTCACTGATTTTGGTGAAACTGGATCATATTTTATGGAGAAAAATGTTTTCTGGTTTTCCCTCTGACGTCCTCTGGCTGCTCAAACATCAACTCTCTGTGATTCACAGGGTTTCCTGTAAACTGTGAATTGTAGCTGCTGTTAGCTAATGTTAGCTCGGTTTATAAGATGGGCTGTCTGACTGTGAGCTCAGAGCACTGGGGGAGTGTTAGTGTTTGTACCACAGGCGTTTTGGACCAGGTGTTTGGGAGGAGGTTTTCAGGCCCAGGGCGTAAGGGAATGCAAACAGGGAGCCAAGTTGGTGTCGTGCCAGAACCGGAGCTGGGCAACCAGGCAACGTCACGGATGAAATGGATAAAATGGCAGAGGCGAAGAGGATGTTGACAGAGGAAACTAAAAGGAGAAAAGGAGAGACTGACCAAGCAAGAGGCTACTGGACTTTTAGTTGTTAGCAAGAGCTTCATGAAATAAAAGGCTGAAAGACACCAAGCTGGGCTTCTTGTTGTTGGACTAATAATATTAGCTGGTTGCTATGTCTTGGGTTGTTGCACCTGCTTGATGTTTGACAGTTAGCAAAGTGGTTGACTAAACTATCGTAACAAACGCCAGTGTACAATTCTGAAAGCAATTTCTATTAACTGTCTCTTTAAAATATCCATTTGGCATTATTTACAACGTTTTCAGCTGTTTGGCCTTCATCAGTGTGTACGAGTGCACGTATATATTCCCTATATAAGGCATATAGTGGATAGAGCAGACAGAAGGTAATGCAAGGGGAGAGAGTGGATCAGGATGGAATCAGGCCATGAATAATGTTCCTTTCATTCCATAATCCTCTGTGATTGATCAGGATTTGATCCTGTATTTTTTTTTCAGAATCACTTTAGCCAGATGCCACAGGAAAGTGACAACGTGTGTTTAATTAATGTGCAGTGATTTAGTTTAGTTTATTCACTTGAGTGTAGTGAAAAAAAACCATTATAAATTAGCGAGTTTACAGCTTAGTGGGCCAGATGGTGCCGTTAGTTGAGGGACACATTTTAATTTGATCAACCAGATGTCCTCATATTCTTCACGTTTATTTGTGGTAAAAGAGACCTTGACAACATCATGTCAGACGTCGTGTTTCTTTACTGGCAGATGGTTCAGACAGGAAAGTCCTCCAGCGATCACAAAATACTTTAGGGGTGCTTCCAAGTTTTAAATATCTGCTGTTCGACTTATCTTTTCCTGAGCTGGACTCATTTCATCAGCTGATCCTGGGCTGTTAAGACTGTTATGACTACTAATTATCAGGAAATGTGCCAATCAGGACTCAGAGACATTTGAATCAGAATCTGACGATGTTGATGTGTTGTTTGATCACTGTTAAAAAATATTTCAAACTGTTGCTCCACCTACAGGCAGTGGTGGAAAGTAACAATACAGTTCAGAGGTTTGCTGTGAATTTATAGAAGCATGCACACTGATTCACTTGAAAATGAAACGAAGCACTTTAATACAGTTTAATAGCTACGATCAGATAATATGTAAATAGATGGTAATCAAAGGGTAGGAGAGAGTGCTGTAAGGTACAGTGCCAGTTAAAAGTGTGGACACACCTTCCCATTCAATTTGAATGCAGGAGTATTTCTGATATCTGATGAGTCAGTAGCAAATTAAATGCCGTGTGAAGGCCAAAACTGTTCCTTGATCCGTCTGCATTCAGATGTAAATGGTGTAAAAGGTGAGGGGCCACAGAGCATTTTCACCTGATTTCATCAAACACAGAATATGTCTATTTACCTCAGCTCTCTAAATCTCAAATCTAAAAATCCAACTGAACATGCTTTTATTTATTTATTCTTCTGCTTTTTATAACTGCTTTTCTTTATTCCACCAAAAGCCGTATTTTATGGTCCTTATTGTCTCTCTGCAGATTCCCTTTGAAAATTAACTGAATGTACAAATCTGTACATACTTGTACTGTGTGTGTTCATTTAATGAATCCTGACATGATCAGGGTCATGGCAACGTCTGTAAAATACTTGATACATCATAATTCAATGACTCATTACATTGACTGACTCAAGAATATGGCAAAACACACACATTCTGCTTTAAAAACAAAACAAACAAACAAAAAAAAAAATGTGTGAATCCTGAGCTCTGTGCTTCTCTTTGAGGTTCTTACAGTGAAATTCAAGAACCTTGAACCTTGATTTTTTTTTCTCAGCCTAGAGAAGAGCAGCATGGGTCAAACCATGCACTTACAGTTGGTTTTGTAACAATAATATGATGCAGTTTAAACTCTCCAAGAACTAAAGCACTACTTTAACACACTATCTATAGTTGAGTACATGTTTCTGCTCATACTTAGGCAGAAATAGAAAATACTGTGATCTTTAACCACTGATCTCTCCCTCCCTATTTGGACTTCTGCTACCACCTAGTGTCCAAAACCAGGGACACAGCCGGGATACAATCATTACACAGTCAGTGAGTGATTTAAACTTTTGTTTTTAAATATAACATTGGACAGGAAAGTGTGAATATACACATAGATTTCCAGTGCTGGAATCTAATCAAGTACATATATTCAAGTATTGTACTTAAGTACAGTTTTGAGGTGCTTGTGTTTTACCTTTGCCAGCTGCAACATTATAGTGATGAACATATGAATGCATCACTTCTTATAATCTAATAATGTAATCTATATGATTTTTGATTGGCCATGCAGCATAATCAGTACTTTTACTTTTATACAGTACCAGTCAAAAGATTGGACATTCAATGTTTTTTCTTTATTTTTGTTACTTTCTATGTTGTCGATTAACACAGAGGACATCAACACTATGAAATATGGAATTATGTGGTGAAAAGAAAAGGTGTAAACAAAGGAAAACATGTCACATTATGCCAGGAACAAGGCACTAAAGTGGCATGGCTACTACAGCATTCTGCATCGACATGTCATCATATCTGGTTTGTGCTTAGTGGGACCATCATTCGTTTTTCAACAGGACAATGACCCCAAACACACCTCCAGGCCATGTAAGGGCTATTTGACCAAGAAGGAGAGTGCTGTATCAGATAACCTGGCCTCCACCATCACCTGACCTAAATCCAACTAAGATGAGTGCAGACTTAAGGAACAGCAGCCAACATGTGCTGCAGTATATACAGTATGGGAGCAACTGTTGGAAAACTATTCCAGGGGAAAATCTTATGAAGCTGATTGAGAGAATGACATTAGTGTCCAAAGCTGTAATCAAGTTCAATCTAATATA
Source organism: Sciaenops ocellatus (assembly GCA_033000465.1). Classification (NCBI taxonomy): domain Eukaryota; kingdom Metazoa; phylum Chordata; class Actinopteri; family Sciaenidae; genus Sciaenops; species Sciaenops ocellatus. The sequence continues at coordinate 20,326,804 of CP136880.1, read as the reverse complement.
TAGGCTACTTTGTTTTGTTTACACTTTGTTATTTGCCATATAATTTCATATGTGAAAAAAAACATCATATGAGAAAGTGTCCAAACTTTTGACTGGTTCTGTTTATTTATAAGCTCATAAGGCTGAAAAACATTAAAAGAGTTTAATTAAAAGAAATCAAATGAACTTAAATCATAAAGAAAATATTGAGTTTGGGGGTTTTACTTTGAAAGGTAGAGAGCAGGTTGTGTAGAACATAATGCAGCAAAGACATTTTATTTATTATTGTGGGATTTTGAAGCTCAAACATGAAAGGTCTGATAAATAAGATCGCAGCTGTGATAAATTCGTTATCACTGACTGACTTGTCTTTTTGTGATTTGTGTGAACTGACCTTGACTGAAGTTACAGGCTCAGAGCTCTTTTGAATACAGTAACATGAGTTACTTGGTACATACAGTCTTCATTCATCTGATGTGACTCAGAGCCATCCTTGTTCAGATGACATAACAACTGTTATATGTTGCAAACAGAAAGTCAGTCACGACTGCCAGCTGCACACAGTTCAACACCCGCAACATGTAGTCATGGAAAGTTACGTACTAAGAACATTTTGATGCACTTGCACTTTTATTACACTTTTATTGAGTATTTTAATCTGCTTCGGCCAGCTACAACATTAATACTAACAATATTCACATGGTAGCATTGAGGCCATTCTGCTGTCTAGTGAGTAGTGGTGGAGAAAGTATGGAGGTATTTTAAGTAAAAGTACTAAAAACACACTGGGACAATATATAAAACTATGTTCTGTAAGTATAATCAGACAAATGTATGATGTGTGTAGGATTTCCCAACGGTATAGCTGTTGATTGCTGCTCCCTCGCCTCACCCTCCTGTTTCAAGCATGAAGGAGAAATTACGCTCGCCATGAAAAACTCAAAAGGCCCTATCTACAGCCAGTGTATTGTTTGTTCATTCTCCTGTAGAAACATGGTGGTTTAACATAGTGCACACTGTAGGACTAGCAGCTTCTGTAGATATAAATGCTCATTCTTAGGTAACAAATACATAACAATTTTTATTTTCAGGTGATTGTACAATAATGAAAACATAGCTATGCATATTATATTCAATTTCTGGCAAATTCCTAAATACTGTCAAAATACTAAATACTTTCAGAAAAGTAAAGTTCTAAGTACTTTTACTTATGCAAAGGTTATAAAGAAAAATAAATAATCATGAGACTCATGAGACAGTGAGCCAGATTCTTTAGAGGAGTCTTAACTCTCAGTCTTAGCTCTCACTGAAAGTTTCAAATAACTTGGAAATGGTAATTTATGCAATTGAAACATCACTTCCTAGACTGTCTACACACACTTGCACGGAAATGACAAAGCATTTCAACTGAATTTTAACTTGAAGATTAATTATGTTGATATGGTGAAGAGTTTTGTGTTAGTATGATTCATATAATGAAATAACACCGTAAATTGTAGGCTGTATTCTTAAGACACAGCATTTTCTTGCACATTTCACTTACTTCTAAAGAGGGACAGTGTGAATACACTCCACTCAGTTATGAATGATCAAATGTCTTAATTCATGCTTAGCGAAATTTATACTGTATCAGCTTGAGTCTTGCTATTGTGTGTTTTAAAAATGTTTTTCTTTTTTTTTATTGTTGGATACAGTGTGTCTGCATCGTTTCTAAGAATGACTTAAATCTCAGTGAAACTACATGCAAAATAAAGTTTACATGACTGTGTGGTTTAGTTGAGTATACAAATCAGCTCTGTTGGTTTTGAGATTCTTGTTCACCAGGAAACGTTGGCAGGAAATTTTGCAAGAGGTTGACAGCTCTGTGCTTCCACCCACTGAGTTTGGCGAGTGATAAATGCCCTCCTGCTGTGGTTACATGTTTTCTTTTTCTGTAGTTCTGTCTGTTAAAGGAGAGCTCACATTCAGCATCATTTACAGTGATGAAACATGTCAGCAGACAGACAGTAGTTATGGCAGCAAGGCAGAGGAGCTTACCCACACTTACCCACACACCCAAGTGAGACAAGACAAGTAGAACCAAAATTTGAACCCCACCCAATGATTTCAAAAACTGAAACAGGAAGTGAAATTGTTGTAAAGTGTAGTTGTTGTTATGGAAATGCTGTGTCTTTTAATGGCTTTCTTGTCATCACTTTTTTTTCCCCTGAATATTGATTTCATATTAGTTTCTCCATTCTTGTTTATGCTCCCAAGAAAAACAGATTTGGCTCTGTGTTCATTTTATTATTTTGTGTTTATTTTTATTTATTTATCATCATTGTAAAGAACATGTGAAGGAAGAGGGGGGGGGGAGAGAGAAAACATATATGCTCTAGTTCTTCCTTCATGGAGCAATTTGTGCTAAAACAGACTATACCTTCAGATTGTACTATCAAGTTTGACATTGCAAAAAGTACCAAACAGCAATTATTCCATAATCCATATTTTTATATTGAAGAAGAAAAATGTTTATGTAGTTTGACATAATGTGCGTGGTCACACACATTATTGACATCTTAATGTGTGTGACCACATCATCACACTGATAGGTTTCATGTTTAATGTTTTTGCTCTATTTTCAGTTTGGGGAATTTTCCTGCTTTCAGATCAGTTAGATGATGCTCTTCAAGCTGGGGAAATTTCCATTCATCAATCTACTTAAATGAACAGATAACAGGATAAATCAAATATGAAACATCCAAATACATACAGTATACACACAGTATATGTTTTTTATTCCCTTTAAGACCAGATTTTTGGTGTCTAAGGGTGTGGCTGGTAAAAGAGAAATTGACACATGTTGCATTTCTAAAATCCACGGCAACAGCCCTGTAATGTCAACGCATTGGAATCTACATGTGTTAAATTTAATTCAATTCAATAATTAATTCTGAATTGCCATTCAGAATTAATTATTATAAAAAAAAATCTGGCCTTCAAACAGACATTTTAAATTCAGTCCTGCCAAAAAATAGTCTTTGCAAAACACCTTCAGTGACTCCTGACAGACACATTTCCAGAGAGAAGTCAGAAAATGAACATAATGTGAAACCGCTTTGCATTTCACCTCAAACACTTCCGCCTTCAGAAGACAGGAAGCTGATTCACTGTGTTGAGTAAAGAGCATGAGGCTCATTGACACACTGCAGCAACAAGTGGAAGATACAGTTGTTATGACCGATTTATGTGAGCGAATGTATCAGGAAGTCTTTGAATTCAACGTCTAAAACATGAACAAACGAAAACTGAGTAAGTTATATTTTAATTTATGATGCTGTTGTGCAATATTTAAGATATAAGGGGGATTATTTCCTCAAGTTATCACTAGAGAAACGTGACCTGCTTGTAAAATTTTATAAGATGTACAAAAAGTATAAAAGTCCTTGTATGACAAAAAACAGATAGTGGATATCTTTAATTTAGAGGAATATTAATTGTTTTGTGTGTGCTGCAATAATAAATAGGTCAGTGTAGAAGAAGTAGAAGTATTAAAGTACTAAAAGTTAAAGTAAAGTTAAAGTAAAGTAGGTTATTTACTTGAAAGTTGCATAAACAGCAACAACAGCAACAACAGTACTCATACTTAAATATAGTACTATAAGTATATTTTGCTGCTAATACTTCTCTACTTTTACTTTTTGAATGTAGAAACTTTTTTTTACTGAGGAGGGAAGTGGTTTGACAGCTTTTGTTACAAGTTGCTTTAAAAACTTATCATAACAAGAGGTTGCAATGATGATTGATTTGTGACCTTGTACAAAAAAACTGTGTCTAGTTGTGGTTTGTCGTCTATGAGTTCCACCAGAGACACATTTACCGTCTAAACTTCTCATGTGGTTTCATGTTTGAGGCCCAAAGAGGTTTAACATGTTATGTTTTGTATTCCAATTTTCTTATTTCCTCTCCCATTCATCATCTCATGACCCTTTAGATTTATCTTATGGCCCAACGTAAGCGTTGGGAACCACTGAACTAAACGACTGAACTGTATATGAAGTAGTTAAAAGTAGCTCCAACATGTACAACAGTAAAATGTACATTACACAACGATGCATCAGTATTGATAATGTAATTAATTAGAATATAGTAGTATTAGTAGTTATACTTTTAATATTCAATTAAATGTAACTGATAATTCTTCTGTATTTTTATTTAGATAGGATTTTGAATGGATGACTTTTTATAAATATTTTCAATTTTCAATTCAAATTGTTGTATTGGTTCATTAGGATTTAGTGCCATTTAGTGTTCTGGTTGTTGAGTGCAGCCCCCTTGCCTCACTCACCCTCTCCTTACTAGCATGAAGGCAAACTTATGGTGGCTGCTAAAGGTCCTATCTAGAGCTGGTATTTAGTTTGTCTGTTCTTGGTTACCGTAGAAAAAATGGGTGTTCAACATGGTGGAGTCTGTGGAAAAGGACCTGTGGCATCTGTAGATATAAGAATATCATTCTGAGGTGACAAAAACAATTCTTATTCTCAGATGATTATACACTAATGACAACATCATTATGAATAGTTTTTTCATAATCTGTAAAAGGAGACCCCAAAAATGTACTTAAGTACAGTACATGAGTAAATGTACTTAGTTACTTTCCAGCACTGAAAGATTTTCTAGTTAAAACAAATGTATTATATGATGAGTCATACGAATCACTGATGCAAGTTTATTTGTGTAATCCTGGAAGAATGTATCTATTGACGCTTGTTAAACTGCTTGTGTGCGTGTATGTGTGTGTTGGCTCTTTGTTCACTGTTCCACTTACAAACAGTTTTTGGTCCATTGTCAATGAAGCATAGACACGTCTTTGTGTGGTTTGAATGGACAGCAGCCCGGCTGAGAGCAGAGTTTAGCACAGAGTTGAGCTAAGAAAAGACAGCGAATGTCTGAGAGGACAGCAGAAACACTGTGCTTCTCTTCTTCTTCTGTTTGACTCCATAGTTATTCACTATTTAAATTTGAATTTCACTCATGATGCATCTAAAGGCTGCTCATTCAGTTCAGTTAGACCTTAAAACAGGCCTGAAACTTTAAATATACACTGTGCTGCTGCACTGTACCCACTGAAAAGTTTTTTTCATTTTAGATCCACGTTGATATTTTCACTATTACAGTTTCCTTAAACAGTGATAAAAATATCTCTGAATCATGACTGCTGATGTGAATCTCTGGGTGGAGGTCAGTCCAAACGTGTGCATGTTGCATCTTGTGCAACAGATGCATGTTTGACACTGGGACTATGGAACTATTGGATACGTTTATCAATTAAAGAAACCTTGCTTTATGTTGTCCTCTTGATGGATATCAGTTTAATTTCTGTGAGTCCAGTACAGAGACGATCCAGAATGTGTTTAGCCTTGCTTGGCACAAATACAAGAAGCAGGGGAAAACTGCAAGTCTCACTTCCTTTAAAAGCAAATTAAAGACACTATTAATCATTTGTTGTATAATAGCGTGAGTACCCTTCAGGATCTTAGGAGGCTGGAATAACCATAGCCTAATAATGGAAGCATCAGTAAAACATGAAAAACTTACACTACTACCCACCTGTTTTCCAGATATGACCTATTGTAGCAATGCGTATAATGATTGCTGTTTGACCAAAGGGAAGGAGAACTAGTGAGATGTTGTTGGAAGTGGCATGGGGTGAAATTTATTGTGTCTTCAGCTCATTAGCTTGTTAGCTTAGCTTGGTTGCTAACAGGACAATAAGTTCACCCAGTTTATTTAAGAAGCATATTTCTATCAGCGTCTTGTAATCATGGATGACAGATCTTGCTACGATGGATTGCCGTCATTTAGAGTTCAGAGGTCATTCATGAAGAAAAATGTGTGTGTGATGGCTGGTGTTGTTTATAGCATTCACCCACACCAGGATGGGATCTAAACACGGAGCATCTGCGCTAAAGTTTAGCTGCTCAGCTAGCATGGACCTTTAATGATGTGCGATGTGCTCTAATCCTCTTAGTTCATGGTGCAGAAAAAAATAAACAGCCAGGTGTGTGTTTCTGTGTGTATGACACAAACAATACAGCATGACAGTAATAGTAATAATAAAAGTAAAAGGTGTTAGCTCGCCGTCAGACAGGATCAGGCGCTGCGACGAAATGCTGCAGGGTTCTGTGGCGGTGAGGAATAGAAGGGGGGCTGCTAGATTTGTGTCTATTTGTGCTTAATAAAACCGCTGTGAAACAATCAGGAAATAACTTTTTATTTCGCTGATCTCTCTATCGGTTTCAGAGACATTTCAACAAGTAAACTGAAAATGTGGATGTTTTCATTAAATGAGAGACAGACAGATGAGACAACAAACAACAACATGTACAGGATACTAAATGTTGTTTGATGGTTTTTAAGTATTAACAACAACAACAACAATAATAATAATAATAATGAAAACATGTACTGAAAAGTGATGTAGATAGTTGATTATTTGAAAGAGTAAAACATGAAAAAAGCTTTGCCAAAAAGAAGTTTGATTTCATAGATTGAAAATTGCATCAAAAAGACAAAAAAGAAAAGTATCAATAGAACGGCTGTTCAAAAGCATCTCCTGTAAAAGACTATCGGTCAAGTATTTAAACTTGATCGCTTCAGTGGAGAACATGGTTATGAGTGCAGTGGTGCTGAAATCTTATGCATTGTGTTATTTCTTTAGCAGGTGTCAAGTAACGTAACCTGTAACATGTTTCACAAATTGCAAATGGGAAATATGACTTGGTTGCACTTTTTTTTTTTTTGCTTTAGTTCATGTGTAATTGTATGTAAATAATTTCTCAATGTTGTGGAGCAGTTTAGGATTTTTAATAAAGCATGAAGGCAACACACAGCCAATAAACTTCACTATTTTGGGGCTTCATTGGGTTCTCTTTACTAAAAGTCAGCTTGTTAAAGCAAAGTTGCGTAAAAATCTTGTTTTTTTTTTTTTTACGATTTAGTGCGATACTGCTGTCGTAAATATGGACAGCCGTACAAATGCATTTGATGTAATTAATTATGAAAAAACCAGCGAGTCAGCAACATCCAAACATCAAGCAAGTGCAACAACAGAAGACACAGCAGCCAGCTAATATTATTTACTAGTCCAACAGCTAGAAGGCCAGCTCAGTGTTATTTCACGAAGCCCTCACCGCAAGATCCACTCTTGCGGCTGCATGGTCACTCTTCACTTCTTTGCTTCCTCTGTCAACATCCTTGTTGGCCTCTTAGTCTCTGTCCGCAGATGCTGCTGAGCCCAGTTACATTGCCCGCTTGCCCAGTTCTGGTTCTGCCACTCCTCTGTAGCATTCCCCCAGTGGTCCAAAACGCCTGTGGTGCAAACACTAATGCTCCCCTGGTATTCTGAGCTCACAGTCTGGGCAGCCCAGCTAACAAGCTGAGCTAACATTAGCTTACAGACTGTCTACTGTAGGTAATACACTAAGTACCTTGTACAACCTTACTTAAAAAAACACAAGTATTATATATATTATATACATTCCTGTCTGTTTAATTGGTTAATTAGTTAATTAGGCAGAAACCTAAAATCTATTAAGGGGACAGATATGTGCTGTTTTATAATCTGCTTCTTCATCTAATTATTGAGCACATAGATTATGCAATAGCACATGAAAAATTGCTTGCAAGGTTATTTTTTAAAGTTACTGATGTACTTTGTATTGTAGGCACCGTTACAAAAAAAAAAGTCGGTTCTTCACATCTGCACCTTCTCCCTTCTTTCTCTTTCTCAAAATCATTAGTCTATTTTTAGCTGAGGAAATAAATATCCATCAGTGTTTTCACAGTCTAATAGGTCCCTGGGGCAGAAAGATAATCAAACATTGCTGAGAGCTTGAGGGGCTGCAGTTTAGAATAGGAACGATGAGAGTTTCAGCAGATGAGGGAACAACATTCCTCAGATGACTCCGAGCCAAAGAAAACATTTTTGTTTTTCACAGGACAAAGTGAAAATTAAATGTTTGCAGCTGCTGTGTGACTTAAAGATCCCACATTATTCTTTAATTGTCTTTAATTGACTACATAATAACATGACTTAATTATCTGACTGAAACAATGACACTTGAGCAGGAATAAGCGGGTGGATACATTAATGGATACCGTGCCATACTGATCCAAACTTTTTCTAATAATAGGAAAGAATGACACTGATGACGTTTCATCCTGCAAAATGGGGAAATACAAAATGTGACAGTTATTCTAGTTAGTGACTTCTTGCAAGTTTCGAGGAGTGTAAATGCATTGTCTGAGAAACATACCAGCATGAAGGAAGTGGAGAACATTGACTTGATAAGCTCGGAAGCATAAAAATCTAATGGATTGGAAACTTTCCCATATGGAAGTCGATTCTACTAACATCTTTTCATGGACATTGCAGTATATCCAATCATGCTGCCTCTAAAATGTGTAAACAGGTTTAGGTTTTATCATTTGGGGACTAGAAATATCTGAACCAAAGAGTTTAAAATGAAATATCTTCACAGCTGACTTGCTGACTGACTGACCAAAACTATATTTAGTCTTTATAAAAAGTAAATTTCTTTGATTTGTATTTGTCATTTGTGACAAACAGATATATGTTTCCCCGCCTAATCAAGTTTCATTTACATACTGACTCAAATGTATTCAAAAATGTTGATGTCCAATGATGTTAATAAAGGAATGTTTCTGTCCTACTCTCCAGGTATGAAATGGTTTGGGAGCTTCACCAATCTCTCCATCCGCCGCTCATCAGAGAAGGCCAACACCAAGGCAGCCACAGAGCATGATGGGATCCTCGACAGTATTAAATCAGCAGCGGGGGGCCAATCGGTGGATGATATGGAGTCCTGCCCCCTCAACTCCAGTTATGCCTGCTCCACCGAAATGTACACACATGTGGGTACTGTGCCCCGCAACCAGAAGAAGAAGAAGAGCTGCAAGGGGCTGAAGGAGAAGAAGAAGAAAGAGGAGGAGGAGGAGGAGGAGGAGTGGGGGAGCCAGTCAAAGACGGGGGAACATGTCCGAGACTCCCCTCTGCTCGGTGCCCTGTCTAGCCTCAGTTTGACCAGTCTGGACCTCCCTCTACCTGTTTCTCCACTGGCCCGGCCGCTGCCTGCCACACCAGCAGCCAAACGGGCTTCACCTTTGACCTCAGCATCTGAAAACTGCTCCAATGATCCTTCAGCAGACCCTATTAAGAGAGAAGAAGCATTGTCACAGAGCAAAAATGCTTTAGTAAGTGATGAACCTGAAAAAGAGCCTTCAGACATGGCAACTAATGGCCCCAAAACTGCTTTGTCGCAGGATGTATATGTGCAGATGGACCCAATAACTGAAACAGCTCACAGCCACGTGGACAACCAAACAGAGAAGCAACGGGTCGTCACGAGTAAACAGGAAACCACAAAGACTGTGAACAGCTCGGAAGCAGAGAGCATAGACAGGTGAGAACAATTATTATCCACTTTCACAAGATGCACTGACGGCCCCCCAAAAATAGTCTGGGGTTTGGTTTTTCACTCTAAAGTCGGAATTGTGGGGCAATTATATCAACCTGTTTCCTCTGCAAATCAATTTATTTGAAGTATTTTCAAGAGTTTTTCAAAATAAAATCAACATTGTATTTATAATGGGTTAAAATAATCCCTGGGTGTAAATTAACTGGCTGCCCAGCGGCATATAAGGTCATTTAAGATAGCTTCATACCAACTGTAACTTTGAACACATGACTACATCAGTAACTACAACCCAAAAACATACATTATTCTGAAATGGACCGTGTTTCTGAGTATTTTTAGTACTTCAAGTATATTTTGATGCTTACATATGGCCCACCTACAGGCCTACCTAACCCTAACACATACTCTTTTAATACAATGATTTGGTTATTTGAATAAATAATATAATAAATATTGTTTGACTTAAAAATATAACATTTATTTTTGTTATTTTTTCATAAAGTCGTAATGTTATGAGAGGAAATTTGAAAAATAAATCGAGAAAAATCATAATACAGTCATATGGTATTAAGTCATAATACTACAAGAATACATTTTGCAATATTTGCAGTAAAGTCATGATAATTTAAGGCTGTTGTATCAGCGGACATGCGCAGTCACTTCCCGTCTGCCCGCTGTAGTTCAGTCAGTCAGCTGCGTGCATTCAGACAGCTCAGCGGCAGTGCGTGCTGGGCTGTGCGGGACAAGATGTGTGAAGTTGGGAATGTTAACGGTCGGTCAGTCCGCTCAGGGGAGGGAGAGAAAAGGTGAGAATATTAATAAGAGCATGAATACTTAGTCAGTAATACAGTACAAAGTCAGCACCGTGTTTTTTGTTGAGATTTATCTGAGCACCACTGCATCTTCATCATCATGAAGAAGAATGTATGTGTGTTATGTCATCTGTGATCTGTTGAACTGCTCCAAGAGTCACTTATTAGTTAGAAATTTCAAGGATTTCCTTAATATTTGAACTTTGAATGACTTTTCTTGCACGTTGTCTGTGTATGATGCATTTAGAGTAGTAACACACATGTTTTAAGTTAGTTTGATGCCATAAACATGAAAAGTTATCCGAGTACTAAAACGTTTACAACAACTGGTCGACTTTGAAGTCAGTGTGTTACCAGGCTGATCTACAGTCTGCCTATTTAAGTGTCTGTGTGCAGACTGAATCTGAAACTAGATCTGAAACTGTATGTTATATATGAGGAATAATTTGATACTGCTCTGGTTTCAGCCAGAATAGTGATAAGGTTTGGCAGAGATGCTTCAGCCTGTTTCATTTCAACTTGTCTGTCCCAGCTTATTATACTAGCTGTTTTAATGTGACCTGATTTACACCTGACTTTGACCTCTGACTGTCCAAAAAAATAAAAATAAAAATGTGCATCACCGACGCAATACCTAAAAATGTGGATAGGCTATTGCATCCTGTCTTTGGATAATGTTCACTGAATACTCTGACTCATTTTTTAAGGATATAAATATTATTATTTATGTTTGGTTACGTTCCTATTTGTCCGAGCACTAGAAAAGTTCCAGTGTGTCAGATTTAGGGGGCTGTATTTACAGAATAAGGCAGAAATGGAATATAATATGCACAAATATGTTTTGTTTTCATTAGTGTGTAATCAACTAAACATGAGAGTTTTTATTACCTCAGAATGAGCACTTTTATATATTCAGACACCACAGGTCCTGTTCCATGGAGTTGTAAATTAAAAAAACACAATGTGCTCAATCCAAGCTTGATAGACCCTGAATAGCTTCACATCCAGTATCTATTCTAGTGACAACATATTATGTATATGTACAAAGTACATATTTGAGATTACAATGTGATCCAGAAGTTTCATACTAAGGTAGAATGAGGGGAACTACTGTGTGTTTGTGCCCAAAACATCTTGAAAATTTCAAAAATACTGTATTTTTCTTTGAGGGTATCAGAGTTTAATCCCTCCATGTTTCCCGGCAGTCACTTTACTCTGAACTGTCACATGAAAACAAAACTATGTACTTTTAGTTGCCCACATTTAACCATAGATGTGACAGTTGACCACTTCACAGTTTCTGAGTTGAGTTGGACTGCATTTGATGGTCACTGCCAGACTAGATTCTCATCAGTAGGTGATTTCCTGAATTTATTGTGCTGTCACACAGAGAGGCAGTTCTGCTTTCTAGTTTATGAATAAGTCAGAGTAGAAGTGGTTATAAGGTTACCTTGACCTTCATTTAAAAAGTCAAACTGAATCAATGACCGTTTCTTTTTCCACTTTGTGTTTGTTTCTCTGTAGTAAACTGCAACAGGCTCTGCTCTGACTGCATGCATTGGTGGCGTCCCATTTGTTTTGGGTTATTATGTGAGCTTTGATCCATAGTGTCTCTGTGTGTGTGGATGTTATTAGTGTGTCTCATGCAGTGGTGTAACACGTGTTGGCTGAGGGAGCAGGAAGTGCTGTAAAATTTGATGCTGGTTTGGGAAACGCAGCCCCCAGGCGAAGGGAGTTTCTCTTGTTGGGCTCTGAGAAAAATTTTCTGTGGCCAACGTTTCAGAAACACACAGTGGAGAGGTTTACTGTGGTTCGCTGTCATGGCCTCAGTGATATCCACAGCTGTCCTTTACATAACTATGAAGAGTAAGTCTGTGTGAGTTCATCTACTGCACAAGATGTCTGTTTAATGAAGACGTTTGTGAAACTGTCCTGTCTGTGTACAGACCGCTGTTGGTTTTCAGAGGCATGAAAACACACAATACACCCAGGTCTGGAAGCTTGTTGATGATGGCATTACTTGTAGGGTTAGTTGTCAAGCTATGTAGCTGCCCATAACAGCTGATACACTGGCATACCAGAAACACAGCTAACCCTAGTCGATAACAATAGCTCTTTGATCCATTATCAGTTTTCTTCTGCTTATCAGGGGTCGGTGTAGGTACCAAATGGGCACGGCCTGCCAGATCTTCTCTGGGGCCATGTCGTTACAGATGCCATAACACACTGACACATGATTGGATGTATGTTCGTTTAAAAATGAGACACAAATTAGATGAGCATCAAAATGATTTTATTCAATTTTTCTTTTTTAGTTTAATGCAGCTAAAAACTGTGATTCGTATCAAAACTCTTGGCTTTTCAAAAATGACTCCCAATTGTTGTAAAACACTTCCAACTATATAGTTTAAAGGTTAAGTGTGTAAGATTTAGGAGGCTCTCTTTACAGAATATGGCAGAAATGGAATATAATATTTGTATTTTTTTCATTTCACCCTGAAAATAAAAAGATTCTATTTTTATTACATTAGAATAATGTAATATATCTTTTATATCTGCAGACATTGTGGGACCTCTTCCACGGAGTCTACCATATTGAACTGACATGTTTTTACAGTAGCCCTGAATGGACAAACTAAACACTGGCTCTAGATTGGGCCTTTCGTGTTATTTTTTATGTGTTTTGTGGCCAGTTTCTCCTTCAAACTAGAAAGGAGAGGTTTAGGCGACAAGGTTGCAATCAGAAACTATACCGCTATACACCTCCTACACACTGGTCCTTTAAAGAGCTAAAGATGATGGTGAACAGATTTGATAAAACTGCGCATAAATCTGTGTCAAAACGCCCACGCCCATAGGTTTCTGTCTGCGAGCAAACACTAGCGGCATCTTGACATATGTCAAATCATGGTGTTACTCCACTGTCCTGTTACTCCACACTGCATCCTGTCGACTTTTCAAACAGACAGCAATTTTATCACATTTCGGCCCTGAACTACCAGGATTTACACTATTTATAGAATCTGCTTTTATATAAATTGTGGGAGTTAAGTAAAGAAATAAAGGCATTTTTTAGTAACATGTCTTTTTGACAGTATAGACGATGAAAAACACATTGCAATATTTAATGATCACAGGAAAAAAAACTTGTTTTGAGAAAACAGAAATGAATACATGTACTCCAACCTTACAGGGAGTAACACTAGCTTTGCCCTAATCATGAAATCATTTAAAAATCATTTTTCTCATGTCACTCAATGAGCTCCATACACATACAAATAGAAATTCAGGGCATAAAGTCGACTACAAAAGGTTTGTGAACATAGCTTTTGGTGTTTTTTAGTACAGTGTGTTTTACTTGTGCATTCACATCTGTTTGTGTGTGTGTGTTTGCTGTCTGCTCTCAGAGTTTGTGTTTGGGAACAAGAGGTCACCTCCCTTGACATTACTCATGGAAATATGCAGCATGTTGAGGAAGAGCAGAGTGACCGGAACAAAAAAAAAAAAAAAAAAAAAAAAACATTTGCTGACGTGCAGTTTCACTGACACAACCCATCACTGCTGTCAGAAAGAAACCATGCAACTGCAGTTTGGGTGTTTTTCACATTTTCTAACGTCAGTTGAAAGTGTCTGTGTTCCCCCCCGGTGCAGAGCTGAGTTTTATGACTCCCAGAGCCTTCAAACTTGGTGAGAAGCCAGCTGGTGTGAGTACTGGATGGATATCAGGGAGAAAAGAAGTTTCCTTTGCTTCAGTCTCCTTTTGCAGATATGAGGATTCACACAGCAGTAGAAATACTCCCCATCTGTCCTGGGGAGGTTTGTTGTGTTGCAAGCCGTTGCTGGGTGGTGTAGGATTAACACACTATGACTGTCAGGCAGTTGTGCAACAGGACAGAGTATCAAAAACAGTTGGCTGGCATCAAATAGTCTAATATCAAATATCCGCTTCCAGTGATCCAGAGTGAAATAACTCGTATGAAATAGTACAGATATTCATGGTGCCCAGAAAACTTCTACTCTAGCGTCACCCATCGAATATCTGGTCAGATACTGTAGTTTCTTATTTAAATCAACATTTTAAGTTCTTGTATGACTGTTTATCATTTAAGAACTTTCAAAATAAGGTACTAAAAACTAAAAAAGTCATTTTGGTACCAAAACCCACAAAGAATCGGTACTAATTTCAGTTAAACTTTAACAGTACCCAGCTACTTCTACTGCTAACATTATCGACAACAGAATCTTTTAATGGAATAGACTGAGATGAGAAGCTGAAAGCTTCATTTATGTGTGTCCAGTAGAGAGATGAGGTCCAGGACATGTTAGCTTAGCTTATTTGTGAGAATGGAAGCAGGGTTAAACAGCTAGCCTAGCTGCACCAAAAGTGAAGAAAACTCAAAGACATATAACTTCTCATTTATAATTTTTGTTTTCATAAAAGGGAAGCATTTTCACACAGAAAGGAAACAATGACTGTTTCTGTATTTGCTTTTTTTCTGGTTTAAAGTGAGTGCTTTTGGAAAAGGTGATGTCAAATATTCCTACACACCAACTAGAAATGAGTAATGTATGAATTTGATTATAGTTGGGTTGTTTGCTTATGTTACCAGGGAGAAGTCACCATCCGTCAAATTTGATCAAACCACACCCACACAATCATGACGAAGCAGTTTATTGTGAAATTCTGACAAAATCATTAATCAAGATGTCTTAATGTGATTGTTGTCTATAATATATTCAAGTGGCTAAACTGTTAATTATGCATAACTTTAATCATATATAGTTTGAACAGATGAGTTAAATAGAAATTCAGCCTCAGTACAGTTGTCATGAACGGAAAAATCAACTATAGAGACCAAAACCGTTATTTGTACCAGGCTGTAAACATGTTTATTTCTGCTCGACATTTTAACATGGGGACTTATGGAGACTAACATGCTCTGTAGCCAGCTACAAGTGGATGTTTGAGGAACTGCAGTTTTGGGACTTCTGCTTTGGCTTCACTTTACAGACATGACTGGCTGTGTTCCCTGTTTGACAACTGTACTGAGTTTGAATTTCTATATAACTTACCTGTTTAAATTATATTAAGGCTTCAAGTTATGTATAATTAGCAGCATGGCAGCTTTGATTGACAGGTGGATGCTGTTACAGATGGCTTGTTTGTCCGTCATTCAGCCTTCAGGTCCACCCATGATCCACGTCTCTGCCCTTTTTTAAATTTTAATTTACCAGGAGGTGGCAGAGGCAGGACTGCCAAGATGGCGACAGCCAGAGCAACCACGCGGCTTATCAACAGCTTTTAACATCTTAAGCCGCAGCCTCTTTTTTAGGCCTCTGCTTGGAAATGATATATCCAAAATGAATAGTATATCTCTGCAACTACAAGGTCCAGAGATATACTCATATACCAAGGTTGTTGCGGAGCTTAAGAGGTTAAGAAACTTATGGGTGATTTGGGTTATGTATAGTCTATAGCTAAACTTCAGCATCATGTTGCCATGCCGAAGTCATCATTTAGCTGAAGTTAAGCCTCACTAGCATGGCTGTAGACTCTTAGTTTTGTTGTTAGAAACAAAAATGGCTTTATAGATAGAAAGAACGGTGATATTTGAAAGTGCTTCTGTCTTGGTACTTCACGATATGCAATGTCCAAATATACAAGAATTGAGAAAATGCACACATGGCAAAAAAAAAAAAAAAAAAGGGCTAAAAAAAGGATTTAAAGTTACTGTTGCATTTATTTTTCAGTCTGCAGGACCTGACGGACAGCAGTGGAGAATATGTGAAGGTAAGGTTCCTCTTTACACATCTGCTTGCATTTCTAACACTCTTATCTTGTTTATGTGTGACTTCCTTTTACAGCAATGCTGCTTTCCTCTCTTCCTCTCATCAGACAAGATAATTTATGTTTCCAGCAGTGGCACCATTTTGAGTAAAGGTTAAATTAAAACCTGTTTCAGTTGGTTGTTGTGATCCTTTACACACACACACACACACACAGACTCTAATTCAATCAGGACGGGTGACAGAAAGGACTCTGGGAATGCGGTCCTCTGTGGTGAAATACTTTGAAACTGCTACCGTTGCTGCTGGTAACCGCAGCGGCCTCGATTCGGCCGGCAGCTCTGCCTGGAAAAAGGTGGAAAGAGACACAGAGAGCGAGAGAATTTCCAGTTCATTGACTTATAATTGATACTTGACAAACACATTTGTCTGAATGGGACAAGCTGGCAATGAGTGATAATGCTAATGAAATTAAAGCTATTCATTAGGGGTTCCAGGTCTTTTCCCCTCCTCTCTTTTCCCCATGCATGCACACACACACATACACACACACGCACACACACAAACACACATACACACACACACACACACACACACACATTTATACACACAAACTCCTACTTTGTTTTGAAGTGGTCCTGGCTCGGTGCCCAGCCCTTGATTTGTGGTCCAATGGGAAAAACCATTCTGTCAAAAAGCGAAGGGTGGGAGGTGACAGGGAGAAAAAAAAACAACATGTCACCTATATAACAGTGTAATAACAGTTAGGGGTGTGTGTGTGTGTGTGTGTGTGTGTGTGTCCCAAAACAAAAGCATTCCCAGCCTGTTGTTGGTCTAAACTCTTGATATACAGTATCGCCGTTTGTACAAAGACGTGTCAAACAAAGCGCCACTGAGTGATGACCCCCATCGCACAATGACGTTGCCACGGCGACAAGGCCAAGACTCCAGCATGGCTCTGGGTCTTGGGCCCCTGGTGCCGCCAGTGTGGATGCCACCAGTGTGGGAATGCCAGAACTGTTCATCCTCCTCCCTCCTCATCCCCCTTCTGTCCTCACTTAACGCACACACATGTTCACACAAAAACAGAGCTGAGAAGGCTGCACTTCACTAGATTTACCCACAATACCTTTTCTCTCACAGGACAAACATTTCCAGCAGTTTTGTTAAGAAAAGAGAGGAATCTGGTTTGTTTTGACTGATGGCAAGAAAGTGGAAAGAAGCAGCAGAAATCTAGCAGACAATAGACAACTCTGCGATTTCAACCCAGAGTCAATCTAAACTCATTTTATTGTTTTCTGTGTTTGTTTTGTTTGTTTTTTGCGCATGTGATGACCTTTAAGTTCTCCAAAGACAAGTTCTGGTTGGAGCCGCCTTCGGAGAAATTGAGGAAGCAGCTGGAGGAGGAGCTGAAGCTGAGCGGCACCAACCTGAAGAGCCATGCCTGGTACCACGGACGTATCCCCTGGGAGGTCTGCTTCAAACGCGCGCACACACACACACACACACACACACACATTCACAATATATATGCATTGACTTACATTCATTCATCTTACATTCATTGCCTGGAGGCTTACATTAACCACAACTGCTACATGACTAACCCCAACATTAAACCATAACCCACTATGTTACCTCAAAACTAACTTTAAAGCACCATTACATACAAGTTGGTATATTTGCGATTTAGTACCTCCAGTTTATGTGTATTCCCACTGTCATAAATATGGACAGCTGTACAGGTGTATTTGTTATGATTATATTACTTATGATCAAAAACTAGCAAGTCAACAACTTTGCTAACAGCCATCAAGCTGTGCAACAACACAAGACATTTCAGCCAGCTAATATTTCTTATTAGTAAAGCCAAGATTTATTCTTGTACAGTGGCTTCTTGCTCGGTCAGTTGTCTTAGTTTCCTTCGTCAGTGTCTTTTTTTCCTTTGCCTTTGTGTCTTTGGCCTGAAAACCTCCTCTTCTCGGCAGTCCAAAATACCTGTGGTACAAACACTAACACTCCACCGGTGTTCTGAGCTCACAGTCTGGGCAGCCTGGCAAACAAACTGAGCTAACATTAGCTAACAGCAGCTACAGTTCACAGAATTTTACGTTACTGTCCATCAAAAAGCTCTGTAGTGAGAGCTGAGCTGCGTTACATATTTCTCGCGGGTAATCGTACCCAGAGCGCAAAGTTACATAGTGCAAGAACAGACATATGGGGCACAGAGTGTGAATGACAGATACACCACTCACCTGATTACAATGCACAATGTTGCAGAGAGCTTAACAAAACAAAATGTTTAAAGATCTTAAGAAAAAAAGGATTAAAAATGCTCAGGAACAAAGCTTCAAATTGAATTTTACATTAAAATAAAATGAAAATAACTGAATATTATTTTAGAGTGGATTTTTTCTTTGAAATCTAACATCTAACTTAACCTAACCCCAACCAAAATTGCTTAACAACATTGCTGTATGAACTTTTTGTGAGAACATGTTTATTTATATAAGAATGTCACATAGTAATTCCAATAACCAAGAAAGATTAAAATGTCTCCTCAGGTGTCAGAGAGCCTGGTGGTCAACCATGGCGACTTCCTCATCAGAGACTCTCAGTCCAGTCAGGGCAACTTTGTCCTCACCAGCCACTGGGAGCAGAAAACACTTCACTTCCTCATCAAGAAGACAGTGGTTCAGTCCAGTGAGACGTATACTCGGGTCCAGTACAGCCTGGAAGACGAGGCCTTCGACTCTTTACCAGCTCTTGTTCACTTTTACGTGGGAAGCAGGGCAGCTCTGACCCAGTGGAGCGGCACTCAGATTCACAGACCGGTGAACAGGACACTGCCTCTCAGCCACCTGGAGACGGCCTTCTGCACTGCAGTCAGCCCGCCGTCCTGCTACAGAGGGCTGCAGGACAGCAGTGTGAGCAGAGAGGACAGGGTCTGTCCCAGAAGGTATGTTGTGAAGCCCAGGGTTTAGGGTATAACCAGTTTGAAATGAATTTAGGTCACTTCACATATTTAACCCCACCACAAATTTAACACCACATCAGGTTACCAAATAAAGTGTTGTCAGTAGTTAAGTAATACACTAAAGTTTAGTAAAACTGCTGTTCAGAGGCAAGAGGGCAAACAGGTTTATAGTGTGGCTCCACCTGATAAGCAAATGTTATAGTTTTCATTGCTGCATTGTTCCATTCGTTGCACACATTTTTAATTAGTGCATGCTTCAATCAATTACTCTGATGTGAATATATTCAAGAGGACATGATAAGATAGCAGAATAAATCAACCTGAAACAAAGTGAGGACAGCGAGTCAGTTCTTTGTTTATTGTAGGAGAGGAAGATGCAGGCACAGCAGCTTCAAGACATCAAAACATTTCTTTTTGTCAGCTTCTATTTCATCTACTCATACTCATATATTTCTGTCTGCAAATTTAAAATCATGAGACCTAATTTATTAGTCTGAGAAACAGACATGATGATTAGATACAGATTCAAAATTGCATGCATTATAATAATCATCTGCCATCTCTTTCTCTCTTTGTCCACATGTAGTCCTTCCTCTCTCCGCCACAGGGAGGCAGATGTGAACAAGGAGCCGGATGACCGGCTTCTGCCGACTGCTGGAGAATCTTCACTCTCTACTCTATACAACAGTGAGTTTAATACTAAACTAAACTCTTTGTCCTCTGAAGCTCTGTTCTACATGTGAGGCACTAAAATATGATTAACCAAGGAGTAGTTTATATTAAGATAAATCAACATACATTTGTTCCCCAGGGCTAACACAATAGAGTAAGAGTAAACATTCAATTCTAAACTTTGGTGGACAAGTATGTGCACCTTTAGCACATTTACTTTAAACTTTGTTTTTATTTGTCCGATGTTATCAAATGATTTGATGATGGCATATGTGCTGGGTGATAGGTAACAGGATACTCCAGTACTACAGTACAGTACATTTAATTTTCATAATAAATATGTGCACACACCATACACACACTAGTTATAGTTATATAGCTGTTTTCTATCCTTTTTTGTTGCATTAGTTGACAAATGTTGTAATAATTTCTATTACCGTTATATTTGCTGACAGTGTTTCAGTTTCATTATACTGCAGGAGAATGTTTTTAATATATTGATGCCATATGTCGTAATGTAATGCATTATTATATCTATATTTGCCAAAACTCATTTGATTTTATACTCCTTTACATACATTCTAGTATGTAGAATGATATGGCAATCTTAGTCAGATTAAGGCGCAGCTTCAAACTGTTGTTTTATTTTCTGAAAAAAAAAAAAAAAAAATTATAACCAAGCTTTCTGAAATTAACCTAATGGTTAAGGCGCATACTACATTGCTTCAACGTTCACGTTCCATCTAATGAGAACGGTAGCGGACTCAAGTGCAAACACAACAACAGTAGACTTCAGTCTTCTTTTTAAAAGTTTATTTACAACACCGAGGGAATGTGTAGGGTAGGTGAGCGAGCCAGTGGTGGGATGTCCATGGTTGTGACAGGAATCCCAGAGTGCAGATGTGAGAAACACAGAGCTGAACATTGCAAGAGGATGGCTGATGGGGGTTATCCTGAGGTACAAGAAAAATCAAAAATAGCAACGTTCACCCAACCCCCCCCCAAAAAAAAAACACACTGTAGCACTGTTACCACAAGGGAGACTGAACAATCTGGCAGTCTTTAAGGATGATCTGGGTTTTCTGCAGCATGGGTCCATTAGTTGATAAGGTGCAGGTTTGGTAACCAGGCAGGTGAGAGGGAACCAGAGGCAACCAGCAGAGACTCACAACAGAAACTTCAGACACAATGGCAATTTCCCACAAGTGCTATCTGATTACAATAACCCCGAAACTGATGTAAAGAGCTCGTGTAAGAAAATACCAGTAAGCTGGTGAGCTTTGGTAGTTCTCCTTAATGATACCTCTTGTTTCAAGGCACAAAACAGTAATTTAATATATCAGCATGTATTATATTTATCCTTTATTTAACACAGACAAAGCCCATTAATTAGAATGTACACAAAATGTTCTTGTGCTTGTGCCTTAATGTTGTTCCAGTGAACACATACAGCTTTATGGTCTGTTGTTTTTGCATCAAAAACAACTTTAAGGGAAAATTACAAGATGTTTGATACAGAACTGGACAAAGATGACAACATAAGTTGCTAGATGGGTAAACTAACCATGATTTTGTAATAATTTCAGTCTATATTTGCTTCAATTACTTTGCAAAAATAAGAATGAATTGAGTGAATGAAGTGAGAAAAATACAAATTTCAAACTAAAAAGATCTAAATCAGTGCATACTGTATCCTCATCAAATCTGTACAGGTGATTCAGCTAGTATTTGAAATGTAAACTGTTTGCATATTGTTTGTACTGTTTGTGTAAATACAGAACAGTTGGTAATGTTATTGTTTTATTATGCTATTGTTTATTGTTTTCTTTACAAGAAATCAGATCCAGAAAATGTGATACAACTGACATCAGCACATTTATCATTCCTTTTTGACTTTGCTTCTAGAAAACACACACCGCCATAAAATCTTTACTGCAGAAATAAAAACAGTAAAAACTAGCAAAATAACTGCTAGCAAAACTGCCATCACATCAATTGAGAAATACTGGATATGAGACATCTTGTAAGACTCTGTTATGAGATGCTTCGCTCCTTTGTGCCTCATGACAAACTCGATCCAGAACATGGCACGGTCCAGTGGTTTCATTGGCTGATCTCTGTGCAGGTCGGACAGCGTTTTCATCTTCTCCCTGTATGTTGGTTCATAGAGTACCTCCTTCAGCGCTTCAAAGAAGATGTCTTTGTTCACAGTTGCAATGTCCAGGACTTTGGCTACACCTCTTGCTTTCATCCTGAAGAAGTTGTCCTGCTGGTCAAACATTAGAGGCAGGCCAACAAGGGGGACTCCATGGTAGATGGCCTCCTGCAATCCATTGGTGCCTCCATGGGCCACAAACAGTCTGGTCTTGGGGTGACCCAGAAGGTCATTTTGAGGCAGCCAGTCCAAGAGTAAGGTGTTGTTGCCAAGGGTAGATGGTCTTTTGCCTTTGTGCCTCCAGATCACTTTCTGGGGAAGTTGGGCAAACGCAGCGGCAATGTCCTCAGTGATGTCCTCTGGAAGTTTTGCCACCAGTGTTCCCAGTGTCATGATGATGACACCGTGTTCACCAGAACTCTGGACAAAATCTTCTAGTTCTTTAGGCAGGGGCTTGGAGGGTTTGCACTGAAATCCTCCCATGTACACAACGTTTGGCATTGTGGGTCGTGGGAACTCAAAGGTAAAATCATTCCTCATCAGCCAGATGTCTGCTGCCTGAAACAGCTCCATGTAATGTATATCATTCCCAAAATAATGTCGGACAAATGGTATGTAGTTGGAGTCTGTGACATACCAAATTTGAAAACAAGTGAAGAAATAGCAGAGCATGTTCTTGACTCGCTGGAGAAATGTCATCTTGTCAGTCAGCTCTGCTCCTGATAGTGGGACATAGGAAAATGGAGAAGGCGCAATTGCATTATGCCCCTCACCCTGAATAGTCCACCTCACATTAAAGACAAGCGGAAGACCCAGACGGTGAGCCAAAAGCACCCCTCCACCAATTGCAGGGTCTGTCAGAACCAAATCATATTTGGCATCGCGGAAGCTCTGCATCATCTTGGTATTCTCAAACATGTCTCCCACCATCTGAAGCACCAGTCTGTTCATATGATAGAACTGTTCTATCAGTTCATACTCCAGAAATATTCGGCTCCAAAGTGAAGCACCATTACGCCGCATGTTCATCATTGTTATTACAAATGAACCAAATTGTTCCTCATCAAAACCAGAAGTGGAATTCATAGTGATGGACTTGTAGTGTGGAGACTCTGCCTTGATGTACCAGCTGTCTAATGTCCGCAACACTGTAACTTCATGGCCTCTGCTGTGAAGCTCCTCAATGAGGACTTTCATGTTGACCCAGTGGCTTCCATCCAAAGGGTACACCAAGACTTTCCCTCCATTTACCAAGGGTGAAGAGCAAAGCAGCACCACAAGTGCCACCAAGGTTGGTTGGTACATCTATAAAAGAGGTTATGACATGAGATGTTAGATCTGTCAAGGCTTTACAGTTCTCGAGTTTGAGGGTGAATACCAACTTAACAACTGAACATAAAGAACTTAAAATTGAGAACAGATTATCAAATTTAAGCTACTTTATAGTTTTAGAGACTGTTTGTGTCGAACACTGCCCCCTGCAAACTGTGATGAATTAAGCCTGTCATCTGAAAGCTGGCCTCAGCTGGAAACTAGTATAAAATGTGATTAGATTAGAAAGACCACACAGTTTTAGAACAATCTGCAATGCCGATAGCTCTATTTCCTCTAATATTATTTTGTCATCGTTGACTGTAGTGTGCTAGACAATGCAAATTAGCACCAGTGCTGTAGTAGTAGTAGTGCAGCCAAACCTAATATACACCACTACAAGTCTTTCTACAGATGATTTTCATTATTCCTTCAGCTGAGGTGAACTGGGACATTCTGCTCGAGGACTTGCATAACACAGCTCAACAACAGTTTCCTGATTACTCAGCTACACGGTGTGGGATTTCAAGCTGCTAAATCCCAGGAGGTTTACAGAAGCTGTAAAGTTGTAGATGTCCCCACTCTTGGGTTTCACAGCTTTGTGTTCATGCACATGTGTTGCTCAGTAATGATAGGTATTGAACTATAAAGGGGGTTTAATAGCAACTGGCTTTTGTATTTACACGGTCAAGGGACATTTACATATGGAACCAGGACTGCTAGTAAAATGTTCAAACGGCTATATAATTTTGTTCATGCAAAAATAATTTTGTTTCAAGTTTGCTAAAGATAATTCTTATGTACTAGGACTGCTACCACAACTACTACTATACTACTACTACTACTGATAATAATAATACATTTATTTAAATAGAAAAAAATAATATATTTTGAATACTTACTAATACTTACTTGAATAATTTATACATTAATAAAACTAGTTAAAGTTTATAAAACTACAGTACTTGGTGCCTCATTTACTGCTTACTGCTATCTTTTACATTCTTGTGAACAGGAAACGTTAAGCTACTTTGGGAACTGATAAGAAAATGTTTACAAAATAATTACTCAGTGTTCTTGCTTTACATTACATAAGTACTCATTATGTTTCCTGTTGCCATGATTTTGCCCATCCAAACTTCTTAACTTGGATTTTCTTCTCACAGCTTGTAAGCTGAAATTTACCATAGCTGTGAATGGGCGCAGCTCATAGTAAGGTTGCTCAGTGCATTCATAAAGTCCAGACATCTGGAAGCACTCAGGGTTTAGCTGAACATTCCAGTACAGCCACACAGTAATACTAAACCTTTTAACACAAACACAAAAACAACTGCACTGTAACATCAATAAGAAGCGTTTAGCTTCATATTAAGATACCACCAGTGTATTTTAGATGGTGAAACTCATTCTTGAATCTAAACACTTACTGCGAGCGTCCCAGTCAACAGATCTCACGTGTCAACACGAGCGGGTTGTTTGTGCATCCAGCCTCTGTCACTGCAGACAACTAACTGGCTGACTATCGTCCACCTCCGACGGTCAAAGCAGCTCAGAGGGCGTTGGCACTTAAATAATAGGACTGAAGTTCAGAGTGTGTGTGTTATGTAGTAGCAGCAGGGTTACTCGAGCTGATTGAGTTAAAGTGTCACATGGCCAACTGGCAGAGTCTGAATTTAAAATTTACTTACTTTACTTTACTGAGTTTACTGAGACTGATCTGTGGTTGCGGGTTAATATGCATAATGACCTGACAAGAACACAAAGAGAGAAATCTTTTGTTTGTTTTATTCCTTATTTATTCACATTTCATACTCTTTGTCACTTAACATTTGTCAGTTTGAATAGCTGCTATGACTGTTTTACTCATGGGTTAAAGGATACTTGATGAAGGTCTCTGACAGAAAGCTTGTTTGATGAATATTATACAGTTTACAATATGTAGATGCTTTTCCTTTTTATTTATTTTTTTCTCTCAGCTTCAGCACCTCCAATGAGCCTTTAGTTTGGTGAGCAGTGATCTTTATGTATTCATGTATTTAAGAATAATAATAATTAAAACAGAGGAGCAACAATAAACAACAAAATAAATTATTATGCCAAATACTGGAGTGAAAAAAATTACTTAAAAAGCAGGATTTGATTTAAAAAATACAGAACACAGAAATAAAAAGTAAATGTGGAGAGAATACAGTTAAGGTAAAAAATATTAACATTTCACCTACATGGGTAGAGTAGCGTTAGGGTTAGTGTGATGTAAGTTGAAGGTTATCACAATGTGCAAGCAAACAGTGTGCACATGCCACATGTGAATGAACTACAACCAAACCGTGTTCACTGACTTTAAGACAGATGAAGGCAAATGAATTACACATTAAAACAAATAAACAAATTCACACAGAAGCTGAGGATTTTGTCAGGAAAGTGATAACCTGACTGTTTAAAGAATAAAAATGACATGTATGAAAAGGAAAAAAAGGAAAAAAGAAAATCTTATATCTTATATACCTAAAGTTTTCCTTTTCTAAACTTAAAGCAAGATTATGTAAGATTTGAGTGTGTTTATCTGCCTTTTGTGAAAATGGACTCATCATTTGATGGAACAATAGAGTAGCTGGTCTTAAAAATAATTGAAAGAGTTAATAAATATTCCCCATCTCTTCTTCTCTCTCCAGCTCCACTGTCTAGAAGCCCCAGCATTAGCCAGGCAGCCGGCATGGCACCATCCCTGTCCCTCTCCAACCACTTGGATACCTCCCGACCCCTCCCCTCTCCCACTAGTCCCCTCCACAGACAGTGTAGCCCTAACAACAGATCCCAACCTCAACTGACACAGGACTCCCCATCTGATGCAGATGGAAGCTGCTACACAGAGCTGTACCCCGGCCCTCAGAGCTACGTGGATAGGCTGCAGACAGAGGAAGGGTCCGTGGGCATTGATCCACTGAGGGTAGATGACAGGAATGTGTACTTCTCGCCGGTAGTGGAGACGGTCTCGTCCTTCAAACCCAGCAGGTACCAGTCAATGCTGATGCCCAACGAGAATAAACCTTTGGAGGTGGGCATCCTGAGGAGGGTGAAGGAGCTGCTGGCCGAAGTTGACCCCAAGACAGCGGCAAAGCATATCACCAAGGCTGACTGCATGGTACTGTTTAAAGCTGCAGCAATCAATATTTTTTAGATTTAAAATAGCTAAAATGGTCGCTGAGAATTATCAGCTAGCTCCAATCTTGGCGCACGACTTTACTGCTTTGATTCGGTGCTCACTGACTTTATCATTTCCAAATGCTAACTGAAGAAATAAAAAATAAAGAATACAAATCTGAAATGGAACACATCACCCACCACCCACCAAAATATAAAGACATAGTCAGGGGTAGACCAATACTCATGTAACTGTGTTTCCCAGGTGGCCAGAATTCTGGAGGTGACTCCGGAGGTGCAAAGGATGATGGGAGTTAGTTCTGGGATGGAGCTGCTCACGTTGCCACATGGCCATCAGTTGAGACTGGACCTGCTGGAGAGGTGAGTAAGGATTCAGAAATCCTTGTCAGCCTTGTCCAACCTGAAGTTTGGTGTGTGAGAATGTGTTGTTTGGAGATGTAGCTACTTGCCAACACTTCACATTCTCCTGAGAGTCCCATTTTGCAGTGCCCCCTTTCTAGACAGATACCTTAGGTTTGGTCTCCTGATGTTGACTAGTGTCTGGAGGTATGCTAATCAACTATACGTATTCAACTCTGACCATGATTATTGACTTAGCCTTTCATCTATAAAGGATTTAAAATTGTGAATTTGACTGCTGAACTATTTGAGCGAATTTCCTGGTGATTGAGGAGTTACAACTCCAGCCCCTGAGAGGGATTTCACAGAAGGCCTAGTCAGAAAACTTTGCCAAATCTCACTGCAAACTAAATTGAAAAGTTGGCAGCCTAGTAATATACAAACATAATTTAGGAAGAGGCTTCAGGGTTGACCTGGTAGAGATCAGCACTCTACTCTGCTAGTTGGTTCATGAATCTTGAGTTGCACATAACTCATGTTTACTTGTTGAAGTTAGGTTGAAAGCATAAATGTGATAGTGTGTTCATTTTAATAACCTAGTATGCTAAATGTGAAACTGTGAAGGTTGAGCTAAACCTGACAAGTACAGTTTAGAATGATGAAAATTGAGCCAAGTCTGACTTTTGAAACTGAGACTGACAATAGAGCCTGATTTTTTTGGGACTGGTATGATTGTGATATGAACTAAACATACCTACACACCCCCTCTTCACCCTCCTGCAGGTTACAAACCATGGCGACTATGTTGGCTGTAGATGTGTTGGGCTGCACAGGGACGACTGAGGAGAGGGCCAGTCTGCTGCATAAAATCATCCAAATCGCTGCTGAACTCAAGAGCACTATGGGCAACATGTTTGGCTTCACTGCTGTCATGAGAGCCTTAGAGCTCCCACAGGTAAACATGCGTCACACACCGACTGGATATTTACTTTTAAGATGACTTTTGGATATTTTTTTTTTGCCTTTATTGATAGAGAGAGTGGAGACAGACACACACAGGAAACATGAGGAGAGAGAGAGGGATGACATGCAACAGAGGCCCCTGGCTGAACATGAACTCTCGCTAGAGTTCTAATCTTCAGTTCAGAACAGTTCATCAAGGGGCAAGCACGTAATCAGTGTCACCTTTACCATAGTCATTTCTGCCTTACTCTGTAATAAAACCTGCCGCATAACCCTATACCCTCTATTCATAAAAACAATGAGTACTGCAGTATACTGATAAAACTGCACTATGACTATACTATTTTTTAAATGGTGCTATAAAACCCCAAAGACTGCTTTCCGATTATGCAATCTGTGTCCTAATAAATGTTTTGTTTGTAGACCCCCCCCCATGCATAAAACAATAACCTTTCATAACATTTGATCATATTGTTATAAGGTTATAACAGTCATATCAGGGCCACCACCCCCACCAGGATTTAACTTCATGATAAATCCGGAGCTCGATCAGAGCTGCATAAAAAAATTAGTTTAATTCTGTCTAATGTAGTGAAATGTTCATGTAAGCAAGTGTGTCTCTAAATCAGACAAAATAATTAGTTCAGGTAGGTAGCGGGTGGATGATTTATGCATTCCTTGCAGATTTAGATGATGTTTGATCCGATCTGTGCATCAGTAGTGTCCATGTACTGTTTTTCTCTGGCAGAAAAGTGCCTTCGGGGTGCTGGTGAGTGCTAGGATGAATGGCTTGTGCAGTGTGTTTCAAAGTCAAAAAAACAGAATGTATTGATCACAACACTAACAAAGCAACATATCTTTTGAATTTATGAATTATTCTCTTTAAAAATCAGCAGGCTGAGGTGTGTAAAAAACAGTGGTTTGCGGCCTGCTTTACATATCCCTAATGCAAACCTATGCCTTTGCCAAGATTTCTAATGAAGCCAGCAAAGTCACTGATTACACATTACTCCACAACAGTCGTTCCCAAGCAATAGCCCCGCTCCAAATCCTGCACACACAAACACAAACACCACATTCTAAAATTTTATTGTCAAAAATGAACAATTATTATATTTGTCTCGGTTCTTCAACCTTCTTTTGTAGTATAGGCTTAATATTTGTTTCTTTTACACAGCTATATAGTATGTGTTAATTTGGCTCAGTCACAATAACAACTAGTAATTTCTTCATGTTTTTTTTTAATCTCCATTCATAAACCTTGGGCCTGCATACCTCTGACCATATAGGGAATGCCATGTGTGATATTTTTGTTTCATTTTGCTTGGCTTCATGCTGTTGCTATCTAGTAGTAGTAGTGGTAATGCTAAGTCACCGGCACTTTCATGTTCCACAGACATGTTGTTTGATTTATAAAATGATGATGGTGATGTTTTTGTGTCTCTCAGGTTTCCCGTCTAGAGCAGACCTGGACAACGTTACGGCAGCGACACACAGAGGGCGCTATTCTCTACGAGAAAACTCTGAGGCCGTTTATGAAGAGTCTGAACGATGGGAGAGGTAGATG
Source organism: Sciaenops ocellatus (assembly GCA_033000465.1). Taxonomy (NCBI): domain Eukaryota; kingdom Metazoa; phylum Chordata; class Actinopteri; family Sciaenidae; genus Sciaenops; species Sciaenops ocellatus. The sequence goes on along the minus strand of CP136880.1, from coordinate 20,297,601 downwards.
TCCGATTACAGCAACATATCACATGTTTCAAGCACTAAAAAAACACCCCAAACTTGGTTACATACTGATTTCTTATGGCCCATCTGTAGTGCACACCTTCCTTTATGCAAAAAAAACACTGACTCTGTCTGTGTGTCCTACAGAAAGCTGTCCACTGTCTAACACCACCTTCCCCCACGTGCTCCCCCTCCTGTCTCTGTTGGAGAAGAGCATGGCAGTGGGTGAGGGGACAGAGCCATGGGAGACGGTGGAAGTCGGGGTGGATGTGGTCATGTACCACCTGGGGGCGGCGAGGACCATCGCTCAGTTGGGGGGAATCTACCGCTCCAACGCTGAGAGCAAACTCCAAGGTAAAAGAGCAGAGCAAAGAGAAGAAATCTATTTGGTGTTGTTGTTTAGTCAGAAGGATATTATAAATGCATTAGTTTGAATAATTAGATTAAGTAAGTAAGAAAAGTTTTCCTTTTCTAAACTAATTAGTAAGAAAAAGAAGGAACCTTGCAAAAGAACTTAACTATCACTCTTAATGAGTAAAAATCCTGTATGTTAGTCAGCTTTTTCAGATTGCAGCCTTAAAGCTTCTGTTTGTAGGATTTGAAACTTTCAGACTTTGGCGCCCCCCAGCTGTGATATCAAAGAAGAGTCTATGCCAGACAGCAATGCACACAGCACCACAACATATGCAGCAAGAATAATTTGAAAGAGACCATCATCGCATAGTTTTACATATTGACACAGTAGCTTTAGTTTGGGGTTTATAAGATTAGAACCTTCCATTCACTCTCTTGTGCTACCACTTTGATTGAAGTACAAACGTTAAATAACACACCTGTCACTTGTAATGTAGATGATTAGTATACAACTATTTTTATTTTTATCCTGTCATTGTGCCCAGGTACAAAAGAGTGAGGTGTCTTGTTTCATAGTGGGTTTTTTTTTCTGAATTTAGTATTCGATTAAGATTTTAAAAAAATGCAATTAAAGTGGAAAAAAAATATTTAAATCTAAATTATCATCACCAAATTTTAAATTCTGCTGTTGATACAGTGCTAAGTTGATGCGATGTTGATGTTGCAGATTTCCAGGAGCAGACAGAGGTCCTGGAGCTCTTCCAGACTGACTTCCAGATGAGGCTGCTGTGGGGGAGCAGGGGAGCCGAGGAGAACCAGGCGCTGCGATACTCAAAGTTTGACCAGGTGCTGACCGCCTTGTCCAACAAGCTGGAGCCACCTGTCAGATCACGCTGATCCCAGATCTGTTTTTAAGAAAGTTTGTCTATCCGGGAAGAGCTTTGTCTATCAGGGAAGAGCTCCACCTTGCAGTTGGGGTTCTAATGACCTTCCAGTTGCACCTGAACGAGGCATTAAAAGGGAGAGCATGACGTTAGATACGGTGAGGCTCCAGCCATGAACTTCAGACTTCAGAAGCATCTATCTGTGGGCCAAATCTGGATCGTGACAGGGTGCTGCGTGGTTGGCCGTCATTTTCTAATCCATCCATCCATTTTCTGTAATCGCTTATCCTCATCAGGGTCGCGGAGGGCTGGAGCCTATCCCAGCTGGCATTGGGCAAGCGGTGGGGTACACCCTTAACAAGTCGCTAGTTCATCACAGGGCTGATTTTCTAATTCACAGTGGAAATAAATTGATTCACACTAGTGATCAATGATCTGTGCTGGGTGCAGAAGTGGTGACAGTTCATCTCTGACCTGTGACTGGATTTACTTCTTGGCAAATATGAGTGAGGACAGCAAATGTCAAAACATTGACGATGAAAAGAGTTCAATAAAATGGACAGATAGATTTGCCTTTATTTTGCCTCCTCATACCAATCCTAAACCACTGTGTTCATTTACCAAATGTCAATAGATGTATGCAGGTTTCTAATATTATATATGAAGGAGAAATGTACATCTTTAAAGTTATCTTATTCTGCCACATCAACGCTCCTCATATTAATTCATTTTATCTCATAAATATTATTATTATTTATGAACAGTGCACCACCTTTGTCATGCCCACATGTAACAGACTGTGACAGTTGAAGGTGACACTAACTTTTCACCTGGCTCTCTGGAGCTTCAGATTCTTGTTAAAAAGCACATCAGCAGGTTGAATGTTAGATTCAGATTTGTTCTAATATCAGTATTTTCAGTAGTTGTAATGCTGAGCCCAACTGAAGGGCATATAGTGTAGCTTTAATTCTACAACTTTATCTTAAAGTCAAAACTGTTGGAGGATGGTGGAGGCACTGGAAGTTTGAGGTATGATAAAAAATATGAACCAAAAAGCTGCAAAAGTTACAGTCTGATGGCATCACAGCTCTTGCCAGCCATCTTTTATTTAATATGTTGAGAGGACTTCATCTTTCCCCCAGTCAATCAAATTGTGGACATAAGATATAAGTGTAAATATGCAGTAATGTGCCAGGTTCTTCTGCGCTACCGTAAGTTTGTTCTGCTGAAAAAAAAAGTTAGAGGAAATCTGAGATGTGTTTTTATTAAAATAGTTACTGAGATGAGGCTGTGCTTCAGCTGTTTGGTTAATGTATAGATATATGTTAATGTCTGCCTGAAGGCTGGACCTTCCCTAGAACTGTACCAACTGTATGTCATATTGTACAACACAATAACAGAGTAACACTGTACGTCCATTTCCATATTTTGTATTATGTTTATCGCCATGTGTTAATCATTAGGATTTTCTAATTTGAAGTAACTATTTAATGTAATTACAGTTGCTGTAATCAGTGCTGGGGTCAGTTCGCTTTCAGTTCATTTTGTTTCTCTTCTCCCTCTAAGAACTGTGCAGTTCTTCACATTATCACATACACTGTTTCTCTCATTATCACTATGTGAATAAAGTGAGTGAACTGACCCTAACCACACGAGTACAGCCCATAGGTACAGAGCATTTTATTAGCCTACCTTACAAAGTATTAATGTGTAATATTTATCTGAAATGTGAAATGTGAATAAACATGTTTACCTCACTGTCAATGCAGTTTATTGGATAAAACTCTCTCATATACATCTGCCAGTTACATGCCTTATGCTTATTTCTCAGCTAACTCATGCTGCATAATTATTGAGAAATAGAAAACCCATATAGATTTCTCATATTTGAAGAAGTCTGGGATGTTTTAATGTTCTTCAAGCTTTTCATGAAATTTAGTTCAAGATGCAAAGTGTTGACACACAAATGTGTCTGTGAAAGAGCACACAGTATCACAACAACATTTCTAAATCGAGGTCATATGTACCAACTTCTCTATTAATGTAACACTAATCTCTGTAACGTAACAGGAAAAAAATAATTAGAGAAATGTACAAAGCATTTTCAGTTCAGGTTCTCAGGTCTGGTCGGTTTTGCAATAAATACTTAAATACTTAAAATACATACTTACAATACTTAATTGCACCTTGCCATTTCCAACTTAAAGGTGCAGTGTGTAGAATTTAGTCTAGTGGTGAAGTTGCTGGTTGCAATGTAGCTCCTACCTAGTGTGAAGCAGAAAATACAGTGGTAGATAAACACATGACAAATGCAAGAGGCCCTATCTAGTGCCAGTGATTAAGTTTGTCTGTTCTGGGCTACTGAAGAAACATGGCGGTTTCACTCCGTGAATGAGAACCTAAAGCTCAGTTTAAACTAAGAAAAACAAAACAATTCTTGTTTTCAGGTGATTATACACTAATGAAAACATAGTTCTAGATCACTGGCCCTCAAACTGGTGGTAGTGGTACTTAGATGAATCTCTGAAATGTTTTATAGTAATAACTTAAACCATATCAAACATCTACAATATTTGGAATATAATTAAACTAGGGCTAATTTAACTACATTTGCTCATGCATTTCCTGAAACAGCTTGTTTCTTAAACAGGAAATATAATATTAGGGAAAGAAGTGTGGATCATACGGAAGAGGATTAGGGCCACATAAAAAAATAAAAAAATTAAAAAAAAATCTCAGAATTCTGACTTTTAAACTCAGAATTCTGACTTTTATGTTAACTACTATGTTTTTATTAGTGTATAATCACCTGAAAACAAGAATTGTTTTGTTTTCAGAATTCTGACTTTTAAGTCAGAATTCTGAGAAAAAAAGTCAAAATTATGAGATTTTTTTTAAAAAAGTCAGAATTATGAGATTTTTTAAATTTTTTATGTGGCCCTAATCGTCTTCCGTAGGATCAGGAGAACCTCTCTAACACCAGATGAGTTTTGGTTTTTGAACTGGTTCTGTTTAGGATTCAACAACAGTCAACAATAAACAAATGTCTTCTTAATAATCAATTATTAACAATCATTATAAATACAAGTGTATAAAACTTTATTTTCTGTTAAATTATTTGCTAATGAAACATTCTGTTCAATCCCACCATAGTCTTTGCAGATATACTAGGCTATAATTACATTAATTTACATTATAATATATATATATATATCTTCACCGCTGTGCTTTCTGGACTGTGATCTTTCTTCCAACGTGTACAGCACGCCACGCCCCATGCTAGAGTTTTGTGTGATTTCAGGGAAATGTAGTCCTCTCTGTCAATTCGTTACGTGTTTCCGGATGCGTTCCTCTAAGTAGAAAAACTACAAAGCGAGTCGTAAGCGTAAGGAGAAGGTCCACTCAGTTTTTTCTGCCTGCCAGCTGCCAATAGGCAGCCAAAATGCTGGCCGTCCTGTGTGTGCTGTTTTTATACTTTTATAACCCGGTCTGTGGAGTTTTTCAGAAACTTTACTGCACCATATCAGACAGCTGTGACTGCGACTTCAAGCCGAATATCAGAGGTAAGATGATGAACTTCTCTCGTAGGTAGAGGGTGTAAACTGACTGGTGCTGCTACTTCTTAGCCAGCCAGCTAGGCTGAAACGATAAAGTATAGCTAGATAAACGTAACTTTAACGTTATACTTACGTTTTGTTTGGCTTGGTTAGCTGGCCTTTTAGTCTACAGTGTTGACGAAGAGCTAGTTAATACTGCTGCTGTAAGAGCTGCTTTGCTAGCTGACTGCTATACTAGCTAGCAAAACACAGGAAGTGTACTCTGCTGTTAGCTGTTATTGAAGGTAACGTTACTGTTAAAAGAGATTCAAATAAATGATTGTCTTGTAAGTTGCAACCAATAAATTATGAGGAGTATATTACCGTGTTGTTTGTGGCAACCTAAATGGAAATGTATGAAAAGGTATATGGAAGTCAATTTAGCTAACTAATTTAGATAACTAGTTAACTTTTCCAAATGTACTACTGTTTACTACCAATGACAGTATAAAGAGTATAAAGTTGACCACAAACATACAAACATGGTGATAGTACGGAGGCCCTGAGCGCTCAACGCACTGCAACTACACACTTGAGAAAATGCATGCAAAACATGTGTTTAACATATAAGTGTTTCCCATGGAGACCCTGAAGTCGTTAAAAGTGATATTATGAGTCAGTTATTATGTTACATTCATAACTTCAGGATCAAAACAGACACCGATCCTTCAAACTTCATGAGCTACAGACATGCTGTGTTCAATGTCCTCTGGAAACACGTGTTGTTTTCTGTATATTTCTGTAAGGGTACTCCAGCCACCTCGCAGATTAGATCAAACAAGTGGTCAAAATTAAGGTAGCAGAGTCCGACATATCCTGAGCTTGGAGAGGGTCTTTTTGAATTTTGTCACGTGTTTGGGACCCTTTCAGGAACTGGGAGACCTTACCTAACATTAACATCATAGGTGTCTTTCTTTCTTGACAACCAGACCTGGAGTGGGACCTCTACAAAAATCTTTACGGACAACATTTGGCCCAGGACATTGTGTCAGAGGAGGTTTCAAGGTTCCTTCAGAATAAAAACCCTGAGCGGCCCCTCGTGCTGTCTTTTCATGGCTCCACTGGGACTGGAAAGACGATGGTCAGCTCAATGCTGGGAAATCACCTGTACGGATCTGCGATGAGCAGCCCGTACGTCCATCAATTTGTTCCCACGCTGCACTTCCCTTTACCTGGCCGGGACAAGGAGTACAGGGTAAGTTAGGGATTACTGAGGAGGGCAGTGTTTATCTTGATGTAATCACTTCAGCAGTAATCATGGTAATTAATCAGTAATCATGATTAAATACATGTTTATAACAAAAGGCTTTATCTAGTGTAAGACACACAGAACAGATTAAACAGAGGCTAAGAAGTAGGATTTGTTCAGTTTCACTGAATGCTTCATTCGGGTAAAACTTTGCTAGCAGAAAGAAAATTATGGCAGGTGGAATAAAGATGTGCTAATTATTTACAGCCTTTGGAGCTGCTGTCAGGAATGAATTTCCCTCTGCTGGTTTGCAGGAGGAGTTGAAGAGCTGGGTGCAGGGGAACTTGACAGAGTGCGCTCGCTCTGTTTTCTTTTTTGACGAGATGGAGAAGTTGCCTCCAGGTCTCATCGACGTCTTGGAGCCCTTTCTGGGTCCGTCCCACGTTGTGTTTCGTACCAACTACCGCAAGGCCATCTACATCTTTATTAGGTAAACATACACACACACACTAATAAAAAAAATTCATTGGTGGGTGCATGTTATTTAAACTATAACCTACACTGTACATTTACTGCCAGACTGGCAGCTTCAGCTCTGCTCTACTCACATTCATTCTCTCTGCTTCTCGCTCTCAATCTCTCAACCACACGCTTGCTTTGTACGCACATAATGCATAACACATAATGAATGGTCGTTTTGTAATACAGGAATTAGACTTCATTATGAGCTTAGAATCTATCCTCTCACCTCTGTGTAAAACTCTTAGGTTAAAATTCTCCCCAAGGGGCACTACAACAAAAGATGTGCATCAGAAACAGCAGCATCAGACAGTTTTTATGAACTTTTGAGTGTGTTTTGTTTTGTTTTTTACTGCAGCACCACAGGGGAGGAGGTGATTAACAAAATGGCAATTGAGAACCGGCAGGCTGGACGGGACAGAGAGGAGATTAAATTAGCCGACTTGCAAGAAGCCATCGCAGAAACAGTGTACAACAGCAACACCAGTAAGTGCCCTTAACTGTACAATGTTCAGTGATTAGTGCATACTGTATAGTACACTTTTCTCTGCAGCAAAGCCAGTTCCAGCCCTTTAAACAGGAAACTCTGATGCTGACTGACTGACACCCGACCAGTCAATGCTGTAACTTCATCAGTCAGAGTTTCCCCCATTGGCTTTTTCTTCAGCTAGTTAAAGGAACCAGTGGGGCCCATGGCACAGTTACATTATTGTCAGATGAAGGAAACTGAAGTGAGTTTCTCTCTCCAGGTGGCTTCTTCCACTCCAGCATCATCCAGCAGAAGCTCATCACCCGCTTCGTTCCCTTCCTGCCGCTGAGCCGACACCACGTCGAGCGTTGCGTGCGTTCACAGCTCTGCCAGCGAGGTAGCTGTGCCCGCAATGATGTTGTGGAGGCAGTAGGGGGCGACATGATCTACACTCCCAGTCCAGGAAAGTACTTTTCATCTACAGGCTGTAAAGCCGTCCCTGGAAAAATCAACCTCTTCCTATGAGTTGAGGGGTTGGGGAGCTGTTTGATGATATTTGACTGAAAGGGAAACTCCTTCTGACGTGAGTCAGTGAAAAGAAAAGATCTCTGAGACTGTCTCGATCAGAGCAGCATCAGGAGCAGGCAGAGATTCAAAGTCTACACTCACAACTCCCAGAATTGAAAGTGGTTTTGTGCCATCGGTTTCTCTGAAGGTATCGCTACTGAAGCAGTCGCTACATGTCCAACTGTGAGCACAGGAGAGTTTATTCCCTGAGCTTTACTCAGTGTCTAAATCAGGAGTCATGCCACGCTCTACCTCAAACCCACCCCTCCCTTTAATTTATGAACTCTTAAGTTGGTACAGTGTGATTTCAGATTTCAGGTGCAGTTGATTTACCATCAGTGCGGGCCATCATTTAATTTGTTCCAAAGTCTATTTATCCAGTATTTATTTCTCAACACTACCCTCCTTTTATTCTCATAAAGTCACACTGTTCACTATGGGAAGGTTCCCAATTCGCCCACAGGAGGCGAAGGAGGAAGGAGCTCTTTTCTCACTGATGCAGATTTTCTGTTTTTTAGTTTTACTAAAAGGGACCAACAGTTCCTTTAAAGGGAGTCAAAAGTCTTATGAAAGATTTGTTGGTTTAATGTGACTGAGTGATTTGTTTTGTTTTGTTTTTTTTTCTGGTGGAAAAAGTCTTTATGGTCAACACAAAGTTGCAAAGAGTTTGTGCATGCAGCAGTTAAAGATCTAGATCTATCGAGCTATCAATTATGATGTAATTGTGGCTTCTATTTCTTTTTTTTTTTCTTTTTTTTAAATGCGGAGTAGAAATTGATTTCATGAACTGCAAATCCACTAGAATAAGAAACACAATGTTTTCACTTTGAGTGACTGGGATTTAATTCCATGTAAGATTGAGAAATATACCAGAGGTTTAAGCAGTACATTTAGGACAGATATATTAGCTCTTGCTATCATTGGTTTTGAATTAAACCTAACCATTTAAAAGTATACAATAATTATAGATTGATGTAGATGTACATATCTACAGATACTGTTTTTTTTAAATAGGAATTGATATATGAGCTCCCAGAATAAATGTATCTTATGACTTTACTCAGCCAATTAATTAATTAATCAATCAGCAAAATGACACTAAACATGCTGTACCAAATTACATATAGTATGTATTGAAGATGTATTTTCTTCTAGGAGGCTGTGTTGAGATTCAAGCGATACCTAGTAGGTCCTGTCTGAAGAGTGCCATGTCTATTTTAAATAAATGGAAAAAAGAAATCTAAAGGAAAAAATGGATTTTACTTGAAAATAGTTTAACTTTGCGACTTGTCCAACAGGATTGATGTTAGAGCTTTGGTGCAGGTCATCAGTTGTGCCATGAGGTGGCAGTAAAGACTTAATTTGGCCATGAGTGGAAGAGTTGGAGCGGAGTTCACCTGCTTCTAAGTGCATAGTAATTCAGTTTATGCTCATGTGAGTGAGTTCTGTAAAAAAATCGTTGTATTTTGTTTCTTTCGTGTAAAATGTTTGCCTGTGTGTTTAAACACACTCAAAGTGCACTTTACTTTTAGACCAGAAGTTTTATTGAGATGAAGAGCAGTTTGTCTTTGTCTTTGAATTATTTGTTGTATTAAGTGATGGAGAAGACCTGTGGCAGTCCAAATCATACAATTAATATGCAGTAATATTCAAGGCAAAGACACATAGATAGACTGCACACTGATGCATGATACAGACACATCATAATCAGAAGTCTGTAACGTACAGGCTTTTACTGTTCAGTCAGTGTTGACAACCCATTCTAAATTAAACCATCAGTATTTAGATGCATTTTCATCCTAGTACAGTATTGTTTCTAGTATTTCTCTTCTTCCATAGAGAAGGTAGCCTGCAAACTTTCACAAGACTCTAAGCAAACTGGTCAGTTGTGGCACGTAGCACAGCGGCCAGGCACTATCAGTGGTGGTCAGACTTCCTACCCTGCTACGGTAGATGGATATCATCTCCCACAACAATCACTACCAGAAGCAACTGTTTGTTTTTTTTATTTTATATCTTCCGGTACCATGTGATCGTGAAATTTGAGCCACCAAAGTGACTGAAGCTTACTCTAAAGCCAAAATAAATAAATAAATACACAACAAAACTGTTTTTTCTGTTCTCTTTTACGTGTGTCACAAGAAATGTCCAATAAATGAATACATGATACAGTACCATGTTTCTGTCTACACTACACTATACACTATAAAACATTTTGTGTTTAGTGATTGATTGTCCTTTTCTTTGCACTTTGCTTGATTTAAATTCACTTCACTCCATCTACTGACATGCATGCAAACAAACACCCATACACACATTACTCTGCTGACTGACCCCTGATGTCACACACCTCATTCAGGGATCTCTTCCTGAGTCTCCTCAAGCTCACTATCACCAATGTTGAGGTAGCCAGGGTGTCAGTAGATTAAAAATAAAAAAATGGTCATATGGTCATAATTGTGCATATAAGCAAATCCCCACACTTATCATGATATTGCTCATACAAAAATGGTCTAACTGCACAATGCTGCCCTGAGGTAACAAACAAAAAACAGTTTAAGTATATAAACAAAAAAAGTACTGAAATACTCAAACACACTCTTTTACATGCGTAGACACATATTTTACATGGTTATAAGGATATTTCAAGATGTGATGTTTGTCTTACCAATTGGTGGCCCAGTGTCTCATGTGGCTTTACCTCCTGAAATGACTGCTCCAACTCCAGATAAAAGGCCACAGCCACTTCAGCCGCTCATTTCAGTGGGCACAGAAATGTCTGGTGATATTTGTATTTAAGTTTTTTTTTTTCTTTAAAAAAAATGAAAGGGGCGGTTTGAGGACCAGAAATGTAGTTTGTTGCCTGATGGCAACACGCCATACCATTTCATCATTCTTTATTTTTTCTAAATACAGTTTTTCTCCATATTTCATCACCTCAAAACAATCGTGAAAGCCTCAAAACATTTAGAAACCTGCATTGTTTACATTTACAACTACTTCTTTCGTATCACATTGCAACACATTATTGGCACCAACTGTAGGATTACATGAAACTTATTGATGTTGTACAGTTGTTCTCTTGCCTCTCTCTTCATAGATGTGGTCAGGCTTTGAGATAGACTCCATTTTAATTCACTAACACATCAGTTTGTCACCCCAAACTGATGGAAATGTTAAAATATGTAACACAACAGCTCAGGAGATCACTTTCATGATATGAATCACTACATTCACTTCAGTTCAAAGATTTGTAATCACTATGATGTTCTTTCATTACGACATTATCACATGATCGCCGTTCAAATACAGTGCAGTACATATGGCAGTAAGTGAACGCATCACATTTCAATTGCACCTAATTATCCATCCGTTATCTATAACAGCTGATTCTTCGAGGGATCACATGAGCTGGAGCCAATCCCAGCTGAAGTTGGGTACACCCTGAACAGGTTGCCAGACATTAACACCCATGGGCAATTTAGAGTCACCATTTAACCTGTTATTTACAACAGTAGATGAATGCATCTGTCTGTGAGTGAACAGCTGATTCAGTTCAGTACTTTGTTCAGTGTGTTGGTCTAAGCTCAGTTCAGTTCGGTACAAAGCTATGTAGCACTGTACTGTCTTAATACCTCAGCAGCCATTTATTCACAATAGTCAGATAATGATAACGAGTTGTTTCTGTGGTGTTTGTAGTCAGTTAACGTGGAAGTAGCATAGTCAACAGTCAACAGTCAACAGTGTATCAGCTAACCGTGGTGCAAAAGGAGCTCCACTGCTAACAGCTACCGATTTGTTGAGTGACAGCAGTGATTCAGTTCAATCTAAAGAATTGTTTCTAAGAATTCATTTGTTCGTGTCCTGTTGGAAAAGTACGGAGTGTAGATTGGGGTTGTGGGCTACTACGTCATCACAGACCTAAAAAACTAAGGGTAGTTAAATGTATTTCAGTTATTTTTCTCTTGACACCATATCAAATCAAATGCTCTGAAAAAAAAATAAGGAAAACATCTGTGTCATTTCATTCGTGTCAAAGGAAATGACTGGCTGGCCTAACTACCTACCAACCTGTGCGCACTCTGCTTGTACACTCATTGTGCATAGAAATGTGTTTTGGGAGACTGATTTTGGAGGGAGGCCTGAGAGGGGGTGTGATTTTTTTGGATTAGATACTTTAAGATGTAGCTGTCTCCTGCTAGTTTCTTCATTACCTACCCTAGCTTTAACATTTGATTAAATCTTCTTGTTGCTGGAGGTGTAATGAGGAAAAATGCAGCACAGACAGTTAGCCTATAAAGTTCCACAGACTTTTTTGATGAATCATAGTTTCTCCGTGGCCTAGATGCAAATGTCTCAAGGCTGGGTAACTATCCACACCCCAGGGCTTGCCTTGGTAATATCTGCCATTAATTTAAGAACAGTTGGAATATACACAGATGATATTTTAGGTAAAAATCTTGTGCTGATCAAAACTGATCCCATCAACAATATCCAGCATTCCAAAGTTTTTCCATTGGACTGACTTCGGGTATTTTATCGGGACTTAAATGGGACGTCTATGTTTTGTGTAGTGGTGTAGTATAGATACATGTTGTTTTTCTCCACCTGTCACCGATGGAGAATGAGTTTGTCGCCTCCTTCGAGCTCTGGACAGGAAGCACAGGAGATGTGATCTCTCTAACATAGACGTAGCTCCACTATCTGCTTCAGCAGGAAATTAATAGTTTCTCCATCGGAAATGAACGGGAGTCAGAGGTCTTGAGTATTCTGGATATAAATGAAGAGATGAACATAAGTTAACAACATTTCCTCCAGAGCCACAAAAATATTGAAATTGTTTCTTGGTTGGACTGTCATGCTGACAGTAAAATGTTGTTTTGTTCAGTATTCAAAATTTATTGTTAATCACGTACATAGGTCAAAACCGTCAACTCAAAAATGTTGAGAGAAAGATGCACCTGGGAAGTGAGTACTTCAGTGGTGAAAACAGATTTGGTCACTATGATGAAACCTGTGGAGCTAAACAGTCTCTCCACTTATCCAGGGTGCAGTTTTCATATCTTATAGAAATTAAAGTGTTAGTTTAAGTGATCTTTTACAGTTAGAAGTTAAAGTTATGTTACACCAATTTATCTGCCACATGAATGTCTTGTAATGTTACATTAAAATCTGACTTTGAAGTTATCGTACAATAAATTACGTCGTCTGTTACACTACATGAATGTATGAGCTGAAGGTAATGTATCAACAGCAGCAATGTCACTATCACTTTGACGTTTCTCCAACATGTCATGGCGAGGGGGCGGCAAAGATGACAGCCCCTTGAGGGGGCAAGGGGTGTCCTGGAAACCAGTGCATTAAGTTACTTGTTTAGTTACGTCTAAGTTAAATGTATTTACTGACGAGGAAAAAAAGTGACATTTAAATTAATTCTTAAGAGAACAGGATTTGTCGTAAAAAAGACTATGACAAGCAACAACACTGGTTTGGGGGCATCCTGTTGGGACAGAGGTTTAAGACACTGACATTGCAACATCCCACTTTCAGAGGATCATACCTCCTCTCCTTGCTGTGCTACTTAATATAGATAAATGACTAAAAAACTAATAAAAAACTTTCCGCTCCAGAAAGCACTAGTTTGTTCCTTTTATATTAAAGCAAACCCTTTGGATCTGCGACACCTTGGACTGCCAAATTTCGCCAGCTACTTTGACCCAATCTCAGCCAACTCGGGTTCTTTGTTGACCAAACGTTGCCTTGTTACCTGCTGGATGTGAGCAACCTACTGACATTATGGAAACATCTCCTCGTCCTTTGACGGCACCCCGTCGCCTCCTATATATGCCACATCTCGCAGTGATCCTGCCGTGACGACTTTATTAGCAACCCTCCCCACCGTCGCCCCAGCCTCACCCTGCAACCCACCCACCACCACCACCACCACACAGGCAGTATAAGGATGAGGAGGGAGTTGATAGGTCAGCTCTCAGAGGCCTCTTCACCACAGCTGCTGTATCGTCATCTCCATGCTTCTGGACAATGAGACACACGCATACATAATAATGCCACGATGACCACCGTGCACACACACGCCTCTTATGACCTCTGAGCCTGTTTTCACACGCTCCCTGCAGAACAGCTGGACCAGCCAGAGCGAGAGAGGAGAGTTGAAAATAAGAAGAGAGTGAGAAGGAAAGTTGAGTGAAGATAGCACAAAGAGAAGCTGTCAGCTGTGTACTCTGTCCACTTTCTTCTTCTTCTTCTTCTTCTTCTTCTTCTTCTTCTTCTTCTTCTTCTTCTATACCTTCACCGCTTGCTTCATCTCTCTTTTCCTCCTCTCCCCCTTCTTTCCTCACCCATCACAAATCGGGTGTAAAAAGCCACTTTCACCTCCTACTTTACCTCCTCACCCCTTTCCAGCCCTCCCTTTTTCCTTCCTTCCATCAGGGGTGGGGGGCAACAATGGGACGCTGCTCCTTCCTCCCCCCCTCCCCACCCACCTCCACATCTGTGAGTGCCCCTCTGTCTCCTCATTCTTCTCCCTAACCGCTCCATTATTGGGCCTCTTTCACTTGTAAATGTGGCCAGCGATACTTCTGATGGGTCTTTTATGCACGCGGCCGGGGTCAGGAGAAAGGTAGGGGCAGGAGAGGGGGGGTGGTGTATACAATGAGGGGGTGGGTCAGGGTTGAGGGTGGTGAGGGGAGGAGGGGTGGTGGTTTAGGGAGTCTTGTGCTGTTTTTTCTTGCAGGCCAGAGTGTGAGGGGACAATTGTGACAAAGAGTTAAATCCTTTTTTGTGTGTGCAGTCATTTGGGACGGTTGGGACGGGCCCAGCTCTCGCCTCACATTTCTGCAGCCGGCCATTCCCCGGCAGGATGGAGATGGGACTGAGGTGGTGGGATGATGAGAGGGAAACCTCAGCTGTCAAAAGCTGTGTACACACCCCAGAAGGAGGATGTGTCATATTTTAAACAAATTACCATGTGCAGAGTCCCTTAGCATAGCATAACAAAGGCATAACTTTGTAATCCATAGCATGCAACATTGAGAACCCATTGCAACAGGTGATCCACCAATAAGTTTATGGTTTATGAAAATTTAAGTGTTCTACATATGCATCACTGTCTCCTAAGCAAGACCATGCTGTACTTACCCACAACAGTGCTTTAAGCCAAATGCTAACATCAGCATGTTAACGTTCTGATGTTTAGCAGGTTCACTATCTTAGTTTAGCCTGTTAGCACACTTTTGATAATTAGCACTAGCTTTGCAGGTATTTCGTCATAAAAGATGTGATATGAAAGGTCACAAAGTCAATAAAGTTTATCCTCTTGGGAAATGACAAGACTGACAGGCCAACATTGCTATCCTACAGCTAAGGAAAGATTATGTATTTGACTAAGTCAACGTGCTATCCGGAGTGTGAAGTCACTATTAAAATCTTTCTTTTTTCCGACCTAGTAGTATGGCTTTTGAGATGGAATTGTCGGTTGGTTGATCAGCTCACCACTTTGGTCCAGACTGAAATATCTCAACAACCATTGGGTGGCTTGCCATTTAAATTAGGTTTAGACATTCCTGGTGACCAGAGGATGGATCCTACTGCCTTGACTAGTGACTTGAGACCCTGGCTTCTCCTCTAGCGGCACCATGTTCACAGTGTTTTTGAGGAAGATCACTTTGATGACTTTTCATCTACCACCATCTTCAGATGAAAAAGGACCAAATTCCTGCGAAACTATTCTAAATTCATCAGCCTCACTTTGTGTTTTATGGTAATTAGCAAATGTTAGCATGCTAACAAGACAAACTAAGATCGTAAACATTAAACCTTCTTATGATCAGCATGTTAGCATTGTTATTGTGAGAATGCTAGCAAGCTGACATAAGTATATAGCTCAAAGCATGGCAGTACACTTTTAGTCTATACTCTAAGGCAGCAAACTTACCCATTACCTTCATACTTAATTTTATAGTTATTCATATCTATAAATACTTCCACGTTTTATTTCTCAGACATTTAAGTAGCACACTTTAGATCATTTTCTCCCTTCTGTGTTAACAAAGACAACAATGATACTCTCGTTGACTGATTGGGTGACAGGGCATTTATTTTTAATGTTTAACAGATACTTCAGAAAGATATGTTAAGTATGTTAGAAGTTACCTGGAAAAGTCTGGGTTATGTTCTGATAATATAATATGTTGTGAGTGTTTAATTCTGTGACTTTACGTTTGTTGTTCATGTCACTGAGTGGCCTCCATGGTGTCATGTCCTGACCAGTGTTCTGTGGGATTATCTGTTATTTTAGCTTCTGTTCTGACCTCTACCACACGCACACACATAGTCATAGTACATAGTAGAGGGGTGGTCTCTGGGTCTCTGGTAATCGAGTCTCCAGGACAACAGGTGAACAAAGGGGACGCGGCAGGGGGAATGTGAGGCGAGGAGGGAGGCTGAGTGGGGTGGGGTGAAGGGTGACTCCTAGAGAGGGTTGATGGGAGATGAGTTGGTTGGTGGGGGGTGGCGGGGGGGGGGGTTCAGGCTGACCTTGGCCTCTGTGCGGTGGTCAGATGGAGTGCGAAGGCCACCGGCCGTGAGGGAACAGGATGAAGAGTAGGGAAGGATAAAGAGTGTGACGCCTCTCGCTCTCTTCAAACGTGGAGTGATTAATGACAAAACAGACACACACACACAGAGCACCCCGGCTGACCCCTGTGAGCCCGCTGCTCAAACAGCGGCCCCGGGTCTTTGCCGTGGTCACTTTCCCAACACTTCTGATTGATGAGCGATTCCTTTCCCACCACAAATTATGGTAATAATGCTGAATGAGACCAGAAGCCGCAACTCTGCAGCTGCTCTGCACAACTCTCTGATCCCACCGAACAAGTGGAACCTCAACGATTAATGTGGGTTTAGTTTTCCAACATGTTTCTATATGCAGAAATTATTATATAAGTAGTATTATAAGTATTATATAAATTCAAAAGCTAATCGTAGGATTCAAATATCTGAGCATATTTCAATTTACAATCAAATCTGTAGAATTTTGCAAATGCTGAATCCAGTGTAAGAAATTTGTGACTACCTACCAAAAAACACTCTAAATGTTCGTTCAGACTGACTGGAAAGCAAACTGGTATCATTTTTGAACAAATGCAATTGTTTTCCAGTTTCTCTCTGTGTATATTAATAAATTGGAATAATTTGGGATAAGTACCAAATTTTCACGCTGCCTCTTTAAGTACTCTGTATATGAATGTGTTGAAACTGTTTCCTCTTATCCTGGTTTACCAAATTAAAAGTTACTGGTTCCTGAAATGAAACACACACGTGACCATACACGACGTGCCCATGTACCTAACATAAGAAGATAACAAACATGGACCTTCAGGGTTTTGGAGAAATTGAATCAAGAGCTTCACGTTGGATCCTTAAATTGTTGTTTTACACTTGAGACATTCAAGGTCTAAGAAAAGATCAACAAGTGCTCAGCTGATAGAGGTCAAAAAAAGCACTGATTTGTTGAGACGGTGCAGCAGACTGACCTCAGTTTGGCCTTGTTGCTGGAAGCAGCTCAACCATAATGCAGCATACTACCTGTCTATGTGGAAAGAAGTGATTTTTACATTTGAAGACGGTGAAAACTTGTTGATGTTGTTCTGCTCTGCCCCCCCCCCCCCCCCCCCCATGTCAGGAATCGTGGATGGCGGAGACATTACTACTTCCAGCAATACACCCAACATGTCCTCCTCTGGCCAAGCAGTAAGTGTTGCTTAAAATAAACAAAGCACATGATTGGCCGGGAGGAGGTGGTGATGTCAGAGCGCCCCTGCTGAACCACAGCTGTGCGTCTGCAGCTGGGGCTGAACAGTGGTGCAGTGTGGGGGGGACCGGCTGCTGTTTGGTACCAATAAAAGTGGTGATGGCGGCTTGGTCAGAGACAAATTGCAGACGTCCCGGGCGTCTCCAGCCAGTTTCAAAATGGAGGAACAAAAAAGCATGCAAACTCTCGCTCACACACGCACACACGTTTAAGTCAGGTATGAACTTAAACGTTGTGTATGTGTCGTTGAGGAGTCATTTGTCAGCTCTGGTGTTTTGTGTCAAACATGGCCACCTCCTGTTCTTGCATCAGCTGCAAAATGCAGCAGAACAAACTGTGCTGGCGAGCAGAACGGCGGTGACATTTTGCAGGAGGCGATGATGATGTGAGTGTTTATATGTGTCTATGTGTATGTGGAGGTGGGCAAGGGACTTGGGGAGTAAGAGAAGGGGGAGTACAACATCCTATGGACATCTGCAGTCCCTCTCACACCCCCAATCCCAAAATCATTAACCCATTTCAGCCTGGCTAGCACTCAGCAATGATTCGCCTCCAATTGTACCTGAACAAACGACACTGCAGACTGTGGAAGATGCACATGAATGCTGTATGCAAACACACACACACACACACATACACACGTGCGCATACACACATACAAATGGCCTCTTTGCTCATGACTAAAAAAGACGCCACATGTCTTCGTGCAGTCACCGGAGGTCATTTCCAGCGATGGACCTTCAACATTCTTGCACGTTTCTCAGGCGCCCGTGAGATACTGCTGCTGGAGTGTGTGTGTGTGTGTGTGTGTGTGTGTGTGTGTGTGCGTGCGTGTGCTTGTGTAATGGGAAGGAGGGAGGGATGCTGGGAAGGAGGTCGTGATGTGACGTCACCCCTGTGATGCTCCCACACCTCCTCTTCCTCCTCCTCCTCCGCCTATATCCGGTCCCCTCCCTTCATCTCCTTCTCCATCCTCCCTGCCTTTTACTCTGCGGCGGTGTGTGTGTCTCTGTGTGTGTGTGTGTCACAGTGATGACACAGCCTGGGTCATGTGACTGTGGAGATGGTTGTGTTGGGGGGGGGGGCATGAATGAGGAAGTGAGTGACCCGGCAGGACGCAAGCTGCTCGAAGCCGTCCAACATGGAGGCCGAAAGCGGAAGAGGAAGCGTTTTCAAATGTTTTAATGCTGCGTCAACATCCATAATCACATTTATCTTCAGTCAACCCCCCATTAACTGACATACAGGCCTCTGGCGAAACATGGGGACGAAGAAAGCGGTGAATTATTGCTTTTCTTTTGAGATGTTCACAAAAGATGTCTACGTAAAACACAAGAGAGGCTTTCAGGCAGCCAAAAATGTTCATAAACTTGCATTCTTTTTGCCAAATTTAACCCTGAATATATGTACACAGGTTCATTTTGACCATTTGTGATGCCGCAGAATCTTCTTAAGGTCTTCAGTCAGAGAGATTATGCTTCACAGCAGAAAAAGATGCATTCAGAAGAAAGATGACATTATGGAGACAAAAGAAGCAAAAGGAGAGGTTATGTTATATTTCAATTGTCCACGAAACAACTAGAAGTCACGCATATTAGCTCTTAATACTTGAAAGTTACTGAAAAAAGCCCAGTGATCAGTCTATACCTCATCAGCAGATGCCAACAAGGTTAAATGGCTGTAATGATCTCTCTAATCATTACACTGCTCTCCTAATTGTTTCCTCAAGATATCTTTGCCATCAATATCACTGTCGATACTGATCATTTCCTCGTTGAGGCGCCTGAAGTAACACTCACTGGCAGAGTAAAGCTTCAGCTAGATCAACATTCGTGCAGCGGAGGTTTTATAATTTTGTTTGGTGTAAAATAATGAGGAATTGGGACAAACTGATAGGAAATAAACAGAAGGTTTGGTTCAATACGAACGATGAATCGTGCTCCAAGCTGATGAAACAATCACATTTGTTCTCTTTTATCGCCCAATTTTGTTTGAAACATTCACATAAAACCTCTTTGGTAAAACTTGAATTTTAGCTTTGAAAATATCAATTTTTACATGTTAAATAATTAAAAACTAAAGATTGTTGAAAACTAAATCTTACACAATAAGACACTGATTTACCAACCTCGGGGTCAGGACCCCCAGAAAGAGTCACAAGAGAAATCTGAAGAGTTGCAAGATGTCTGACAGATTTTTTTTTATTTCTGCAGCACAAAATAATTGTTATGTTGCCATTTTTTCTATTTACAGGATGATTATCAACTCTTCAGGCTTCTAAAAGAAGAGAAAAGACAAAAAGATCACTTTTTGGGAGGATGACAAGCAAGATATTACTTTGTTTTACAATCAAAAATATGGTAACCACTTCCATAACTCTTTACAGATTCATATTTTAAAGTCCTTAAGCTAAGCCTTTGCAATTGCATTTTGTTTCTGACACCAGAGGTACCAAAAGTGAGTTTTGATCAGCTAGTTTCAGACTTGAATCAAAGTTTTTGTTTGACTTCCTGCGTTTAACATTTGAGAACTTTTGCTTCTTTTGTTAAATAAAAAAGGGTTGTGTAGAAAAATTTTTTAATGTCTTAAAGTTTCAAAAAAGTGTAAATTTGCTACCAAAACTCACACATCTAATGTTACAATTTTTCAAATAATATCCAACCCTATATCCACCCAAAACATTTTAACATGAGAAGTGTCTCCTCTCTGTTTTAACCATCTGATCCTGTCATGATGGGGCATTCAGTGGCACTCTGTCAACAGACGACCTGTGTGTTTTTCTCCCCAACTTGGGTGGTGGTATTTGGACTCGGCACACACTCACACACCTCCCCAAGTTTTTAATCCACTGTTCTGAGGCTGAGCTTCATCCCAGAGCTGCTCAGCTCCTCAGGCAACACGCTGAGAGCGGATTACAGCAGCAAATTAGTCTGAGAAGACCCAACGCATCCGAGCCAAGGTGATGCTGTGGTGTGAAAATCAAATAGACCCCTGTCCAAAAACCCAAGGAGGCCAAAGTCAAACTGAAGGTTTGGTTTACCCCGCTGCTGACAGCTTTTCACATTGCTGTCATGTCACAGCCATTCATTCTGTAACAATTTATAAAAAACAAAAACTAAACTAAAACATGTCTAATATCTTCAGCAAAAAGTTTGACAATTTTAAAAAAAAAAAGAACAAATATTTTTGAAAAAGTGTTATTCAAGATGGTACATTTTTGGAGTTATAAATATTATTTTATAAATTCTGCTGTAAAAATATATATTTTTATCCATCCACCCATTTTTTGGACTAAAACTTAATTTGTCTTTTGTCATCCAACCATCCAAACTTCTTCCATGAATTCAAAATATCAGGTTTTATACATGTTTTAGATTTCTGATGATAGAAGTCACATGACTGAAACTCCATCTAAAGAGAACTAATCATGAGGCCTATTAGACAAGAAAAAGAAGACATTTTTCAACATTAAAAACTACAATCATTTGTTTCTTTTCAAACCCTTTAACCTGTGTAACTTTGACTGTTGCACTAATAAATACAATTTAAATAAAAGAATAATCTTGGTTTAAGAAATCTGGATGCACATGAGATAAAAATCAATTAGGAAAGATGAATAGAAGAAGAAAAAAACATGGAACAATAAAAAATAAAATCTGATGCTTCCAATGATCATTAATTCTTTATTATTCATCAACAGTAGAATGAGTACAAACGAATCCCGTCTTTATTGGCTTGTAATGGCATCCTTTATCAAAAGGATAAAGGGTTTGGAAAAGGTCACGGTTTGTTAAACAAAATTAAAATGATACATTCCTGAAGAATTATGCAAATTATAATCCCCAAAACGCCAACAAAAGGCGGCAACAAAAGCTCACCAGTGGAGCGACAATAAACCTTCCCTGCGAGGTTTTCAGCAGGAAAAGTGCGAATAAAGAGAGAAGCTGTGGAGCTAGGCCTGCCTGGGAAATATTAGTTTCACTCCAACAACTTAGGAAAAATGTCCCAGCTTGTAAAATACTTAATTATCACTCTTTATTTTTTGGTTGGCCTCCTTCTCCTACAGGCCTGCAATGAAACCAAATCTGCCACAAAAAAAGTGAGTGGTTGGACTTTTTCTGCTTCAGTTAATCAGTTAAAGGAGGCAAAATAACCGCTTCCGGAGAATTAAAGTTCATTAAAAAGCAAAATGGAGTCAAATTAAGGTGGCAGGAAACGACTGTGGCCCATCAGAAGGCCCTGAAATAGAAAGCCCAACAGCATGTATGTACTTAAAACCCAGAGGAAACATGGAAAAAATGATCATGTGCTGAAAATAATGCATCGAATGAGCAACATGCAGAGGAGAAAAGGCTGATTTTATCCTGTAAGAGAGGATCAGAAGTGCAGGAGCGTCCAGCAACAGATGTCCAGGCACAATTCTCGGGTTGGTTTTGAAATTTCACAAGAATTGCGTTTGGACAATCAGCAGCTAGTGCTCAAAAATATGAATCAAATCACCATTAAAGCAGATATAAAAAGAACACAGACAAAACACTTAAGGATTGTTTTTTTTAAATGCTTAAAATGAGTCGATTTTTGTGTTTACAAGTAAATATTCTCCTCCATCACGATCCACATTTAATCAGAGCTAAAACTGAAGTCAAACACTGACTGCACATCAGAGGCCACATCAGCCATATTATCCAATTACAGCAGCTAATTAGCAGCTCTCCAATTTATCAGAATAACCCTCTTGTAAAAAATAAAAAAATAAAAAATCAGCAGCCGAGAAAGAAATATCAACTTCCATTCATAAATCTCCCTCTTACACAGAGAATAACTTTATCTGGAGGAGAAGAAGAAAAATATCAACCCCGGGAATCAAAGCAGTTTTTGCCCAAAACTCCTCTCCGCCATATCTGCACCTGTTAAGACGCATCTCTCTCCTCCATCCTTCCTTCCTCCCCCTTGTAGTCCACCCCTCCCCAAAAAAACCTCCTCCTCTCCCCCCCCAAAAAATGCAACTACCATCTACCGCTCTTTTCAGCTGCACAGCATCTCACCTTTTCCTCGCACAAACCTGTAATAAATAAATAAATAAATAAAAAATAAATGACGGGAAATGTGTTGCAGATTGCATGATGCACCTGCTCCTCCGCGTGTAGTTCCAGGAGAGAAATTGTAAGCAGTGTAGTCTACTCCAGCGGCAGCAAAAAGAGGCTGATGATGGGGAAGGAGGGAGACGGGCAGCAGAGAGAGAGAGAGAGAGAGAGAGGCTTGGATGCTGCTACCCCTCCGGCCGGATGCGAGAGCAGGACGGCAAACCGCCGCCACCTCCAGTTTCTTCTGTCGCTCCTGGTCTCCTCCTCCACCTCCTCCCCTACTGGCCGATTTGGGGGGCTTTTTCTGGGGCTCCTCCAACAATAAGCCCCGGTGCGTCCGTGTCACCGAGAGAGAGCTCGAGAGTGGGGCCGGTCCGCTCTTGGTACTGAGATTTGAATAAACACACACATTCACACACACCACAGGGGTGATGATAAATGCCCATTGTGCCCGGAGGAGAAGAAGAAGAAGTAATGGATCTGCACTGAGAGAGAGAGAGAGAGAGAGAGAGAGAGAGAGAGAGAGCAGCTGCGAATGAAGGACCAGCAAACCTCTTAAAGACACAACGGTCTTATTTTTCGTTTTTCTCTCTCTCTTTTGCTTTTTCTTCATTTCCAATTACAATCAAAACACTGTTAGCCCCCCTATAAACACTTTATTGTAACACACACACACACACACACACACACACACACACACACATTGAGTAGGCCGACTGTACATGACGTTTCTCTTTTCGCTGCTGTAATAGACAGTTGGAGCTCCCTCACTGATGATGTGATGGTGGAAAAACAATAATTATAATAACAACAATAAACAAAAAGGTGCATAAAGTTCAGTTCTCTACAGGCAAACGAAATCCATGCAAGAAAACAAAAAGTTCATCACAAACACACACAGTGTTTACAACTAAATGATTTGAGGGACATAAAAGTAAAATACAATTTTACTGCAAGATTTTCGTTGGTTTGCTCAATGTATTTCTCTTAAAGTTGTTTCAATCTTTCATTTTGACATGTTATGACAATGTTAATTTAATGTTTCATCTGAAAATTTATCAATACCAATTTAATCAATTAGTTTAATTCATTTAACGCTCCACTTTTCAGCTAGCACACATGCAAACAAAATAAATGAAATATATAGCTTTTTTTTCAGTAACAAAAATGAAAAGATCAGCTTCTGCAGGTTATTTCTCAATACAGCGGTACTCAACCTGTGGTTTGGGACCTCCAAGAGGGTCACAAGATAACTTCTGGGGGTCACCAAATGGTTGGGGAGGATAAAATAACATATTGTGGCAAACAGGAATGAAAGACAAAAAAGCATGCAGCTCTCATTATGTAAACATCATATAAGGACAAGAAAACAAAAGCACTCTGTATGATAAGTTACACTTACCTCAGAAACATGAGAATGTATTTCTATTAGTTCTTTTAAGCCAAAAGCAGACATGTTGGCCGTCAAGGTGCCGTTATTTAAATAAATCTAAAACCCCTGATTAAAACTAAAATCACACGAGATGTTGTTCTGTCTGTGGGCAAAGCAGTGATCTCCCTGTGTGAGTTTGGTAGCATTCATGTGTTATATTACAGTAATCTTTGAACAGTCTCCTGCAGAACACCGACTGGATTATTCTGTCTTTTTAAAACATGTTTTACATATTTTAAAAAAACAGCAATGAAAAAAAAAACTAATAAAATAATATTTCTTCTTAATTATAATGCAGAGCTTTAAAGTTGTTGTCTTTTTTAAGTAAAGTCAGGCTAACAGTTTCCCCCTGGTCGCAGTCTTTGTACTAAGCTAGGCTAAACATGTCCTCGGCTTATCTGTCTCTGGATGCACAGAGAGGAAACTGATATCATCTGAAGCGTCTGACGATTTCTTTCATAGGTTTGCTTTAAAATTTACTTTACATGATGTATGCAGTCTGTCCAAAATGGCACAACATGTACAATACTAAAAGACTCTATTATTTTGGCTAATTACAGGTTTAGCCTCTCTGAACACAAATGTGGTGAAGGTGGAAACATCAACAGCCCAGTGATGAGGTGAATCTAGGGTCAAAGCTAATATCCTTTATTGATTTCCCTCATTAAATCAATACTGATTACAAAGATGTCGATGCAGATGAAGCAGATGAGACAGAAAGATCTTTGTAAGTTGTGACAGTTGAGATCTCAGAAAATTGTCCTTAATATTATATTTACTCAGCCTGCATGCATGCAGAGTTTGTACGTCATTTTTTGGAGAATATGCATGTAACATGTGGAAAGGAAACCCACATTTCAAATATGTCTGCTTTTAGGACTACAAACTGTCACACAAGACGGAAGTTACACTGTCTGTTCAGCATCATGAAGAAAGTCTGCACAAAACTGAAAAAAGTCCTGCATCTTTAAGAACAGACCTTGAGCAAGTTATTCACAAACCACTCAAGAATTAGAAACAAATATTTGGAAATAAGCAAATCTGAAGCCACTCTGAGCCTGCAGCTGTATGTGAAAAAGTATTTGCAGGTATAATTTTAATCTTTGATGCAGGAGTGGATTAGAACCAATAAAAACTATGAAACATTACTACTGCAATTTCTCCTGGGTTGGGCCTAAGTTAGATTGACTTAAATAATATACCAGCAGCAAACCATGTCACACATTCTGACAATATGACAATGACGGTCATTATGACTCAAAATCTAATGAATTAGCTCTAGAAAGGATCTTTTTTAAAACAATTCGTCTTTATGTTTTAGATTTGCCAGTGGCAGTGGTGGAGCAAGTATTTAGTTCTTTTACTTAAATAAAAGTACTAATACGACACTGAGAACACACTCTGTTACAAGAAAAAGTCAGACATTGAAAATGTTACTTTACTTTTGTACTTGGAGGTGGAGCTCATTTGAATGACTGCAACTAATAAGTATTTTCATTATAGTTTCATCTTTTGAATATTCTCTCCATTCATCAACTCATTGTTTGGTTTGTAGAAATTCTGAAAACAGCAAGAAATGCCCAAAGTGACATCTTCACGATGTTTGAAAAAAAAATTAAAAGCATTACACATCACTCACATTCATGAAGCTGAAACCATGAAATGTTTAAATCAGTCACAT
This sequence comes from Sciaenops ocellatus, assembly GCA_033000465.1. Taxonomy (NCBI): domain Eukaryota; kingdom Metazoa; phylum Chordata; class Actinopteri; family Sciaenidae; genus Sciaenops; species Sciaenops ocellatus. Next base: position 20,271,998 of record CP136880.1, on the reverse strand, counting down.
CACACATGATGGACTCACTTAATTTGCTTATCGAGCATCTGTACAGATATTAATTTAATTCAGGAAATTAATTTAGTTTAGCTGTGTGGTAATTAAAGAAATTTAAATGAGAAACTTTTGAAAAATCGACAATTACCAAAATAGTTGGAAATGAATTTTCTGTCAGTCAACAGAGAAAAAGACAAAGTTTCTAAGAAATGCAAACATGTTTAAGGCTTGGGTGGTCACAGTTAAAAATATAAAGAATGCTTACTCTCTGCTGCTCTACATTAAGGGACTACTTCTTGTATTGGTGGTAGACGAAAATCGTGAGGTGCAGAATCACCCAACATGAATATAATTTCCAGAGATGCTGTGCCATATGAAAGCTAAAATGTGTCTAAATATTGGTGTCAGCATTGGTTTTCACTCAAAGATATAGTTCAAAGCCAGAAAGAAATGCTTGCCATGAAGGAATTTCCTATCTTTGGGTGTCACAGGATATTCTGAATGTTGTATGTGAGTCATCAGAAGAACAAAATCTTCATCTTTTAAACACTTGTCATTTTGGAAATGAAACAGTAAAAAATTAAATATTGGAATCATTGGTATCTGTATCTTCTAATCCCTACATCATGGTTCCCACGGTGATAATCCAGCATTTAAATCTTTACTGTTGCACTCTTTGTGAGCCGCTCTGTACAAAACCATCAGCATAAAGCCAAATGTAAACAGTTAGACAAGGAGTTAAAGGCTAAATTACCCAGCAGGCTTTGCCTTCAGGGCGATGGTGGACCCTTCTTTCCCCTCTCATCAGACATGTCAGTGGATTCCCTCTGCCCTGCTCTGCTCTGTACGGTGAGTTAACATTTCCGTTGCTGGGAACATCTTTGCACGATGGATGCTCATTTGCCTCTTAAAGGGCCCCGCTGCTGCCTTTTCATGGCCCTGTAAGAATAATTTAGTGCGGGAGGCCTGAGATCACTGGAGATTATGGCTATGAAAAGGGAAAAGAACGCGTTATTAATGCTTGCTCATCGGAAAGAGAGGAATGAGAAAAGGATCCCCAACGGGTCTGAATGCACTGTAACACACGGCTCTGCCATGGGAAACCAGGATGGCTTCAGTCTGTTCTGTAATGAAACTGTAGTGATAATGACAGACATACTACAGGTCCCTATGGGAACATTACAGTAATACACCAAGAGGTAAAAAGGTGCAGAAAGATTAAAGGAACATCATGAGGGTTACCTCAAGACCATTGGGGAAGCACAGTAAGGTCATTATTTCGGGTCATAGGGACACAATCAATCAATGTTAGTGATATTATATGTAAATATGATGTTACTGTATGACATAAAAATACAGTTAAAGAGCACATGCACTAAATTTAAACCTACATATAAATATAAAATGACTATATCGTAGGTGCAATATGCAGTAAAAATGACAAAGACACTAGATCACAATTAACTACTAAAGACCACCATTACAGGGGCACTTCAGCAATTTAGTATCACACTCCAAAGTTTTTATGACAGAGAATGATTAAAAAAATAATTCAAATCAAAGCAGCAAAAGCTGAAATATCCTGACTTTGAATATGTATTTAAAAATGCTGGATCCTTCATTTCCCATCATACAACCTGATGGCATGTTTTGCCTAGTACGGCTGTCACCATTTATTCAAAACTGGAACAGTTTGAACTGTAATGACCTGTTCGAAGTCAAAGTGCAACAGAGCTTTTGAAGCTTGATTGGTATTCGTTAGTTAACGAATGAGGACGCTAGCGAGCAAAGCCATGCTGATGTAATAATCACAAAAGCATCTGAGAAGCAGTGTGTGGAAATATCTTGGGTTCTACACAGTGGATGGTAAAATGACCAACAAAGGTGAGACTGTGTAACTTAAAACAACAGCTTTCTTACTCTTACTTACTTAAAACCACAACAAATGTAAGAACTCAGCTGCAGCTGAAATCAGGCAGCAAGGCACCAGAAACGAGTGGAGCACTGTCAACTTCATCTGACTGCCTACTTTCCCCCACACAACCTTAAAAAACCTGTAAAAATACCACCACCGTTAACAAGATTTACATCTTCATAGGGTGTTACACTATACTGATTGTGTTTAACCTAATTAGACTGAATTACATTTTTGTAATGTAACTTTTTGACAGCCCTGTTAAAGTCTTTCAAACTCAACGTCTCCTGTTTGTAACACACAGTTCTGTCTTTCAAACTGACACCTTTATGCCTAAAATGAGATACAATGGTGGATGTTGTCCAAAGAGAACTGTTTGAAGAGACTTTGTCAGCAGATATGATTATATGTTGGGATTAGACCAATAAATGGGACCAGTTTCAGATATCATCAGGTCAGTGTTAGAGCTGCTGGAAATCTGAATAGGAAAATACAACAAGGACCCTAAAATTAAAGTTGCTAACAGTATTATTTAACAGCATGGTGCTGTTTTGCAGTGAATTTTTCCTTTAAAGAGCTGCTAACACTTGGAGAGATTTCACTCACTGTAATTCTGCCACCATGAAAACACCAGTCACTGTGAAGTACTGGTGAAATTACTCTACGCTCCACTTTTCACGGGGCCTCTGCTGGTGCCTCGCGCTCAGTTTGGGAGCCGTTGATGTCTGCAGTAAGGCTATACTTCAAACTCCTCGGACACAGGGTAAGAGTTGCTTGTCTTGTCATGTGTGTCGACACCTCTAACACCACATGCCTCTGCAGCAGGCTGGTGGTGCAACAGGTTGTCGAGGTAACGGGGCTGTGGTAACTGTGGTCAGGAGCTGGTCTTGTGATGCCAGTGCCATATGGAAGCAGGAAAGACAGGTCAGCCATGGCTGTGTGAATCGCTTCAACAGACGAATACAGAAGAGCGGCCATTCAGAGACAGACGGGATTTTTGCACAGATACATCACTACCAGACCAGGGAGTGCATTTTAAAGCTCACTTTCTTCACTAGTCTCTAACTCTGTTTGTGTCTGAATTAAAAAATGGCCCTTGACTTTTTGATTCAGACAGGCCCACTTAAACAATCCCCAATGCCACACTTTATGTCAACAAGATTTCTGAATAACATTTTAGTAAAATAGAGTGAGGTTTCTGCTTAGAACAAGCACATATTGGCTCTGGCTAAACCTAAATCTGCCCACAGACTCACTATCCACAACCTGGATGAGTATATTCCCTCCCTCCAGGAGCCTGATGGGTGGAGGTAGGTTGTCAGGGAGATTCAGCTTACCTGGTCAGGTGGCAAGACTACACTATGTAAAGTATACTATAGCCTACCATTAGTATATTAATTCCAGTTGGCTATTTTAAGAAATACACAACCAACATTTATAAGGTTTAATAGTTTTTGTTCCTTCTTAATTCCTTGTGCAAGAAAAATGGTCTACAATGGTGGTACAAGGGTCTAAGGACAGAGGGTGTCACTCCCTGTACAAAGCCCTTTGAGACAAAATGTGTTTTGTGAACTTGGGCTATACAAATAAAATTTGATTTGATTTGATTTAGTCTTTAACCTGTTCATGCTAAGTAACAACTCGATAATAACCTTTCATGCATAACAACATTTCCAAAGTTTACTGTAGTCCTGAAAACTTAAGCTAAATAACCAGCTAATCTGGCCTCAGATGCAAAAGCTCATCTACTGGTTGAACTGGAATAAAGCTTTATTTTATAATGGCCGCTCAAGTGGCCCATAGTCAGGTAGCCCTTTGGCATTTGCCCGCTTTCTAGATAGCTGGTCCATCAGCGCTGCTCTTTGATGCTGGATAAGTTGTAGTGTTCAGTGAAGACAGCTGCCTGCTGCTGGAAACACTGAGATCCAATCATAGTGGAAGTGTGCCATAAAACAAAAAACTATAGTTCTCCCTTCATATTTTTAATGGTGATATTTTTATTAGAAACCTATTGTTTGAAATTATGAAATAGAAACACATAAGAACTGGATATTTATAGTCTAGAGAATGGCCGTGACCCAAATTCTGAAAATTCCATAATTCATATTTTTTTAACAAAACATCAAATGAAAGTGACAACCAACCCTGTTCTCCCCTATTTCGTCATAAACCAAATTAATGGACGAACAGGAATTTAGACGTCAGGTAGGTGTTGACTAATTTAAAAAAAACTCACTCAAAAACACAATTGTCATCCTCATGTGGGCACTAGAGGAAAAGTCAGAGGATCATCAAAGTCAGGAGGATTCAGTCGGTAGGGAATTTGAATTTCTTACCAGTCCATCCAAAAGATACTGAGGCATTTCAGTATGGACTAAAGTGGTGGACATTGCTATCTTTAGTGCCACCGCAGCAGCATGGCTAAAATATACTGATTTCAGTTGTGTACATGTGTCTATGTTCTAATAATGAAGCTCTTCTTAATTAACCTTAACAGTATCAATAGAGTCAGTGGGCTTGTTTTGTGTATCTGCAGAGTTTTACATATGTGGGAAGACCCCCCACCAGTCCACAGTTAGTCCAGCTATGCTTGGCTGTAGAGCATAGGGGGAGGTTGGGGGTCCCATTCCTGAATAAATTTAGGGTCTCTTCTAAAGACCCAGGTGTCCAGCCCCACTGCTGACCTCTGACCCCTGCAGAAGAAAAGTTATTGAAGCCACTGGTGAAGCCTCCTAAAGCTGACCAGCAAGAAGGGGCTGGGAAAGTGGCCTGATGGAGGCGAGAGGTGGCTCAACGGGGTCACAGTAGAGAAAGATCGGGGGGGGGGGGGGGGGGGGGGGGGGGGGGGGGTTAGGAGGGTGAGGGGTGTTCAGGGTCTGTGTGTGTGTGTGTGTGTGTGTGGTGGGGGTGTCATGGAGTGAAGAAGTTTCCTTTGAGCCCCCCTCCTCCTCATGTCCACAAGTGTGTCCCTGCAGCTATTGTGACTCTGAGCTACAGCAGGACAGAAGGCCTCAAACAAACCGGGTCTAAACAATGTTTGGCCCCTTTTGTTTCTCGCCTGCCTTTCTTCTTCAGCCCTCCATCGCAATCTACTGGCCTCCTTTGTATTGATTTCCCTCATTCAGCAGCTCGTCGGCCTCTTTCCGCTGGTTTATATGCTCTTTTCTGGCTTTTTTTGTCCACCACCTCCCCCGCCAAACCCTCCCTACCCTGGCATTCTCTGCAGTGTGAGAACGCAGTGAGCCTCTTGACTGGATGCAACTCATTAAAGACACCTAATTGATGAAGAGTGTAATTAGTGTGACAATCAAAAGGGAAAATCAATATTTTTTTAGCCAAAAGAGCCAGGGTGGACAAGATGGAGCAGAGCAGCATGTGAGGAGAACCTTATGCTTGGGTGACATCAACACGACTTTTAGATATAAAAGAGGAGAAATGGAGTTGGGTTTTTTTTCAGTTCAATTCTTGACTCTCGACTTATTAGGACTGCATCACTTGGGAGAAAAGCATCTTGATAATTTCCTGTTTAATGTCAGGACCAGATAAGACAGTGCTCACACACACCAGAAGTAGTACAGTATGGACAAAAATATGCCTATTTAGCTTCAGCAGCTTTAACCTCTGACCTCTTAAGTTTCTTATAACGAGTTATTTAAGGTTGGTCCAACAGCTGTATTCACTGCGTGAGTAAATTATAACATGCACCATACTAAAATATGAGGTCCTAACAGAAAGTCCAGCTGCTGTTAGAAACACGTATCCTCAAGTAGTGATCAAGGCAAAGATCCATCTTGGATCAAATTGTCTATTATTAATAATAAAAGTGGACTGAAATACAGTCAGCAGTGTGTGAGATTACCACCAGTGATGATGTGACAGGCCACACATCACTGTCCTGCTATGTTAGCAATCTAGTGCTGTGTTTGTTCAGTAGCAGCTTATCTACAGGGGTGTAGGGGTAAATACAAAGATGGGTACAGTGTAGTTTACTTACCTTTATTGGTTGATACAACTAAACTGAAAATAGATGACCTCAGCCTCATCTCAGAGGTGGATACTTGGGTTCATCCCCCACTACACCCCTGCTTATCACATCAGGATCACAGTAGTCTTTGTTTGGTATCTGTTTCGACCGACTGTATTACATTCTCTCATACATCTCCATGACTGTCTCCACATCCTCTACCATCACACATCTAATTTGTGCATTCCTTTATTTTACAAAGATGTTTTTAAGCATTTAACTTCATATAAAGTGTTCCCTCTTTATTTCTGTCACAGGAAAGAGCTACTCTGATTACACACTGTTGGCAGCTGTACAGTATTAAAGCATCAGTACAGGTTTTGGTATCAATCTGAACCAACAATCACACAAATAGTTGTAATCAATACTGTTTAGGATGGTAACTTGTGTTCATAAACCATAATTCAGTAAAATTAAATAAAATAAATTCACAGAATTAGCTTCGCTTCTGCTTTTAGAGGTGGACTCCTCCTCCTCCTCATCATACTGAGCCGTTATCATGCTCTGTAGAAATGTGCGCCTTATTTAACTCACCACAGAAGAAAATTCAGTCTCAATAAAGATCCTCTCTCTGTAAAAGGTTCATGTTTTCTACTTCGTATTTGTGTTTGAGTTCAGAAACTTTGAGCTTCAGCTCTGAGCAGCAGCAGAGTCCTCAGCTGGAAAGGCTGAGCGCGCCCTCTCCTTCGTCTTCTGTGCTGCGCGTCTGCCCCCTGCTGGTGAGGAGGAGGACTGGGGGTCCTGTTCGGAGTCTTGCTGGGAGAGCTGGGAGATGAGAAGGTCTACGCTTTGGACCAGAACAGAGTCCAGAACTTTCTGCTCCTCTGTGGAGAATCTTCCCAGTACGTGTCGCTCCACAGAAGTTTTCCCTGTCGGCCGACTGATCCCGATTCGAAGTCTGGGCATCACCTGCAAGAGAGACACAAATAAAAGTCAAAAACACAAATAAAAAAGACAATAAAATCAAGAATAAACCTAAAATACAACGAGACTACAATAAATAATTATTCTCTTAACTCAAAACTAAACAAACAGGTCAAACTTGCAGCGTTTGGAACTTTGCAGTCACTTACGTCGGCCTGAAGACAGTCTATACACGAGCGGACTCCATTATGACCTCTGTGAAGGAGAATTAGGGATCAAATTTAATTTTGCATTCTGAGTGTAATTTTAAATACATTTTTATTTACTTTTTCTTGCACATCAAATTCTCTTTTCTTCTATTATGTTTATTTTTGAATCTTCAAAACTCCGTTACTGTGTCTCTGCTTTTTGCAGATGACGTGGTTCTTTTCATCAGACCGTGACATTCAGCACACACTGGGGAGGTTTACAGCTGAGTGTCAGCACCTTCTGCTAGAAGACCCCATACCAGATAAGCAAAAGAAGGTGAATGAATGGATGGATTGATGGATGAATTTTCAGAGACTTTACATAATAAAATAATTATTTCTTAGAGGGATTTTGATCCACCAGCAGTCGGGTCTGGTGCTTACACATTAAACATTCTTTGAATAACACAGTGAAAGCTTTACAATATTTCTTTCACTTCTGCAGACCTTCAAACTCTAGTATCGAGAGGTATTAAGTCAGAGCCAACCTGAGATCACCAGAACATGATGAACAAAACCGACCTGGCACTTCCTCCATGTTTGATGGCGATTTTCCCCAGAGGCTTGTCTAGTTCATCATGGACGAGCAAGATGTCTTCAGGCTTGATGCCATATTTAGCAGCTAGGGGAGGACAAACAGATACTTTAGATCAATTCCAAAAGTCTTAATTAATCTGTAATTTCCAGCTTTGGTGTAAATATGCACACACTGATGCTGTATGACGTTAGTGTTGTTCATTTAATTTCTGTTTAATTTATTATTTTTAATTATTATTTTTTTTAATTATTATTATTATTATTAGAAAGAGACAGACAGACAAGGGAATCAGATTTGTTCATAGAGCAACAAAACTAATCAATAACTGAGCACTGAGCTGGAAAGGACATGAAGATTTAAATTACTTGTTTTGTCTGACCGACAGTATAAAAATTTTAAATTTAAGATAATATGAAAGAAAAAGTAAAGCAACAAATTCTCTGCAGGGAACTTTTTTTTGTCCCCTGACCTGCCACAGCCTGTAGGGGTACTCCAGATCTTAAGGTGTTTGTCACCAGCCAAATCCCACCTTAACCCCTGTGCACTAAAACAAAATCAGCCTATTGACACACACACTCGCGGTGACCTCACCTGCTTTGGCCACTGACACTCCGTTGACGTTCATCAGCAGCCTGGGGCGGAGCAGCACCACATGTGTGTGTTGTACCTCTGACATGATGACCTCACCGGACACATGCTTGTCGCTGCGCCAACGATCAGCTACGCCAAGCCGGGTGGCAAGCGTGCCGAGTACCGCCATGCCGACGCTGTGTCTGGTACCCTCCATCCCCACATTACCCAGCCCTACCACCTGACACACACACACACACATATAAATACACACATCAACAACACTGAAGGCTACCAGTTCTGTTGCAGCTTTTGTGTTGTGTTGTTGTTATTTTGAGGATTTGTTGCAGTCAGTAAAATCTTAACAGTGTTTTGACTAATAATCAATAAATTGGGGTTGACATGGAAAAACATAAGAACAGCAGTAAAGAGATCTTCTGATACATATTAAGATGTGTCCCAACTCTGACAGATTTTTATTTTCTCATGAAAACACACACAATGAATTAATTCTACTGGGAATATGTAAAGCCTGGTATGTTTTATTCCTCTGTGCCACAGAGCTTCATTGTTAAATGACGTTTAATCAGACGACTGAGTCACATCCAATAAAAAGGTTTAAAAACACACTAAAGGAGAATAACAAACGGATTATTGCTTCTATCAGGCCAATTCTTCCTCATGAAAAGCCAGAAAGAGAGTTTCATGTCAGCTGAGGGGACTGACATCAACACATAGGACACATATACAGTTGCAGCCTTGTACTGATGGCACTGATCCACTGGGAGCAGCAACAGCTCTGTTAACAGAAATACTATAGACTACATTGTATTGGCCTCTATGGCTGCTGACACACTGCGAACATTGTGTCCTGCCTCTTCTACTGAGCTTTTATTTATTTTGAATTGAACAGCGAACAGCAAGTCAACACAGCAACTGAAAAATAAGATGAAAGATGTCACATTAAGGGGAAGACAAATGCCATGGTCTAACTGTGCCACAACGCAACTTTTCAGTCTCCCATCAAGTTCATTTTTGTGGTTAAACTCCATGGACAAAATGCCACTAAAGTCACATTACCCCAGTAGTAGCTACAGTAAATGAAGTAAGCCAGCTGTACTCCATTCAAAAAAAACATACAAAAATCAATTTAATACAGTCTTACTTAATAACAACTATACAGTCGATGAAAACAGTGAATTGAATAATATTAGTTCAGAAAATGTATTCAAACTTATATTATGAAGTGTCTACTTTGTCCAATCATCGAAACAACATTATCTGCTTTTATTGTTTAGTGTTTCGGTTTAACGAGTGACCGTGTTAACTGGTGACCGTTAGCCGAATATCTCTGGTTGTCGTAGTAACGACAGCTGTTGCTTATAACAGGAAGTCACCTAGCGGTCCTCGTGAATGCCTTATTTGTTTATTAATTTATTTTATTTTATTTTTTCAAATTAATGTTACTATGTCAAAAAACATACCTGGTATGTCTTTGGTGCCTGTGTCTACAGCTGTCGTAACTACGGCAACCACAGAGATATTCGGCTAACGGTCACTAGTTAACACGGTCACTCATTAAGCCGCAACACTAACGAATCTGGGCAACGATTATTGGGTAATTATGATTTGTAAATATATATGGTAGCCAAAGTTAGACAAACATGTGGATAAAGTACAAAATGTAGATGATGTCAGGTTACACACTTACCATCCTTCGGCGGCCTTGTATGTGTATTTCTGCTTCAATGCCCATCGCCGGTGTAAACAGCTCACTCAGCAAAACTCGGTTTATAACTCGTGTCAAAAGTCGTCGCATCGTGACAAAGTTTAACAGCTTCTTTAAAAAGGCGGACAAATAACGACACAATTTACTTAAAACTGTGACTTTCTTCAATCGGCCCATAACACAGCCTGTCAGAACTGTAGGTTCATTGTGTCATTGGACTGATTTCTCCATATTTACCTGTATTTACATAAATAAAGCTTTTTACATCGTATTCATGTCTCAGCTATGTGAGGGTAACTTTAAATGACAATGCTAGCTGAGTTTAGCTTATTGCACCTTGTTGGCTGTCTTTAGACAGCACACCGCTAACAGACGGACCTAAGAACAACCACAACACAGGCCAAAAACACTGGCACCAGTGATGCTAACACATATTACCGGTTAAATTGAGAAATTATACAATTTTCAAAGTATTTTTAAGTCTCATGTGAGGTTACAGCAGGGTTACAGTAGGTAGTCGTCCTGTCCAATGACAGCGGTCAATGAGTGTCAGAAAGACAACATGGGTGTACAGGTTTTTCCTCCTCTTCTGGGCTACAGCGCCATCTAACGTAGTGATTGAGAAATGCAATATATTTAAAACTCATGCCGAGTGCACTCTGGGTTCATTTTTTAACATGTCGTCCAAACCTGTCCTAGTTACAGCTGCTTGTGACTATCTGCACAGGTAATACATGTATAATTTATTATAATGTATATTGTGGTGTAATTCTGATGTGTTAAAAGTGCTTTAGAAGATACTGCAGTAATGAAGAGACAGACAGACAGAGTAGATACTTTACTCATCCCTAGAAGTGATAACTCAAGATTTTACATGCATTATACTCGAAATGCAAAAGTGGAGTGATGGGTAGCCACACAGAGGGCCACCCTGAGAGCAGTTAGGGGTTCAGTGCCTTGCTAAATGGCACCTCAGTAGTGCCCAGGAGTTGAACTGTCCAGCTACCAGTCCACCCTTGATGCTGGACTTGAACCACCACCCTCTGGTTCCCAAGCTACTGAGCTACTGCTGCCTCTAGTTAGATGGACGGACAGACAGACAGAGAGCTTGGATTGTTATTTTATAAATATGCGTTTGCACACATACTCCATGGCTATGGTGTCATAGGACTTATTCATTTCTGGGCTTTTTTTTTGTAAATGTTTTCTTCCTTTCCTGTCCCTTGTATATGCATCAGACCTCATGGAGTTTCTGATTTAGGGATACATCAGGTCATCAAAGACTTAATGAAAGAAGTGTTGAAGGGTTTTGAGTTTATAGTAATGCAAATTATAAAGGTTTTCATAACAGCCCTTAACATACATGTATAAACCAGCTAGATATTAATTATCTTTTATATAACATGTACTAACTAAATTGAAAAGGTGTTGTATGGTGTGAGCAGAGTGTCCTTTCCTAAATGTCCTGCAGTATTGTTAAAGTTTTCATTTCCCCCTAAAAACAAACTTCTTTCCCTGCAGCACTTCAGTCATTCTGCCACTGGATGGAGACTCAGGACAGCGTTTAGTTTATGTAACTATGTTTGACTCAAGATTTTATTTCTTTATGAATGTGTGCATGTGTATGTCTCGAATACTACGCTTGAATATTACTGCACGTTCTTAAAATATTGCTTATAAACACTTGTAAATAAGTGCTTATGTGGTGAATTTCTTGAAATTTTATTCTTATGCAAATATATTCTCTTCGTTTTATTGTACTTTTTCTTATTTCAGAGTGAACTTTATATTATTATTACCAGCACTATTTATTTTCCCCCCTTTTTTTTAAATTTTATTTCACTCGTTTGTTTTGTTACTAGGCTGGTATATGCAGCTGGCAAGGCCCTCCTATTCAGACATGGCTGCTCTCATAGAGCTCAGAGAAAACCTTTTTATTTAAATGTTTTAATTTTGATTTTGTAGTGCCTTTTTTTGGAAAGCTGCTTTTCTGGGGGCTTTCGTCAACAACTCTGTTTTTTGGATTACCAAAGTTACTCACTTTGAAAGGCACTCTAATATTTTCAATGGAATTATGAAATATTGATGCCACACATTTAAAAATACGACATATTAAATGTCAAGAGATTTAATAAATACTACAGTCTTGTAACTGGACAAGTAAAATGACTGAAAATGACTGAAAATTAGTTACAGTGACAGGAGCTGGCCTAAAATATCTCAGCTAAAAGAAGACATAAAAAGAAACTCCTTGAAAATTTTAATAGAATTTTATTGGGAAACATTCATTTTTAACATTTGCCTTTTGAGCTGTAAGTTCAACAGGATGATCATCAGTCTTGAGATGGGGAGCAGGGAACAGCATCAGTCACCGGCTGACATCTGTCCACCACAGCATTGATCTCGCCGACACTCACGCCATCGTAGGTGCCTGTGATGTATGTCCAGTGGGTCTCTCCTTTGTGGTTGGTCCTGCTCAGCCTACCAGTGTAGGGGATGTCAGCCGTCATCTTCCTGCCTTCCATCCTCACAGCACAGGAGTGGTTGGGTGGGACCAGCAGCTCAACAGAGACAGAGTGACTAATTGACTCCGACATGCTGGTTCCCTCTGAGAAGGTCACCGTCTGCTCCTTGGTGAAGTCCACGGTCCCCGGGCCAAGGATGGGCACTTTGGCTGTCATGGTGGAGATGGAGCCATTGCGGGTCTCTCTGCCAATGTCCCAGGTCTTCTCCACAGTACTGGTCTTCTCCAGTTTCACTGTCTTCTCCACGTTTCTGCACTCTAAGTTGGTGACTTTGGCCATCTGCAGAGCCTCCGGAGGATGGTGGAACAGCTCCATCTGGTCAATTCCATACTCCACATGAGAGATGTGTTGGCTGTAGCTGTCTCTATTGATAGCGAGAACATGGTAGTTCTTGTACCAGTACTCATCACCCTCCCAGGGAAGGAAGAAGGCCTCGTGCTGGGCCACCACCTTGCCAAGACCGTACTTGTTTTTGCCAACATAGATGTCTGAGTTGGGGCAGGTTTTGATGGCATAATGGGGGACTGACCCATATGAATCCTCAACCCACTCTATGAACTCAAAGTGGTCCACGTTGACCAGCACCTCAAACTTGGAGGATGCATACTCTTTGTCGGCGTATGGGTACTGGCAGAAGTTCCCTTTGCTGGGAGTGTAAAAGCCAGCTTCACAGTTGACTTTGCACACGTAGTCGGTGCGCTCGGTGTAGCCATTGAAGATGGCTACAGCACCATTCGGGAGGGAGCCATCCCACGTAACCCACTTGAGATTGGTGTGTTCAGCAAACATTGGGAAGGAGTGTGAGGTCATCTCAGTTTCTTGGATTTCTCTTATTTGAGTAGGTTTGCTGACTTCCCGAGAAGGGAAAACATCTTCCAGCGCAGGGTTAAGCCATGGCTCTGACAAGACAGAAAAGAAATGGCAGTAGGATTTGGTATAAAACATATGTTTTAAATCAAGTCCCTATTTCAGTGATTGATTCAAAAAAACTGTAGTATAATAATAGGACTCACTGGGTTTTTCTTGCCCATTCTGCAGTTCGTAGAGCAGCGGGTCAGCCTGCAGCGCTGGGCTGAAGAGCTGCAGCAAGACAACAGCAATACACCACCTCATCTGGACACACAGGGAAAACACAAGCGGCATGTCTGTATCAGTGGGAATTCTTTTTGAAGCAAAAAACCCCAAAACAAAGCCAAAACTCACCAAACCTACAAAACTAATAAAGAATTCTTTTTTTCAGTTTATTTCTGTCACTGCATATTTCTCTTTTTTTTTTCTGTTTTTTCATGATGTCAAAAATGCAAGTAAAATTCATCCAAATTTCTGGAGTTTTCAGGAACACAATGTTATTTGTTACACCTGTTGTTACAAATCAAAATATCTACCCAAAAATCCCAAAAAATAATACCCAAAAAGGGTCTATGTAACCTTGGGAACCACTGTCCTAACCCTAACCTGTATGCAACTTGTGGGGGGTTTATATAGTTGTTATTTATTTATTTTTTAATTTGAATAATGTTTTTTATTATTTTTCTCAACATAAACACAAATATAAACAACTCCAACAACAAATGAATGAATGAATAAATAAAAGGAAATTAGTGGAAAGAACAATTATGATAGCTTTTAACTTTGTGATACTACAATACACAAAGATTGAATGTCCTCACAATTAAATAAGAAGCTATCGGTCTTAGTGCCAACCCAAATAATTAAATTTGAAATTGTTAAATAAATAATTAAGACAGCAGTATTATTAGATGGATGCCCCTTCATATAGGCTATGACAGATTATTAATTTAAGAGCAGCTTTAAGAAATTAATTATTATTGAATATCATTTCTATTAAAAAGTCAATAATAACAAAAATGTCACAGCAGGGAAAACAAACATGTTCTAAATAAATTCAGATTCAAATATTTTAGATGCATTTATTGTTGATTCCAATTGTTAATCAATTTTATATACTTGTTGTGAATCAGAAAAACGAGCCCACACCAGCACTTCATTTAGATATAGAGAAGCAGATTTTACCTCGACAGGTTCCTCCTGCAGTGACACTGACTGCACTATGTGCTGAGTTTTAAGCCCTCCCTGCAGACTTATTGCCCGCAATAAACAGGAGAGAGAGAGCTGCAGCAGCTTCTCGCCCACTGACCCAGTCGTAACACTCTCCTGCTGCTCAGTTTGAATCTGATGTGTTAGGGTTAAAGACTCAAAGCAGAAAATTGTGACGCCTGAAGTTTCTGAAATGAAATATTCCCAATTAACAAGTTTAAAACTCATATAATGGAGGTAGGAAGGTTGACTGAACATGTTTGGCCTTCTTGAGAAACACACTGTTTTTAGTTCCATTTATTCTCACTGGGAGCTAACCAGTACAATCACTGTGCACTGATGGCAGTGACAGTCTGTGAGAAGGAGAAAAGCTTTCCCAGCATGATCTGGATTCAAAGCAGGTCTTATGAAAGTGTCTCCCAAATTTTTTATGTCATTAGACATCTGATGGGCTTAGCTTAACAGTAATAGTTATATATGTAGTATAAAATATAAATATATAAAATAGTAGCATAAGTGAAATACATAAAAATGTGGAGGCATGTCAAACTACCTCATAAAATGGTTTTGCTTTATTGCTTTATTATTATAAGATTCTTTTTTATACCAGTTTTTGTCTGAATTGAATGATTCCCAGTTACTTGATGATGAATGTTATTTACATATACACATCATGCCCCATCACGCCACCTCTAAATGTATTGAAATATGTATCTGCATTTTATACATTTTTTTAAGCAGTATGTGAGTTACGTTTAAAAGAAGTGTCACTGTTCTTAGGCTCATAATCAAAACTCAGTGCATTATGTCAAAATCACAGTTTAAAAAAAATGAGTCTGTTGTTCTTACCTCTTGAAAAGGCATTTTTTAAGCAATGCTTTAAAAAAAATCCAGTTACTTAAGTACACCTTAGTGGTACGGGATTCATTTTTTTACACATCTTAAGTGTTTTGTTGTTTCCAGTGGAGCCTGTACGGTATTGGTAGTAGACCTAACCTCTAACTTCAGATATGCCACAATTGCTCCATTTGAAGATTGACTCTAGGTTCTACCTGCCAACCTGTCGGTCATGTGTGACTTCACTAACCTATTTAATCTTTATTTGTACATGCTAGGTTGACTGAACATACATGCTACGGAATTTGATTAAAGTTCTTGTTTACGTTTTCTTATTTTTCTTGTAACAGTCAGCTGTCTTTCTGCTAATCAGAACTAGCTACAGATACTCCAGGGTCTTCATGCTGTTTTGTCTTTGTCTTTGACCTGAAAACCATCTACCTGCAGCTCTGGAGGAGTATAAAAAGTGTATTCGTGTGGACAATGATAACAGAATCCTTTATTGATCCTCTTACTGCAAACTTATTTCTTGATAAGACTATTAGAAGTGCTTCATAAATACATTTGCATGGATTTAATACCCCGTATCTACTGTGTGATAGAGGATCGCATGATGTCCAAAGTGCTTTAGCACTCTTTCTCCATTGATGAGAAAATACTGTATGTTAAGATAAGCTCAGACTGCGAACACAGTGATTAGATCCCTTGTTGATTAAGAAGGTCCTTTGTTGTGTAATATCAGTGGCTGCAAAGATTAAACCAGAGGAGAAGCCGCTCAACACGCACATTGTTCTACACGCACAGCCTTATCATTGAAAATTGCTGATGTCATGGCCATCTGTACGTGTCCTTGAGACAGAAAGTTATTATTATTTCAGTCTGAATGAGATCTCTATATGAAACAAGACTATGTAAAGAAAAGGTCATTTACATTGACAAAACTGCACTGTCACTGCTTTCAGCTGCTTCAGCATTCAGCTGAAAACATGTCATTCATGCAATGCGAGACCTTTATATTATGGTATTCATATTCAGTGTATTATTCAGAGGTATAGTGAGTGTGACTGTGTGATTCAGTCTGATTCTGATTGTATGTAATTTGTTACTTTATTTTTCCCAACAGAAGCTATGTCAGATGTGTGTGGGAAAAGCAAATAGCATTTCTCTTCCCTCTTTATGAACCACTGGAGCATTTTGTCCATGAACTGAATCACAGAAACAAACAGTAGAGTATATAATATAATAATAGTTTATAGTATATTGTCACAAGGCAAAAGGCGCATGGCAAATAGGCCTCAGGTGTGTCCACTTTGCTGACGACCCTCCGCCATGCCCACTTAAAGTACCTGCACTGGAAACAAGACAAGTCACACAACCAGGAACCGGAAGGCAGGGTGGAGTGGGTCATCACAATATTTAGTCCTACTGTACAAATGAACAAGACTACGTCTACAGCCATGCTAGCAGCTCTTTGTGACTGTCATCAGGTGCAGGTGTTTGGTCATAAGGTTTCACTGCAAATAAATCCCCCAAAGATTGTAGGCATTTAAATTAGCTAAATTTTCATAAGGCTATGGGAATAAAATGCATAACTGCACACTGGTTTTGTGAGAATATACTTTAATGTAGAATATACAAGCAGAATATTTAAAGAAGTGTAAAAATACCTATTTGTTGCTAAAGCCTCAAATTTTCAATATTTGTATGTCTGAAATATGAAATGCCCTCAGTAATATGTGTAAAATGTGATAGAAAGTCATCATCAAAATAGATGCTTTTCCTACATGTCCCCTTTGCCTGTTTACATCATGTTCCGCAGTTTAGTCAGTTGCTGATTCAAGATATGAACGTATGACATAAAAATTTGAATCTAATCTAATCTGAAACAGGCGATTATTTTATTGCCCCCATACAAGGAAAGGGCTGATCTAGAGTCAAGATTAGTCTCTACGGCTGCTTTTTGCTGCATGACAATGGCAATTCTTGTTACTGTTAACAGCTGCCACTCCTCCCCATTCCACTTCATACACACTCCATGAAAGTGAATGACACACAAGCAGCATGTAAATCCTGTAATGCAATGCTTACTTGAAGCATATTAAAGAGAGGTAAACTAAGTGTAAGCTAAGCACAACCTTGGCAATCTGCCTCTGTACCAAAACTCTTCAGAAATTCCACCCATCTTCACTCCTCGCCCAAAGAGATTATGGGAATCTCATTAATATGAACATTTTCTATTTCATGTTTTATATGGATGTGTAGATGACCAAAATAAGATGTTCTCATGTGTTTGTCAAGTTGTTATTTGCTGCTTTATTTTATGTTGGAATAGTTAAATATTTAACTATTACTAACATCTTTGGGATGTTTGCTAAAATTGATTTGATGTGAACAGCCTTAACTAGAAAAAGCCTAATAATTCATGTTTATCTTAAGTCATAACACAACTTTGACTTATTATGAATCATCCACCCTTTATTATTCACCTTTTTTTCCTATTACGCGTTTCTTTTCACACCCTCTCCTATTCCCTTTTTTCATGTTTTTGTTCTATCCCTGCAACTACTTATGTTATTTTTTTCTTCTAGTGAGGAAATCTCAGCTGCCTATGAAATTGGTTAATATGTAATAAGGTAATGTACTAATAAATTGGCATGCATTGTTTATTTTGGATGGAAAATGTTTATCTGCAAAGATAAATTAGACTTGCTCAAGTAAATAAGCAAAAAATGAACTAGAATGTTCATAAATGTACTTAGTTACTCTCATGTTTTCATTACGTGCTGGTTATGTGGAGGAGAGGTTGTGAAGAGAATGGAAGTGAAGAAGAACTTAAAGGACCACGTGATTTTATTTTGTATGGATGTATTTTCAACACATTTTCTTTTAGACACCAGTCGACACAAGAGATGTTTTTCATTTACTGCACAACATGTGCATGGCATTATTTTTATTGTGACACATAATTTGCTTCCAATATCAAAAACATCAGATGTTGTTCAAAAATGTCTTTTGGTGTGTTTTCCATCAGTCTTTCAGGGGCAAGGCTTGGCGTCAGCCACAGGTTCACAGCGGTCCACCACAGCACGGACTTCTCCGATCTGGACTCCATCGTACGTTCCAAAGATGGATGTCCACTGGGTCTCTCCGTTGCGGTAGGTGCGGCTGAGGCGAGCTGTGTAAGGGATGTCAGCTTTGATCTTGCGTCCCTCCATACGGACTCTGCAGTAGTGGTTTGGTGGGACAGTGAGCTCCACAGACACAGAGTGGCTGAGTGCCTCCACCACAGTGGTTCCCCTGGAGAACTGGAGTGTCTTCTCACCACTGAGTTCAATTCCTCCGGAGCCAATGAGTGGGATTTTAGCTGTGATGCTTCCTGTGATACCCAGCATGGTTTCTCGGCCGATATTCCAGGTGGTCTCCACTTCTGATGTTTTTGAGATAGTGACTGTCTTCACCACTGTCTGGCACTCATTGTTGGTGACACCGGAGATGCGCATGGTCTCAGGAGGATACTGGAAAATGGCAACCTCATCAATTTTGTACTTGACATCAGTGATTTGCTGAGTGTAGGCATCCCTGTTGATAGTCAGGACCTGGTAACTCTTGTACCAATACTCATCACCTTCCCAAGGTAGGAAGAAAGCTTCAAACTGAGGAACAACCTTCCCAAGACCGTACTTATTCTTTCCAACATAGATGCCAACACCTGCACAGGTCCTGACTGAATGCTGGGGCACTGATCCATAGGAATCTTCCTTCCACTCCAGGAACTCAAAGTTGTCTTTGTTGGTCAGGATCTCGAACTCGGGGGCATAGTACTCACGGTCTCCATAAGGGTAGCGGCAGTATGGGCCCAGGCTTGGGTTGTAGAATCCGGCCTCACACTGGTACTTGCAGACATAGTCGGTGCGCTCGGTGTAACTGTTGTAGATTGCAACAGCTCCGTTAGGCAGAGAACCGTCCCAGGCCAGCCATTCCAGGTTAACGTTACCACCAAAAATGAATGAGGCAGGTAGATCTTGCTGCTGCTCCAAATCACCAGGAGTCAGAGGAGCTGACACCACATTGTTACCAGTTGGTTCAGGCACCCGGTCCTCCAGCTCTGGGTTCAGTAAGGAAACTGTAAAAGATACAGGCAAAAAGGTTACATATTAAATCACAGTGCTCACCAAATACATTAAACTGGAGGGTAACTCACAAGGAACCTCTGGAAAAGTCTGTAAAACATCGACTTCAGAATTGATTAATATATTGATTAATATAAAAACTCTGAAAATGTTACCTTTTCTGTACTGTGAGCTCTTCTTCACAATTTCCTGAAGACTGGCTGAGGACAGACCCAGCAGGGCCAGCAGCAACAACACTGACAGCTTCATCTGGAAATGAATAAACACAAAATGCCTTTAATGCCTAAAGTTCTTCTCAGGACATTTCACCCTTTTAAAAACAGAACAGTTAACAGACAGGATGCAGAAATCTTTTACATTTTATCCTGAAAAAGGATATGAATTTTAGACAGAGTGAATTGTAACATAATTTCCTTTAGGCTGAGCATTAGAGACAAAATCACCTTTATTGATTCCTTCAATTTAACTAAGTCAACATTTTGCATACTCAAGTATGATCTCTGTCCTTCATGCTTCACGTTATATAAAACTTCTGTTACAATGTACATCAGTACAACGACACTCTCATTATAGGTTTTAAAGGAGTTGTACTGTCTGTGTCCATTTAAAATTTAATGTAAGGGTTCAAAAGCCACATGGACTTGTTTAACAAATGTATTTAATTAGAAATTTGCACATGTATGTGAGAAATAAAACTTTATTTATTATTATTTGTATTATAATTTATTATTATCTATATATTATTAAGTTTTTTATTTTATTTTTTATACTAATTATTTCAGTTTAATTCAATTAAAATCACAAACTTTGTTTATGGGTAAAGTATGTAGTATGTAGAAGCAAACCTTTTATTGTTAACTATAATTCATTCTTCCATTATATGAATTAGATTAAATAACCACACCAAAAAACATTCAAACGGTAGATTCTTACCAAGAGACATTTGATAAAGCCAAGACTTTACTTGACACAACTTTACTAAACAAAATGAAATTATACAGGAATAGCACTATAACAAATGAATACAAATTGATTACTAGAGATTATTTCTTATTAATCATAATCATCAGTGATTGTTCTGAGCCTGAAGGATTTAATGGGAAAGAACAGCACTCACCCTTACAGTCGCTCCCCACATCCAGTCAACTCCAGGTTTATATATACTGGTTTATGACTGAACCATAAAGCAGACTGTGTACTTTCATTCTGTCTGACATAGATCAATAAAGAGAAGGTGGTGCACTAGGTTTGTGAACAGCAGGGGAGGACTGGTGGTTTTGTGTCTTTGGGATTCAGTTTTACTAAAATAAACTTTTTCAGCCCTGTTAGTTTGTCTATTCCTTTCTTTTCAAAGAGTTATTAATTGATTTCTATTAAATTTAGTGCATAGATTGAACTTTATATATGAGGATGAGACTCAATAGAGAGAGTCAATAACAATTACAGTGAGTCTTTTTGCAGTTACTATTAATTAATTTAGCACAGGATACTTTAGTCCAAATAGACTTGCAATAAGCACATTTAACCTCTGTGGGAACAAGAGCTAGGTGTTGTCTAAATTTGTAAGAGCAGCAGAAGCCCAGTCTCGTCCAGGATGAATTTTGAATGGAGCCTTTACATCCACTACGAGATCTTGCATGTAGTGATGCATGCCTCCACCTGAGTGTCAGATGGGGGGGATGACAAGAATAGCTGGGTATCATCAGCATAGCGGTGGTAAGTCAATTAATGAGGACATTTTTCTGTGGTCATCCTTCCATGGCTATAGTGTTCAACAGTACCTCCAAAATCCCCCATATTTTCAAATTCAATGCAGTTCAACTGAACTGAACTGTGAATATATTTTTCCTAATTTTTGGTTACTATTAGTAGTTGTAAATAAATTAAGGGGTGTATCTTTAAAATAAGGGATCAGCATTTTAGCTGCAACTGATCCTGTTGAGCTGAAAGCAGTTTAAGGCTCTAGATTGCAGCAAAGGAAAAGACCACACCGTAGTTGGTTAAAATTACTGGTCAGCAGATGGAAATATCTCTAGTCTTAACAAGATAAAGTTGATGAAAGATAATTCTGAAGAAGTCTATTTGCACCTCTCTCTTTCTTTCACCTTTCTCAACCTCGCTCTTGTGTTAATGCTTATCTTACGACCTCTTATAAATAAATCCAAGATAAGATTCTGGATTATTAACAAGAAAAAAAACAGACTGACAAGGCAGTAACTTATCAGTTGGCTCTGTCCTTTAAACTATACTGTATCCCTGACCTCGAGTGTATCACGTACAAATGTCAAATCTAAACAACATCTAATAAACTGAGATAATTTGTCACCCATGTAGAGTTGAGGGGACTCCTTTTTTCTCATCATCGTGCTTTACATTTAGTGACCCAAACATTGAAGGAATACTTCAGTAAAGCTGTTTTTGTGTCAAAAAGTAACTTCAACTGTAGTCAGCTTTTTTAAAATTATTATTTCTGTTAATTCCTTAGTTTGCGCTCAGTCTTCGCTGTCCTTTTTTCTCTGTGTGTATGAATATTTAGTTAAAACAGGCTGGTCATAGTATTTAGACCTCATTGTTCTTGTTAAGTTTCCTTAAATTGATTTAAAGTAGATGTGAACACTGCCTCAGACAAAAAAATGCCTTTTAAATGCTACACTGCTTGTCAGCAACTGGTCATATGGTAACAATTTGGTGTTCTGATTTATTTGGCATGCAGCTAACACACAGTCTCTATTTTAATGAAAACTCAACTCCTGGCATGTGTTCCTGGTGGTGTTCTTCACTACCTTCATGTTTGCTTTCTTTGCATTGAAAATAATGGAAGTAACAGGTAACCCATTCATGTTACAAGCCTTTGGCACTGACCACATCTGGTCTTCCACACGAAAAGGTGACTGACCAAAGAAATTTAACAAACAGGAAGCCTTTTGGATTTACAAATGACATTCTGCTAAACACCTATGCATAACTAAGGACCTGGATCTTCTAGTATCCATTTTTACTTCTATCTATAATGTTACTAAGCAGTAACATGAACATTTTTAAATACATGTAACTTAAAACAAACCCACCATATCTCTCAGTCCGTGACATTCCCTAAAATGGGATGACTAATTACCTAGTGATAGGGGGTGTCGGATTAAAAGAAAGATAATTTATATCCAGAACTACTGAGAGGTAATTTTAATCCCTCATAAAAAGCCCTGGATCCAGAATACAGAATGGAGTGGAGTCCAATATATTGTGGGTGGGGCAGGACATCCAATGCCCACGGTTATGATATCCTAATAAACAGCACCGTCTGCTGTATGACTGCAAGCAGTACAAATGCAAATCTGTACAACTATAATGTAATAGAAAATAGCTTGTCAATAATTAAAGCAACATTGCGTAACTTTTCTACCATCCAATAAAAGATTTTAAACCATGTTGTTGCTACAGTGACTTGTAATCAGGTGGAATGGTGTCTCTGAAACTGAACTGGATCATATTTTATTGAGATTTTTTTATGGTTTTCCACCGCTTTCTGGTTTGTGCCACCTCAACTCTTGTTTATAATTTGTAAACACTTGTCACATTCACTCATTCACACACACGTTCATATATTGATGGCAGAGGCTGCCATTAAAAAGTGCCAAATGCTCATCAGGAACAGTACAGCACTTCCTGTCCAAGGCACTCACACTGATACGTAGCTCACCAAAACACAAACAATCACACCAACGTTGCAGCCATCAGGAGCAATTTGGGGTTTAGTATCTTGCTCAAGGACACTTTGACTGGTTGGGATCAAACCAGCAGCCCTCTAATTACTAGACACTCCGTAGCCACCGCCATTTGTTGTTTCTGAAGCGTGTTGCAACATGCAGCTAAGGGCAACCTTTTGGAATCACACCCAGACCACTGTGGTAAGGACTCTCTACCAGGTTAGCTACCGAGGGACCCCAAAGGGGGTAATTTTTAAAAAACATGTCATGATTTCTACACGAACACAAATGGGATAGCCTAATATAATTCTTGATGTTCTGGGATCAAAGTCCAGTTTACTTTTTTGGATGCCTTCAGCCACATCTTATGATCTTGAGACATTCAGACAAGCCTGTAAACTGTGATCGTTGTAAAAGAAAGGGTACATTTACCCCTACTTTCTAATCATACGCATATAAAATAGATATTTCAAATCTTAGTCTTTTGCAGGCAGCAGAGGGCAGCAACAGATTGACAGAGAAATAAAGATGTCATTCTAAGCATTGACATTTCATGTATTTGTTTCACTTTTGTTAATTTCTATTTATAAATAGTAATTTTAATTTAAAGAACAAAAGAAACATAAATTACTCAATCAATGTGGTTCAAGGTTGTTAAAAAGTAAAAAATAAATGTTTCATTTTAACCTGTTTAACAAGTCCATTGAAAACATGCTTTTATTTTTTTTTCAGACTTGAAAAGCTAAAAAAGAAAAAATAATTATCTACATAACAACATTTAATTAGGATTTCATGTTAATGTCCTGCACTTTGTCTTCCGACCACTCAAAGCAGTCTTTACTACAGACCACATTCACACACTGAGCACCAACTGCCCATCAGAATGAACTAATCTGGTTCACACACTCTTTCCATCAGAGGACACTCTGAGACTGGAGGAGTGGAAGAACCAGGGATCAAACCACCAACCTTCTGATTAGTGGATGACCCACCTTACTTCCTGAGCCACAGCTGCCCCAGGAACCATTCATTAGTTTAGTGCAACACTGCACTAAAACAGTAAATCATACAATGTTGTTAAATGCTTATTATCATTATTGAGTTATCTTTTTTTAATGTAACAAACATAAAGCCCACCCATGTTTTTGGTAACAGACTGAGATTTACAGGACGCTCTGTTCCAGTGAAATGGTCTCATCCAGCAGTTACTGCAGCTCTCACTGCCACTTAACCATTAATAAATAAATAAATACAATATAGACTCTCATCTTTTTTCTCTATCCATCTATCTATACCTCTCTGCTTCTTTGTCTCACACAAATATACACTCACAGCTCTGATGTTTCACATTGAACACATAGCTGCTCTGTGACTTTCTTCTTTCAGTTGAACTATGTTTACTACATCGTGAATAAATGGTGCTATCACTTTACATGTCATGCTTTATTAGCATGTTATTGATAAAGAAAAAGGAATCAGTGCTGATGATAATACAATACTTCAGTGATGGCATGTAGACTACTGTACTGAAGTACAACTTTGAGGTACTTTTACTCTACTTAAGTATTTCTATTTTATGCAGCGTTACACTTTTACTCCACTACAATTGCCTGACAGTTACTGCTTTTCAGATGCAATATGCACTCATACTCAATATAATTAATTTGCAACATGTACCTCCTCTGTGGTACAGTCACTGTCTAATTGAACTCTTACTGATCAACTCAAAAAGGCTTTATTATTGACATAAAAGATAGTCAAATCACTGTTGGCACAGAAATCTATTGTGCTGTAATAAACACAAACATGGGCAAAAGGTCTAGGCCACCACTCAACAACTTTAAGAAAGAAATTTAAGTTGAACAAAATAATTTGTCAGTGGATGGATCTTATCTCAACCAAATTTTGATGACACTAAGTGTCTACAGTCATGCAGTCAGCAGCTCTGTACTTTGATACAGTACTTTGGGTACACATTGATTTTCAGCAGGAATAAGGTTGACCATGTATACAACCTCAGTTTGATGTGTTAGTAAGCTAACATTAGCTAATTAGCGCTAAACCTAAAGTTACATCGAGGCTGATGGAAATGTTATTACATTTGTTTTGGTACTGGCTTCCTGTTAGGTAAGAAACCAGCTGTCAGGCTCATTTCACTGCAAGCATTTGTTGGTATGGCCAGATAATCCATCCATCCATTATCTGTAACCACTTATTCTCATCAGGGTCATGGTGGGGCTGGAGCCTATCTTAGCTGACTCTGGGCAAGAGGCAGGGTACACCCTGGACAAGCTGCCAGCTCATCACAGGGCACATAGAGACGAACAACCATTCACATTCACACCTATTAGAGTCACCAAATAACCTATTAAGTGCATGTCTTTGGACTGTGGGAGGAAGTACCTGGCGAGAACCCACACAGACACGGGGAGAACATGCAAACTCCACACAGAGAGGCCCCAGCTGGGTGCTCACCACTGCACAATGTATGTATGTATGTATGTATGTATGTATGTTTGCTGCACAGCAGATTTTTGCAGACTGGCAACACTATGTCCAATCAAAGGTCAGAGACAGTGACTGAAGTGAGTTTTAGGCGAGCATGCACTTTGCTGTGCCCTTGAAGGTCTCGTCAGGCTTCATTTCGGCTGAGTGAGCTGTTCTGATTGAGGTGGTTGGATACATGACTGCCCGCGCTCAGGGTAACAGCGATCAGGCAAACAGCTCATTAAAGACAGCTGAACTACCAGGCCGTGCCTATTTTAATGAGATACTGACAGTAATGAGTAGCTTTGTGCCTGAAGCTACTTATTTTTTACTCACACACATGAAGCATTTGGGAAATGCACTACATGGTTTGTATGTTAACATAATATTTTTAAATATTCTCCATGTGGTTTAGAAAATATTTTAAATTTAAAATTATTTATACATACTGTATGTTTTTGTTATTGTTGCTGTCATGTTGTCATACAAATTATTCAATATTACGTTCACGTTTGTTTTAGCATTATATTATTATTATTCATCATTATTGTCATTATTATAAATCCTTGCATGCATCATCATGGGTGGCCTGAGAAGATTAGCTAAATTCAAGGCTAAAACTGTTGGCTTGTGATAATTTGTGGCCTCTCTGCATTGATTGCTTCCTTGGGATGTTAGTCATGCAGAACTTTTATTTCCCCAACATGTACATACTAATTTAACATGTAAACAAACAGCCAAAGGCATTGTTCAGTCAGTTGCTGAGGATCACAGCTGTGGAGGCACGCCAACCACATAGTATCATAGTTGTTGTTATTATAATTTATTTAGTGAATTCATTTATTTACTTTGTTATAACCATGCTGTGGTGGACATTGTTATCCACCACCATCAAATAAAAACTTCTGTATTTCCAATACTTTGATTTATGACCAAATAACTGCAAAACTAATGTCATTCCCAACATTATTAGCAAATATAATCATGCTTAAACACAGTAAAAATTATGTACTAAGCTTAAATGCTAAATGTTTGTAAGATTAGCCAGGAGGCAGAAGAGGCAGGACTGTTAACATGGCAGCGGCCAGAACCACCACACTCATCACGCATACGACGTCCATTCTTTATACTGTCACTGGTTTAAACTGGGAAAGAAGACCTTGTCTTCAACAGTGTTTTTTTTTGTAAAATCACTGTCAAATGTGCAACTGCTATTAGCTTTCAAATCATGGCAGCTGCAGCAGATCCTTTGCAACCACTATAGGTTGACAACATATAAGCTTTCATATGGGTTGTGTAAGACTCTAATGCAGAGTTGCCTGATTTTCTGCCAACGTGTGCAGACAAGGTTCAGCTAATTTGAACTGTGACTCTGTGACATGCATGCAGTGGGAACCCAGCAATGACAGAAGGTGGATGTCATAACAAAACTGCAAAACATTTTAAGAACTTTGCTGTCTATATTTTGATTTTTAAGTGATAATACAATGAAATCATCTTTGAACAGGTACATTATGTCCCGCAGTGCTGAGCTGAATCTGTTCCAGTGAGCGAGGTGTGGACTGCATTTGCGTCCATGTTTGCACGCCCAGCTGAGCACAAAAGACATTAAGAGCTCATTGTCATATCAGGGGCGAAACGGCCGTGTTCACCATGAAAAATGCACAAGCTTCAACTTTGAGCACATTTGCATGTCAGAGCTTCATCTTACCTGACATCTCACTGCAGCATGATGATGTAACATAACTCGCAGAAACAGGATTGGTTGAAGGTAATCTCACACAGCCAATCCTCTGTTCCATCAACATCACAGAGATTTGGGGAAGTATGACAGTCGGTTAAAGAAGTTCAGCGATGCAGTAGTCATGTTATTACACCATTATGCTATGAAAAACTTATTTGCATTCAATCAAAAACTAAGTACACGTAAGATTTTCTCCAGACCCCAATGAGCTTGACAAGATGGACACAGTATGTCTGATGCTCTGTCATTAGTTTAGCTTGGGTTTAAGGTTAAAAACAGGTTTAAATGTGCATTGTGTGAAACAAAATAATGTTGATGCTGATGTTTTTTTAATGTACTAAATCACAAGTTTACACAGTATATGGTATTCCTCCAAATTCCTCCTTTTAAATGTAGATCTTATGAGGTAAACATCAAACATCATCATGATACATCTTAAGTTGCTGCTGTCCTGCTGAACCTTTGCTTGTTTTGAGGCAGCAACAAGGTCCATGTAGATTTGTTTAAACCCTCTGCCAAGTGCCACATCAACAGCCCCTGTTATACTAAAGCTTAATTTGAAGCATTAGATGGTCGCTGTGGAGAATGATGGGTTGTATTGAATGTTATTGTATATTTTTACATAATCACATAACAATTTTTTGAAAGCCACAGATAACCTTGATTATAGTGGCAGTAACAGTAACGTTCTCTGGAAATGATTATATAAAAAAAGATCAAATATTTAGTATTTATATGCATTGTACCCAACAATTTCTTCAGTTTTATTTGTTGTGTCCAAAACAAATAAACAGATTCAGTCCAGCACAATACTATAATATTGGCTGTTAGACTCCAATCTGCTGCAACAAAAGTAATCTCATTTTCTTGTGAACAGAGTACAAAAAAACCCCCCATCTTTTGGGATTTGGGTGGTCCTTACATTTCAAGCTGGCAGCTGAAACTAATACTGTGAAGTCTGGTATTTTGCGACCAAAAGAGAATTTCAGATGTAACTGAATATTATCTCTGTAGTTCCCCAAGTTTCATTAAATTGACAAAGAAACAGGAAGTCTGGAGAATGTTCAGTAAAGCTGTGGTTCCTTCCCTGGCCCTATGTGATTATGTCTGCCTGGACTTTAGTGTCTTGAATGGTCTCCTTTGCTGCTACCTCTCTCTGTCAGGGCTCCTTGTGTCATTCGTGACCTGTCCGGTTTATTAAAGTAATGAATGTTGACCTGCTGTCCTCTCTGGGCCCAATCTGCCCACTCTTTCTCTGCACGACCTCTGAGTCATCTGTTCCCCCTCACACTGATGTCGATGTCACTGGCTATGCTAATATTTCAGAACAATATGCTAATGAAGGTCAATGAATATTCATTAACGCATTGGACTACATTTAGGTTGACAGTTGGGAGCTGAGACTCAATGTCATTGGAGGAAAGGTACATAGAAACTTTGTGACTTCTCTGTCTAAACTTCTGGTCTGGATGACTCACTAGAGGCTGGGTACACAGAGCTGGTGAGGTAGCAGTAAGAAGGTTTCATATTTATATGAGCTGCGAGCACTTCAAGCTCATTCATTTTAGTCATGGCAGTTGTACGGCTCTATGGGTGGAAAGATCTGTCAGTTGGAACTGTCTCAACATTTATTGTATGGATTGGCACCAAATTTTGTGAAGACATTCATGTTTCCCTGAGCATGAATCCTGACTTTGGTGATCCTCTGACTTTTTGAGGTTGACATTTGTGGTTGTGAGTGAAACGTCTGAACTACTATGAGATGTATTGCCGTGAAATTTGGTTCAAACATTCATGTCCCCTTGAGGATAAAGTCCTACTTTGGTCCCTCTTCACTTTCCATCTAGTGCCGTCATCAAGTCAAAATATAATTTTGTCCCGCTGTGCTTTGTGTTTTAAGCTAATTAACAAATGTCAACACATTAAGAATTAACACGGTGAACATGGTAAACGTTAGTAGGTAAAAATGTTAGTGTACGCCTATTTCTGTGCTATGTTACTCTCTGGTTACGATCTCCTGCAAGAAGTATGTAACGCTTTACAGCATTAAGTCACACACCAACAACTATTTCACTTATTTTGGTGAAATTGGATCATATTTTATGGAGAAAATGTTTTCTCATGATTCTCAAATGTCCTCCGGCTTCTCTGCATCAACTCTGTTACTGACAGAGTTTCCTGATGGACAGTAAAGTAAAATGCTGGTAAATGTAGCTGCTGTTAGCTAATATTAGCTCAGTGTAAACTATGGTACAACCATCAATTTTCTTTCAATAAACACATTAGTAACTTGTCTCTACCCAGACAGAAGCCCCTTGAGATTGCTTTGTGTAGCAATTTCTGTGTGTGATATGTCAGGCAGCGTTTTCCTTCGGCTTGAATGATGATGGGGCTGAGATAGCGCTTCACCGGTGGATGTAACGGCACGCTGGTACTTGTATGGCAGAGAAAATGGTTGATCCGTATCTTTCTTCAGCAGGTAAAAAGATTGCAGATCACACAGTGATCAAAAGATGTTCGATTAACACTAATAGAAAAACTTTAAGTTGCTTGTCCAGTGAGTTGGGGACTGCTGCCTAGACTAGTTGGGTTGCAAATGTTTGTTAGTCATGCCCTGTAGCAACTCAACGTTGCAGTGGAAAGGCAATTATAAGAGGTGTACCCTGAACTTTATATCCTTGGTGACATCATGGCCGCATGACAGGAACTCTTCTTCTAGTTCCTGTGCATCTTATCCAGCGGGATTTTCATTCCAAACCAATTTTCACACTCAGGTGTAAAGTTGCAAACCCTGATAGGGTTTTGGTGCTGCTTTATTGTTCAGTCTGTTATTGGTACATGTTGGCCTTTCTTTGTTCACCCACAAATTAAAATCTTAATATGTCCTTTGTTGTACACTGCTCACTGTGTGAATGTGTACAACTGTATGTGAAACAAGAGTGTTGTTGTTAAAGAGCTTATGTGCTCAGAAAGTGACAACTGTTTCTTTGACCTTTATATTAATGCAGCCTCCAGTTTTATGCACGGTTTGTTAAAGTGATCACACACTTGATTTTCTTTCACCTGGAACTCATCTGCATATCTTAATAGCCTAACCTTGGCTGTGACAAAGTTTTTAACCTTCATTTATTCATGGAAGACTTTCCCAACATCACCACAGTACTAATTCCATGTACTTTACTTTTAGTAGTTCAAATTAGCTTACATGAAGTCAAATTTCATAGCATTTTGTCTTACATGTCACCTATATTCCAATATCTGGCCCAGCAATGACTTGATATCTGTGACAGTCTATGTCACAAATATCAAGCAGAGTAATCAGGAACACAATTGGACCCAAATGCAGACTACAGAGGCAGAACTGGTGCAGAACAATGGTTTAATTGCAAATGTCAATAAACAAAGACTTGATAAGGCAGAGAAAGGTCAATACCAGAAGAGCTGTCCAAGGAAGGCAAACAAATACAAGGGCCAGGCAAAAAAAAAAACAACTATAGAATGGGCAAGGTCCAAGAAAACAAAGCAGTAGTCAAAAAACATGAGGGACCTCTCTGGACCCCTTGACATATGGGCAACCACAAACTTGATACTGAAACCAGAACACACAAACTAAATACACAAGTGAAGGCAGGACAACAAGACTCAGGTGAAAACTAATCAGGGTAGAACAGACTATCAAAATAGGCGGGAAAGGCAACATTGGCAGGAAGCAAAGTTACAGACACAAGGAGAGGGAAGATTTACAAAAATAAAATAGGAAACAATAAACAAGACACCCAAAACCATAACACTGTGACCATAACACAACTTTATAAGTTTATTAACTGATTTAGGTGAAACTGGATCATATTTTATGCAAAATATACTTGCTGGTTTTCCCTTTGATGTCTTCCAGCTGCTAAGCAACTCTATTTGACTTACAATTTCCTGATGGAGAGATAGCTTTAGCCTAACTACTTGCTAAAGTAGCTAACCGTAAATTAACTGCTGCTAACTGTATCTGTCGTTAGCGGGCAACAGAACTGGAGAGCAGCAAGGAAACGACCTTGGTAGGCTACTGTATTCCATGTCAAACGGGCCACCATTGGTTTTGGAGGCTGTTTTTGGCCATGTTCACTGGAAAGTAGACTGCAGGGCTAGCTGCATAGTGATGTTGGTCTAATGCACACGCTACTATAAATACCCATAACCCCCTGTCTGCCTGTTTTTACAGGAAATATGTAAAAATGTGGAAGCAAATAGCGCTCTACTTTCAGGACTTTTTTTTCCACACCATGATGGTAATACTTTTACTTAAAGGTCCAGTGTATAATGTTAAGGAGGTCCTTGTACCTTTGTTACCTTTGTTACCTTAGACTGAGCCCTTTATATCTGCAGAGAGAGCGGGTCGTCTTCATTGTAGCCTGCCATGTTGCACCGCTAGAATGGACAAACTAAACTAGCATTAGTGAGGGCATTTCATGTTTTTCCACGGCCACTGTAGATTCTCCTACATGCTGGACCTTTATGTAGGAAGGACATTTTTGCTCCATGAAATTATATGTATTTTAAAGAACATATTATTGTCTTTTGTTTTTGTTACATACTGGATAATTTAACTATTTTAGGGTTATTGTTCAAATGAAACAATCCAAGAAAGTCAAAAACAAAAAAAAAAAAAAAAAAAAAGTATTTGCTCATAGAAGGGGTTATGAGTTGAATTTGTTTGTTTGTTTGTTTAAAATGGTCAAAAGCTAAAAGAGATTTTTGATCCAGAGGTAGAAAGAGTTGTCGGTCACTAGGAAAGCATGAACATACTCTGGCCTCACCTGTGATCGTAACTCCTGTAGGTATATGTGCCATCTGTAAAACCCAATGAGGACAATCTCAATTTTTCACTATGACAAATTAATCCAATGCACCTGAGAAGATTTTGTTTGAGTAGAACAAGTAATCCAAGTCCCAGCCTCTGATATCTGAATGTTTGAACTGTCTCCTGCAGCATTTATGCGATAGAAACGGCTGAGATGGCGCAGGGAGAGGAGGACAGTCAGGTGCTCTTAGGCTTCATATCCAATAAAAGCCTCTTCATACAGAGATGCTCTCCACCCGCTTCAGTGGAGACGAGTTGGAAAATTCTTTGAAAATGCCTTTTTCTTTTTCTAAAAGTGGGGTCAGAGCATCAGAGAGAGGACCAAACCATCAAATAGAAATCTTTGTGTTTTATTATTAATAATGCTGTTGGAGCTGCAGGAGGGGGAGGATGCACCTTGGTATATTGTACTGACTTAGACAGAGAAACTCACAACAGTGGATGTTTCTATGTAACTACTTATAAATCTGTTGAACTGCTGGTTTTATTTGTCTAAATTAATCAGGGTGCATTTTCTCAGTTTCTTTGGGAAACTGTCATTGAAATGTTTCTCATCTTAATTCCTAATTTTAACTGTTTACTCTTAAAAAAATACATGCAGAAGCACTCCTGTAACCTGTAACCTCTGTTACATTAGCATTTTGTTTGTGCACAAACTGGTGCTTCTTTAAGTTACAAAAGTCACATTTTTATATCCTGAGTGACAGGATTCGGTGTGTGAACTGTGAGGAATGTTTTTGATGAAATAACATCCAACTGGAATTGGATCATATGAGATATGATCATATGAGAAAGGTCTAGTTATAACATAGACTGCCACAGCAAAGTGGCAGTCGATGTTGCAACTAGTAGAAGCTGGTATCTGCAAGGCAACTACTGACATACTCATCAGCTGGGAGTGGGAACATACTGCAGTCACCATAGCTCTCCAAGATAGCTAACTGGTGTACGAGTCTTGCCACTTTTGTGGAGCAGGTTACACCAGCAGAGATTATCTAAAGTGGATGGTGAGATAGGGCTGATGATAGATCTCTGAAAACCCTCTCCTGGAGGTCAATACAGTAGTTTGCTGTGTGGAAGCTATGTAGAGAAGATTATAGCTACAGTTAATGTAAATTCATCAAGCAAAGTGTCTTTTCCCTCTTGACGTCATGAAAATTTATTTTATAACATTTCCCAAAACAAAAACTAATCAAGGTTTGTTGTCTTAGTTGTGCAAATAAATATTTTTTAAAAATCACTTAATATTAGGTGTGAAGACGACTGCAATATTGATTTGTAATATGTGAACATCAGTTTCTTTTTTTGTCATTTTGATCTGAAGGATTGAAAACAAATGAGTGAAGAACTTATTTATAGTAAAATTATTTATTATAAGTCCTAAGAAAACCGATTGCTCCAACACTTTGTATGTTTGTCTGGTTGCATTCACAAGGAGAAAATGTTATTTAATTTAGCAAAGAGAATCAGTATTTCTAAGACAGTGTATGTTCAGTAATGGCACATGAATGTGTAAAGAGTGAGATTTAACATTAAATGAATGAAAAATGAGCAAAATGCTAAAATTTTTAACAAAACCTTGGAATTCCTCTAAAGCCTGACCTGTAAGCTAAACACTAACAAGACTAACACATCGAAGGGGGTTTATGTATTTTTTAAAAATTGTATTACACCTTACCTTACCTCACCTTTAACCACTAGAAACAAATCAAACAAAGTAAGAACAGAAGCTTGTGTCTGAAGACAAGAGAAAATACAGGTTTTTTCCTCTGCTTTGTCTGAAGGCGAGGGCCTGTTTGTGCAGCGTTCAGGATCAGACGCCGACGTCCGCTGCCCGGCCCGACCTATGACGCAGGGTGTGGGCGCGAAGGGGCAGCCTGACATCATGGGCCGTAACATGAGGATAACTCTATATATTTTATAAACATTGGGGTTTGGTGGGAAAGCCGGGGAGGGCTAATTCGGTGGGTATCATGCCAACATCACATTTCCCTCGCCTGAGGCATTTTAAGGAGATCCAGCAAAGTCTTGTAATTCACCAGCACAACAGTGAGGGCCTTCACAGCACAGTGGGTAGACATCCAGGAGTCTGACTTTTCACAGACAACCAGTGGGCTGATGAAATGATAATAAAGCTGCTCGGTGCCAAAGTCTCCTTCAGACGGGTCAGAGGCACCTCTCATACTGGAATCTCTAGACTAAATAATAGACGAAACAGTAGACACCTGTAAGCTGACAGGCCGAATCAAAGGAGGAGGTCTGCTCTTACATTCACACAGCTGTACGAGACACCCAGCAAGCGCTTTCAAGTTCAGACGGCATCTGCAGCCACCAAGAGCTGCTGTCTTCATCAGTTTGTCAAAGCTGGACTTTAATAGCTTCTTGATATCAACACAAAACTGTTTCAAAGACCTTAGGGGTTAATACTAAGTCATGTAGTACAAAGAAAAGTCCTGAATATGAAGCTTGGAGTGAAGCTCCTCATTAACATGTCATGAGTTGTGATGACATTAAAATGACATTTTGTGGCATTTCTCTGTTTCCAGATAGCACACAGAGGTAGCAGACGTGGAAGATGGGCGATTAAAACACAAACTGGACAAACAACACTGTGAACACTACAGCCATTCACTGATTCTCATAAATGTGACAGGTCATGTCCAAAGATTTGATCCTGGTTTGTTTACAGTAACATAATAATAACACATATTAAACCATGTTTTTTTGCCCCCGAAATTCATATAATATATTTCACCATGTCCTGTGATGAACTGACAACTTGTCCAGGGTCTATATCCCATCTCTCGCCTTGCCCTATTGCAAGTTCGTTAGTTGAGATTGGCTCCAGTGCCCCATGACCCTGATAAGTACAAGCACTTATAGGAAATGGATGGATGGATGGATCCTTCACCATAACTTGTTATATTTCACATTCATGCAAAATTACAAGTACATACAAATTTGACCAAAATGACCTGGTTTTTACTGTGCAGCTTAATTATAACCAAGTGTCACAGTTGTCAAACAAGCCTCACTAACTCTGAAATATACCTGTTAGCTTGTTCTGTTAAGTTCCTTTAGAGTCCTATAACTTTGCGATACATGGACTTTCAGTGAAGGTTCACATCCAATCCACACATGCACATGCCTATATCTTTGATTTCTCCAGATGAATTTGAACTCAACCGAACAAATCAGCCTCAGAAGAATTTGAGTAAACCTGTAAACCCCTTCATGGTTTCTAAAACTAAACAAAGATCATTGATGCTACAAAAATACTTTGGATACTGGATGAATAAAGATTAAACTTCACCCTGACTTTGTTCCCATGGTTTGATGGGACAAAGTGTTATTGCCAGTTTGTTGCTGCAGGCCAGTTTTGTCAGGACAGATTTAACTGAGATTGAATGCCAGAAGCTGAGGAGTCATCGCTTCAATGAGGGCTGAAGATCTGTCAGGGTTGATAACTGCCACAAAGACATGTCTGTGTTGTACTTTATGTTATATGCTACACTGCACAGAGGAGACTGGAAGCTCCATGTATATCTGATATGTCTGCTGTCTGTCATCTGATTTACTATACAGTTTAATGAACTGCTTGTGAAACACTATTAACACTCTTGGCATTTTCTGGGGATTTCATGTATGGTACCAGTATTAAATGAAATTGCTAACTGAAAATAATGTGATTACCGATATATACATCAAACTAGTACATTTTATGAATAAATAAATATGGAGAGTATAAGTCAGGAA
The DNA here is from genome assembly GCA_033000465.1 of Sciaenops ocellatus. Classification (NCBI taxonomy): domain Eukaryota; kingdom Metazoa; phylum Chordata; class Actinopteri; family Sciaenidae; genus Sciaenops; species Sciaenops ocellatus. The sequence continues at coordinate 20,236,029 of CP136880.1, read as the reverse complement.
AGTTTAGATTATAGAGAAATGAAGGTCTAAGCCTGTCAGTTTCTGCATCTTTCTGATAGAAGTGAAGCCACCTCTCAGCAATCTGAACTCTGAGTGAAAAGTTTTATGGCTCCCAAGTGTCCAGGACCTCAGGCTTGCAGTGCCACAAATCAATAGCCACTCTGGACAGAGAGTTTGGTGGTCTATCAAAGCATATCGAGCCACTGTTTTTTTTTCTCTCACTATCCCTTCAGATGGATCACGCATAAACAGTTATTGTGGAAATTACAGTTGAAGTAAACCACAGAGGCTCCAGTACTGGTCACTGCAGGAGTGTCGCCCAGCAACAAAGGACACATTTGACAGACTATCAGTCACATATTGACTGGTCACATGTTAGAAGAATTTTGTGAAAACCAAATAGTTACAGACTATGTAGGTGCAATTGTCCCGCAGGCAGGAGCAGGGGTCCATCGGCAGTCCACCAAACTCCTTAACAGGCTGCTATGCTCCATACCACATGCGACAGCACCGGCAGATAAGGGCCTGGGCTGAGGGAACTCTAACTCTAACCTCAGTCTCCATTTCAGGGAAAAGTGGCAGCTACTACCCATAAGCACACTGGAAGGGGGAGAGACCAGAGGCAGAGCAAGGCAGTGTGTTATACTCAGCCAAAATGAGGTGCTTGCTCCTGGAGGCAAGGTTCTGAGAGACGAGACAGTGAGTGAGTTGAGCCTCTTGTTCTGGTCATTGGACTGTGGACTGATGATATCCAGAATAGAGGCTGACAGAGGCATCAAACAGAGAAAATGCCTTCCAAACCTGAGATGTATATTGTGGGTACCAGTCAGACACTACATCCATGGCAAAACTCATGGGACAGAACCATCTATGCTGTCTCCTTGGTGAAGGGAAACTTAGGCAGAGGGATAAAGTGAACCATCTTGGAGAATCTGTCAACTATTGTGGCGTTACCTTCTGAGGGGGGGGGGGGGGGGGGGGGGGGGGGCTGTGACAAAACGTCCAGTGAGATATCTGAACTGGGGCAATGAAGAAAAGGGAACAAGAGGAGAAGGCCTAGAGGAGAATGACAACAAACAACCGGTATGGAGGGCAGCCTCCAGCACTTGAACACTGGCGATAGCCTGCCTGACCCTCTCTTCAACCTCCCATGTAAACAACCCCAACCACACAGGGAAGAACAGCATGAAAAACACACATGAATGACCAACATAACCTAAGAGCCATGACAAGATATCCATGTCTACCTGTTGTGGTGAGATTTGATTTTGTGGTTATTTTCCATCATAACCACCATAACCTTGCTAATGCTAGCAAGACCCCTGTGAGGCATACACAACAGGAAGCTGCCGATGACTCAGCAGATGTTAATAAAACACAAATGCAAAGTAATATCTTCACTATTAATCACTTCATTTCTTCTTACTAATGAAACTGCACGATGGCTCTTACAAATTCTGAATATTGCAAAGGGACTAATGCTAACGGATACCTGTCAAAAAATCAAAATAACATCTTATCTTGTACAAACATTTGACATTCCACAGTCAATATTGCACCACATTGACAGCTTACCTCCTATCCATGCTAGCTTTCAGTTTTCAGTCAGCCATGGCCAAGGAAAGGTCTACTTAGACACTTAAGGCTTAGACAATGACTTTGTTATCCTCTTACTTGCTTATTTACACGAGGAGTGAGGAGAATTTAAATTTAATTTTTTTTACTGGAATCTGAAAGATTTTTCACTTTTTAATCTATAATTTTTATACTCTTAAAAGTATTTATAATAGTTTTAAAAATTGGGGTTTGATATCATGAAAATCTTATTAATCATAACTTTAAATTCTCAACTGTTTTATGATACGACTTAAATGCTCAGTTGGATATATGTTTCTGTTGGTTTCCAGTCTCGCAGCTTGTTGTGGTGACACTGCAGTTGTAAACAGATTATGTATGGAAAAGCCCAGAGGAAGATGGAAACATCCTGTCATCCCGTTGGCTCACTCGGTTGTGACCATGTTCTGGATGATGTTGTGACAGAACGAGAACTCAGTTGAACATGGGGCTTGTCAGGATGTGAGAGATACAAAGGAGGACGATTGCGTCTGGTGGGTATCACAACGTTGTGTTGCATTAAGGATTCTGCAGCCCCTGTGCGTCAGTCAGGCTTATGAAGTGGAGTGGAACAAATGCTGAAGGACACAGATCTTCGCCTGTTTGAGAAGAAAGTGCAAGTAAAGGAGCAGAGAAACTGCATACTGGTGCTGCTGAAATTAACCCATTCTTCCCATTGGTAAAACTGTTCTGTTGGACCAAAACAATTGGGTCCTGATGTGAATTCAGAATTTAAACCCAAACTTTATTCCATTTCCAGCAGACTCCACCCAATAAATCCAAACTTAGCACTAAGGCTTGAAGTGTTAACATACAAACGAGTCTGTGAGGCTGTATTTAGGCACAGTTGTGCTCTATTTATCTATCTGTGTTTGTTCAGTAGAATCAGTTGCTTTCACAGTAAAAGCTCTGACACAGTGAATGCATCGTCTGTATTGAACTTTGCCTCATCAGTGCTGACCTGTTCCCTAACCTTGCCACATGTAGGCAGTCTCCACTGTAAGCTAATCCATCTCTGTGATGTGGGAATCAATGCTAAGTGGATGACTTACACCGAGACCCTGTTTGTCTTATTGAGCGATGTCACTGCACGGGCAGTGAGAGGAGAGAGGTGGGGGGGCGACAACGACTACAAAGAAGGGCTGATTGTTTCTTATCAGTGTTGTTTTTATGTTATTATATATCAAAAACGTAAACCAAAGGGTGTGGTGGACCACAGAATTTACTTTTTCTCATCTACATTTAAAATGGAACTAAATGAGTGTATTATTTGTGTTGATTAATTTGAGTAGTTTAAAGTTTGAAAATAGAAATAAAATATTTTGGTTCAAATTCTGTAAAATGAAGGAACTGAATACCCTATAAAACTGTAATTTCAACAACATTTTGTACAAAAATTGATATTCCTGTGTTTGGATATGTTTTGGACTTTTGTGGTAGTTGACATGGAAAATCTGGTGAACGTTTAGGGTGAGAATTTCTTTTCTTCAGATAATCAACACTATTTTTCAGAAATCACAACAACCTTCCTGTGAGAACAGAATAGATCTGGTTAATAAGCTCAGTCACTGTTTAAAGGAGAACTTGGTCCAGAGTTTGGAGGAAAGAGTGAGCTTACCAGATCTGTACAGACCACTCCTCATCTCTGCTGCAGGTTAGAACACCCAGCCTTCGCCATAAAGCTATGCTGGTGGTTGTAGATGAGATGCAAACAGCAGTTTGTGAAGTCAAAAAACAACAAATCCCACAAATTAAACAACAAAATACTTAATTAATACAAATTTATAATTCCCTTCTGAAATGACCCATCTGATCTGTAACCTTTTTGGAAGGCCACTACTATGATAAAGGCCTGGTTAGGCGAAGATAATGCTCAAGGTTTAAAGAAACGGATTGAAAATGGAACACCATTCTCATGTTTTGCAAAGTTTCATTCTCAAGTAATTCATTCTCCTCCAAAAAGACGTTTTTGGGGATATAACATAAGACATATTTTCATCCATCTCAACAAATGACAGATGCTGCTGTAGAGAGTCTCTTTTTATATTTTTTTGTGTTGTTCGGTTAAATGTGACTCATGTGAGACAATGTGAATCATGCTGATTTCCTCAGACGATGACTTTTACTTTCTTGCTTTGAAAAATCGTAATAATCACAGAGTCAAGAGCTCAGTTGTGTCGATGAAGTTCTGCAGAGTGAGTCCATGTTTGACCCGAAAGTCTGTTTTTGCTGCTTCCTGTGGGAGCAGCTGGATGCTGAAGCGTTGAAGCACAGCAGGAGCAGCAGAAAAGAGGAGAAATAACCTTGAACATCTCCACTCATTAATATTACACGTTCTTGTCTGTACAATACAGTGGAATCTCAGCCTGCTTTAACCTCTAAATAATTCACACAATAAAATCTTTTCTTTCTCGGCCTCCCTTAGACACATCTTTTCTTGGTGCTGCTCAAAGTGGAACGAGAAAAGAGAGAGAGAGGGAGAGAGGTAAATTGTGAACAGAGAGAACACACAGCAGTAAGCCAATACTCATTTTATCGATTCAGATTTTGTCCTGTCAGAGGTATCTTCGGTGGCCGGCAAAGGCAAAGAGACGTGCTGCACTCTCAGATGATGATGCTAATTTAAAAGCATAAATAAAAATCTAAAACAAACACAACAACGGAAATGTGCTGCAGATGAAAAAATAAATACATTAACAGTAAACACACTGAAAAACAGAAAAACACTCCAGGCAAGTGCATTTCCACTTATAGTACATCGCCCACCAGCCCTATGCTGTCGTCCAAATGTGGTCACTTCTGGCTCCAAAAAAAACCAAAATGGCAAACTTGAGACTTCAGAATGGTTGTCCACAAAACCACCATGGGTGACACCATGCAGGCTTTACACAAGGGGGCAAATACAATGCTGTGTATTGTGGGAAGAAGTTTTTATCCACTACTACAGAGACCAGAGTTTCGATTCTTATCAGCAGTGCCTCCAGCTTGTCATTACAACAAACACATCAGGTGGGAAGCCAGTGAAGGATCGGTTTGCTTGAAATTTGGGCAATGTGTTGGTGATGTTTTTAGGGAAAAACCATCATGATTTTTTTCTATGGTGTTCTTTAAGTTCTTGGTGTCTTTTGAGGTAATTTTGAGTGGTCAGAAATTTTTACAATGGTAATGGTATAAACAATGGGAATAGCCATCATATACTTCTAACATATAATATAATGTTCTAAGCGCTTATACACTCTTAAACCTCCAATATCTGAGTGTGTAAACACACAATGTTTATTAGATGTAACATAACTTGACACATGGTCCTGAGCTGCAATTAACCTGCAGGTTCCCAGCCTTCAGATTAGGTATATCACTGCTGACCTGCTGTAAGTGCATGTTTAAAGCTAGGCCAGTGGTGTCATGCACTGATAAAATCCCACTGAATGACGACAATCAATAATGAATAATGAAATAATAAAAAATAATGTCCATGAGTGATGAATAGTTTACCAATAGGCCTGCAAGCTGTTGGCAAGTCTAAGTTCCCTGTAATTCACAAGAGTGTTCATAAAGCTTTAGATCCTAGTTCAGATCTTCTGAACAAGCTTCTTCAGCCTCCAGAGGATGAAGGTGACTGACGACAGAAGGTGAAATTTACACACTCCTTAAAGTCACTTGAAACACTGCATAGAGGTGAAGAGATGCCAATATATATATATATATATATATATATATATATATATATATATATATATATATATATATATATATATATATATATATATATATATATATAATTTATTTATTTCAATGAGCAATTCAGGAGAAAAATCTGAGGCTAAAGTGTGGTTTCCCTTAAAAAAAAAACAACATAATCTGAGACTATTTCTCTTTCTTCCAATGTAATTCATGTTTTATGCACATTTATTCCCCTGAAAACAAGATCGAGTGACAGATCATTTCAACACCATCAAGAAGATGTCAGTTGATTCAGTAAAAGGTAAAATTAAGATTTCTGCAACTGGGATTTGAAATGACCTGCTTGCATCCTTCAGGTACTTTTGCAGCGCCCACTGCTGTGACGCATGGTCACATCCAGTCAGGTCAGCATCAGAAATTAATGCGCTGCAACAAAGACAGGATGAGACCGGATCCGTGCAGAACATACATTTCCCACTTAATTATAAGCGGATCCGAGATTTTCTCATAACAACTCGTCCTCCTGCGGTCAACCTCAGCGCGTTTGGATCAGCTGCCTGTTTTTTAAGGTTTTGTTTGGACTAAGAGAAAACTTGGGGACCATGAGAGGAGGTACTTCAGAATTTGGGATTTTGTTGATTCAGGCAGCTGCACTCAAATTAAAGGAAAATTAATAGAAGAAACAACAAAGGAAACAGTCAAAAGTTTTGTCAGATTTGCAACCGCTGCGCCTCCATTTGTGGAACGAAGGTTATGAAATCACAGGAGAAATGTGCTTTATTTTCTCCCTTTGACGCACCGAGACAGATCACTGCTCCTCGTTCTCACAGGTCAGACGTGTGCGTGGATGTAAAAAACGCTGGTGTTAGCGGAGAGTTATAGGCTTTGGTTACACCTCTCCTGGCGGAAACTCAACCCTCCTGACTGTCACTTCTGACCGCAAACCGGAGCTCCACGAGCTGGAGGTGCCGCGGGAGACGCTATGAGACGATCCAAATACTGATGTGATGGGTAAGATTATCAGCTGTTTATATGGAAGCATCAGTGGTTCCTGTGGTGCACTAAGAAGGAAACTGGAAACTGTACAAAGTGACAGAAAATGGTTGATGGTGCCACAATATGCTAGAAAGCTTTTATAAATGCGTTACATGAACTAAAACAGTCCTCAAAGAGAGCAGTTTAGTCAATTTTACGCTGATGTCCAATTGGGTAAAACAAATCTCCTGTGGTATCCTCAATTTGTGGTAATTTTGTCTGTGCTTGGTGACGCTTTTACGCACACAAATCAATCATCTTTTTCTGCAGATGTTCAAATAGAGTGGAGAGATGAATGTTAACCTGCATGATTTCACTTACAGAAAGGCGTACATGTGGCTGGTGTAGTAATAATGTAATAAAGTAATTAGTAATACAGTCTTGAGCGTGTGTGTGTGAGAAAGAGAGAGCGTGCGTCTGCGGTGCTGATGTGACTACACATCGCTGAAATCTGAGTGAAGGAGACTGCTGGAACTTCTTGAAGGATAGTTTGACAGTGTGAATGTTAAAATGAACCTGGCCACTTTTAAACAACCACCTAGACTCGTAGAAGTCCAACTCAGTTGAAAATATGTCCACATTTACTCTCTGCAAACAGGAAATCAATCATGATTTATTGATACAATGATATCACATCTATAATCCTGTTAATGGTTAGGTGACTGTCACATGAAAACTGAAGTGCAGATGATATTCCCTTAGGAATTTATAATGTGTCCACCAAATCCTTCAAACCAGACCCTCAATAAAAGGTCTCATTAATGTTTCAATGATTTGAATTCTCACATTGAATTAATTCATTTAGCTGCTCATTTAGATTGTTTGTAGATTTTATTTCCCAATATGAAAGTATGACGTATTCTCTACACCATCCGCAATGAAAATCTGTTGATGAAATACTGGTTGCTTTAATTATTTATTAGCCTAAAGGTACTCAAATTAAATATATTTAAATGTGACTCCTCTTAGGCCTGAAACAGGGACATGGACTCAGTGTTTTTAATCCTATTTTTGGCCCTGACTTCATAAAATTCATAGAATTTAGTCACCTCCTCTACAATACACGTCCTGTAAGGACATTTGGAGCCATATACTGTGGTAAATCGAGGGTAAAAGGTGTCCGAGTTGCAGGTATTACAGGATAAAACTAGCATTCATCTAGATTTTTCTAACTGATAACAAATGTCATTGAAAGACCAAAACCACCATATCTCAAAACTGTCTGTGACGCAGAGCTCCAATCCAGTGGGTCCCTACTGAAGATGGGAATCTCTAAAAACACCTCATAAGAATAGAGTTTCATTAAGCGGCTCACACTGAAAATAACAGCAACATTTTGTCACATTTAGCTTCAAACAATGTGTAAAAAACTGGTGTGAATTTTTGAGAGTCACTTTTTTGCACATTTACAACAATATTTGTCAACTTAGAGATATTTTAAATAGTTAAATCCAAATATTAAAGTTACACCTAAATGTTAAATGTTAAATCTAAATGCTAAATCTAAATCTAAATGTTAAATTTAAATTTAAATCTAAATCTAAATGTTAAATCTAAATGTTAAATCTAAATCTAAATGTTAAATCTAAATCTAAATCTAAATCTAAATGTTAAATCGAAATGCTTCAGGTGAAACTAAATATTTAAGTAATATGCAAATTCAAAATGCCGGTAACTAGAAGTACCAAAATAAAAGCTCAAGGAGGTCAGAGTGTGTTTATAGTGTCAAATAATGAATAAAAACCATCTTATCCGGGGAAATGGACTCTTGGACATGGATTATCGTGATAATAACTACCTAAAATAACAAACACGTTTGGAGAAACTTTATTTGAAGAGTACTTTGAGTTTTTAGTGTCACTTTTATGAAGAGTGCAGGACTTATGACCATATAGCCAGCCACGAGGGGCTCACTTTGACTGATCTGTCATGTTCGCTTGCATTAAAGGCCAGCAAGATCCTACCCCCACCTGCCTCCACCCGGTACACTCTACTGTCGGCCATGGTCACTCTGCAAACATGTCCGGCGAATCGGCGTTAGCGGAGAATATCGGCAGAGCCATTCTGGTGGAATACAAAATTTTTCCACAGCGACGGCAACAGCGACAGCGACAGCAGCCGCCAGAATGGCTCTGCCGATATTCTCCACTAACGCCGGAAATAAAGTTTCTCCAAACGTGTTTGTTATTTTAGGTAGTTATTATCACGATAACCCATGTCCAAGAGTCCATTTCCCCGGATGAGATGGTTTTTATTCATTATTTGACACTATAAACACACTCTGGCCTCCTTGAGCTTTTATTTTGGTACTTCCGGTTACTGGCATTTTGAATTTGCATATTAGTTAAATATTTAGTTTCACCCGAAACATTTAGATTTAACATTTAGATTTAACATTTAGATTTAGATTTAGATTTAACATTTAGATTTAACATTTAGATTTACATTTAGATTTACATTTAGATTTAACATTTAGATTTACATTTAGATTTAGATTTAGATTTAACATTTAGATTTAACATTTAGATTTAACATTTAGATTTACATTTAGATTTAACATTTAGATTTAGATTTAGATTTAACATTTAGGTGTAACATTTAATATTTGGATTTAACTATTTAAAATATCTCTAAGTTGACAAATATTGTTGTAAATGTGAAAAAAAGTGACTCTCAAAAATTCACACCAGTTTTTTAAACATTGTTTGAAGCTAAATGTGACAAAATGTTGCTGTTATTTTCAGCGTGAGCCACTTCACAAACGGCACCCCATATAGTGATTTCCTAACAGCTGGTCATTGTAGTTTTTAACAAACATTTTACAAACAGAAGAAACAGCTATTAGTTTCAACAATTCGTTGTCGGTTTCAGTATTTAAATGTAATTTTAGTGACAGTGAAAAAAATCTAGACTATCACCAGACTTATTATTAAAGGTGTTTCTGTCAATACGACTCACATTACGATGGTACGTTAATTATGACAGCACCAAGCAGGAGCAACTGTCCATCCTGCAATGAAGGAAAAAACAAAGATGATTTTGATCACCAGAAACAACCAAAAAAATCTACTGTATCAGCTAATGTTGGTTAATTTTTATATTTCATCTCACCTCACCTTCATCTCACCATTTACTCTCCTATATCAGAGGAGCAATTTTCTTGATTCTGGTGCAGTAACCTGATTCTTATTTAAAGATATCAACGTTCAACTTTCTTAGAACAAGTTGATAGGTTGCAATAAAATGACTTTTGTGACTCAGTAATGGATAAAATGCACTTGATTTGATCAAGTTTTGTTGCAGTGTGTGTGTCTTGTTGCTTATATCAGATTAATTTGATATTTAAATTTATGAGTTCTGAGTACTGTTCAGATCTAACAAAGAGGATAAGTAATGTTTAGTTGGATTGAAGCTCTCAGTTTTAGTTTTTCATCCATCCATTCTTGATGGATGGATGGATGGATTCTGACCTTTGAGCATGTCTGTCTGGTAATTTGTGTGTGATGCTGACTGGCTGTGTGGGTGTAAAACTCTCTGTCCCTCAGGGACGCTGATGTCCAGGGCTTTGTCACTATGGAAACACAATGAAATAGTCAGTGATGAGGTGCTGATGAAAGGGTCAGCTCATTGCTGTGTTTGGTCATGTATCTGGAGTTACTAAGTAGTGACTTGCTGCTTTGTCAGAGAGTTCTCAGCAATCAGTTGTAGCACACTGTGGAGCTCCAATAAAGTCATTTTGTCTCTAGCTGTGTTCAAGTCAGACAGAAATAATCAGAATGGCCACCATTATGGGAACAAAGTTCAAGACTACCAAAATGTTCCTTTAATTTCTGAGGATGAACGCAATCAAAGCTCCAAAAGAACACAGGACATACACACTTGAATATAAAAATTGAGTAGTTGAGCTCTAAAGGGAAAGTTCACCCAAATCACATATATTTTCTCGCTCTACCTTTGCATATAGTTACGATTTTACGTGTTGAGGTTGCAGTTGCAATATTTTTCTTGGCCAGCTTTTTTGACAGTTTCATGCTTTTTTTTTTCAGGATTTTTATTGAGTGATGAATTTCATCAATGTGATACATCGTGAATTGCAAGTTTGTTGATTTATAATCAGAAGATAACAGTGCCAGCTACGACACAGCACTTTTACACCCAGACTGAGGAGGGGGGGGCCAAATTTTAATGTTCTTCTTTTATTTTCACGAATCTTACGACAGCGTATCACAGCCACCCTGACACCCTGTTATAATGAGAAACTTTTCTTGTTTTTACAAGATCCTTTTCACGTTGTAAAAGATATTTTTCACATTATTACAACATACTTGCTCGTATTTACTTTTCTAAACCACCATGTCTCATTAAGATCAACTTTTTTTGTTTTAACATGGTATGTTGGTGTAAGTACTTTGATTGTTATAAAAACGCCTTCAGTTTGACTCTGTACTGCAGTAATAGTGCTGTTGCTGCGTATTAGCCTACAGGTGCAATCGAACGATTGTTCGTCTCCTTTTATTTGTCCAAATTTAAAGAGCTTGTTGTTTTTTTATACCATATTGGATGGCGTGCCGGCCATATAGCTTCACATTCATACATATAGCATGACAGTCCCACAAGACGACAGACTCCTACTACCAACCCTCGTGACAGAGCAGAGGAAGCAGAGGAAATGAGATGATCTGCCTACCTGTGTTTTACCAATCATCAGTGCACATTTTGTAAGTGGTGCTTTGGTTCCTGATTTATTGTATAAAGCATGAGGGAGCTGAATATTAGCAATTCATAATATTAATCTAACATCAGGCATGACTGGTTTCACTCAGGATGTTTGACTGCTGAGTACAATAGTGCAAAAGCCTAAATGGGGAACTGGTTAAATTTCCATGCTGTCACATTAAAGGTTGAGGAACAATTGTTGGTGTCCCTTTAGTGCTTTGATTTTTCTTCCCATTTGCTAATGCGCACTTAATTCTGGTTTGGGAAGAGATTTATTGTATAAAACATGGAGGGAGTCTCTCTCCTCGCTAATTTGAAGGAAATTATAAACGGATGAATTCACAAAAAAGGAAAAAAAGAAAAACTGAAGAAGAACCTTGTGTCACCTTTTCTCCCATTTAATTCTCCTTCTTCATCCCTGGCCCATATGTCTTCTGGGTGACTGTTTTTGTCCAGAAAAAACTTTTCTGTAGACAAATATATATTATCTGGATTGTTTTTAAAGGAGCAATGTGTAATTCCTGGACAAATGCTCCAAAAAATGGCAGGCGTCATTTCATCCCCTTCATACCTTTGATAAAATGAAAGTGTACAAGATTATTTAGACCTGTGTAATAAACCTTGCAATTGCAAAATCAAATTAAGTTTTTAAACTGCTGGTTTTCTGAGTTAAGATCGATGAGGTATATACTAACTTAGTTTGACTTAGAGTATAACCCATAGCTGGAATCCAGTAATAATCCAGTAATACACATAATTTATTTCCAATTTACTCTAGGCAATCTCCTTTTTTTCTGCCTCTGTATAAATATGAAGAAGTATCATAGAGCTCTGGGTGCCCTCAGATAGCTACAATAACAACTGTTAATGTCTACACTTCTGAAATGGATGTAATGATGTCATTTTTTGAATTTAAACATCATGAACTATCATTCTGGCCATATCTTACACATTACCCGTTTAAGGATATTTTCTGAAAATACCTTCTACTATTTAATGAATGAATGAATGCATGAATGAACAAATTACTTCCATTTAGTTGTAGTTCCTAAAAACGTTAACAGCAGATTTTTTTTTAATTCACTGGTCATGTCTCTTTTGCCCAATCTGGTTCAGCCACTAGACAATTAGCATTTTTTTTCATCCATAATGTTTTGGAAAACAAACAATAAACCATCATAGGGGCTGCAGTAGAGATTTGTGCTCTGTTGACTGAATTCTTCTTTAATTGTCAGGTTGCTTTGGGAGCACTCAGTCTTGACTGGACCTCAAGGCTTGTCTGGAGTTTTTAACTATGAGAAGTTCATTCAAATATGAACGCACATAAATGATTCAGTTTATTCATTCATGATTCAAAATTGAAATTGGATGCTCCTTATAACTTTAGAAGTTTTCTTTTGTAGAAGGTGGCTACTTTGAATAATCTGAAATATAAATAACATTTTCGTTGTTTACACTTTTGCTTGCACTATTACTACTACTACTAGTTTTGATGTCTTCAATGTTAATATAGCTAATCTTGTTTGCGCTGAGTCAGACTTTCCTTTTTAGGCTGCATCTGAATTTTACTTCTGTTGTAAGGATTTATTTTAAATAAAAATGACGTCATCCGTTGAGATATTTGTGTTTACCTGACAAGGACCTCTACTGTCTGTGTGAATTACTAGTAAGACTTTTGTCTGTCAGGACCAAAGGAAGTGTAAAAGCTAAAGTGTAAAAATGATTATTTAATTGATTTATTTGAAGTAAGGAAAAAGTATTTGATTGTCAGACAAAAGTACACAGACAAAATGCCTTATGTGGTCATTGCTGAAAGGAAGGTCAGACTTGCTCATATTTGCACTTGGTTCACTGTGATGGTTTAATTTATTGCCAAAAATATGCGCTGAGTCGTAAAAGATAAAAGATAAAAATCGATCAGCAATATTTTCAGTAATGGCTGCTGGCAAGAGAAACCAGTTTAAACATTTTGGAGCTGTACGGTAGAGTCGTAAAACTTTATAGTGACCTCATTATCTCTCTTCTGTCCTCCTCTTTCTCCTCTTCACACTCTGCTTCTCCTCTTTATACCTGCTCTCTCACTTACTTTTCCTCCTCCACCACTTTCCTCCGCTACTTCCTTCTTGTCTTTTCATGCCTTCCCATACCTGCTTTTTCCTCTTTTCTTTTCACTCCTTATCTTCTCTATGTCTCCTGTCTCCCTCCCATGTACTCTATTCTTTTTTCTTTCTCTTTCTTCTTTCCTTATCTCGCTTTCCTTCCTCTTCCTCCTCTTCTCCTATCACTGTCACTATACTCTCTCCTCCCCATTGATTTTCTTCATCTCTTTGTCTTTTCCCTCTTGTCCTCTCCCTTCCTTGAAGCCTTCTCTTCCTCCTCCTCTTATTATCTTCTTCCCATCTGTTCCTCCATTTCTCTCTTTACTAACCTGTGCCTTTATTTCCCACTTTTCTCTCATCCCATCTTCCTCCCTGACTTCTTCCTCCTCCTCCTTGCAGGCTGTTGATGGAGAGCGTTTCGAATGTCAGCCGGGACAGTGGTCATCGCAGGAGGAATTCTGGCTACAGTCATCTTACTGACCATTGTTGCTGTACTGTGTTTATGTAGGTTGCAGGTATGACTAAGTTTACTATTGATTATTTTATTGATTTCCATTCAAATGTACATGAAAATGTAATATATGTAGCGACAGATTAGCCTCTCATTTTTCTGGTCATTGTGATCAAAAAGTCACACTGTTGTAAAAAATAATCCAAGTACAATGAGTATTTACAAGAGTGTACAGTCTCAGACACGGTACTTTGGCACAATAGTGCTTTATTTTAATTGTTCACAATACCAATTCTAACATGATGTTATATTTATCAGTCAGTCAAATTAGCATTTGCTATTTAGCACGAAACAAAACGTAGCTACTGCTGATGGGAATGTCATTAGTTTTTCCAGTTATTTGGTCATTAACCAAAACACTGGCTCCATGTGAAATTATGACTTGATTCACCAAAGTTGTTACAATTCATCCTAAAGAGTATTTGTACCAAATTTGATCTCAGGTTGTCGAAACATTTCACTCAAAACCACCAGTATGAACCTGATCGTGACACTAGAGGAAAAATAAGTCAGTAAGATTTATCTTCTTGTCCACAAGGACTCAAGTCCACAGTAATTAAGGGATGTTTGTTTCCAGTTAGCAATGCTTCATATTAGCTTCTGCTTGACTTCTTGTCTTTTGCATTTTGTATGTCAGTGTTGATCCTCTAACTCTTAACCCTAGCCCTTACCCCAACCCTAAGGTCTGATGGTGATTCTGACCTGTAGTTTTCTCTTATTGTGTTTCACCACCACCAAGTATTACTGCTGTAAGAGGGAGGAGTCTGAGAAGGGGGAAGAGGAGGAACCAGAGCTTGCCACCATGTCGCCCACCCGACCCCTGGCTCTCTCTGCTCCCCCTACACCTCCGACACCGGAAAGGTATGGTGACGAACCGGAGACCTACCCCCCGACCTTTCTCACTGAGGCCAACGGGCCTGTCAGCTATTCCCCCACACCGCCACCACGCAGGTGCCAGCGCTCACACGCCTTCTGCCAGTCCTGCGCCCGCTGCTCGCTGCCCTTCTACCTACAGCATCCAGAGAGGCTGTGCAACGGCGGCCGCAGGATCAGCTACAGGACTGTGCAGCAGCAGGACCTGGAACTGCCCGTGGACCTGGCGAGCTTCTACCAGAAGTTAAATCTCATCCGCTCCGTCACCATGAGGGAGGTGGTCACTCACAGCGTCAGCACTGATGTCTAGGAGCATGCAGGGTGGAGGCAGTGCCATCCTGTTAGCCTGGAAGAAAGGCTGATTTAAACAAACTGCGCTGTGCAAACACGCTAAATTAACATGTTAACAAGTGTTGTGCTACGGGTGCAGCATTAATACTGTCCTGTACTAATGCACTGCAACACTGAGGGCTTTTGGGTGATGTACCACATCTCCTGGCAGCCATATCGGAGGGCTACAGCTCTGGAGCAACCGCTAACAGCTAAAGGCATTTCTGAACTAAAAACTTGAAACAACAAATTTTTGTGAGTTTTGTCTGATTTTGTGTGTAGAGAATTAGCTTGTTTGCTAAATAGCTACAGTAGCTAATATAACGGTATCAAAGTATAAACAAGACAATTAACAATTTGAGTGTTTTTTAGGAGATTTAACACACATTTTGTTTGTTTGAATGCACCACACAAAAGCCAGAAACAAAGGAAAAAAATCAGAATTTCCTTGTTATGTTATGTTGTTATCGAACTATTTACCAGTTTCTTTAGGCTAACCAAGTTTCTTTTAGGGGATATTATTTTCAACAAATCCCATGTGTGGACCAGTAATGAATGTGACGCATTCAACAAACTGTGTGTTTATTCTCGATAGACTCAATCCCTCACACTGTCCTGCTGCCCCAAATACTTAACAGAGCACCAAATGTAGATTAATCCGCTGCTGAAAATAGTTCCCAACAAATACACTATTGCTTGCTGTTTGAGAAACGTTTAATGAAAACTAAAGTGACCAGCTGTTTTAGGTAATTATTGAGCCTTGTTAAAATAAATTAAATTCATACTTATAAGGTGGTTTTAAAAATTTGTGACTTAGAGAGGTGAGTTATAAACAGGGTGGAGAAGTCAGAAAGTATTGAAAGACACACACACATTATCGGTTTTGGACTTTCATGGGATTTGTTTGTAAAAATAATATTGAAAAAAGTTTATTATTTAAGCTCCAAATCAACAGACTGACTTCACATGCAGTCCACACAAATCCAAATCCAAATCAGACCAGTACTCCAGTACTGACCATACAGTATATATGTGTATTTTTTATATGTGTGTACTTATTATATCACTTGATTGTGATTCATTTATGCAGTGGAAAAAAAATATGAATGGATGTTCACACAGACAATTTTTTTTTTTTTTGTCCACTGTACAGTGTGTCCAGTAACATTTCACCTTTTTCTTACACAGTGGAATTCCTTCACGTAACACCTCATAAGAGCCAAAAAGTATCTTAAAATATCTTTTTTATAGTTTATCATTTTATATTTAGGATGAAGCTCCTACACACTATAGTGAAGCTGGTGCAGCTTATTCGGCCTGATTACACCTCTTCTTGTGTACAGACTGAATGGTGGCACAATTACCACATTAACTGAAAACACGTGTAGGTGGGAGCTGCTTTGAGAAGCATTTTTTGTTATATTTGTTGAAATTTTCTCTAAATCCCGACAGGGATCAATAAAACAAATGCTCTGGAAAAAAAGAAAGAAAAAATTCTGGTATCTGTGGTTGTCACAGGCCTGTAATAAGTCTGTGTACCAATCTGCCTGTAAATGTACCCCAAATTGCAAAATACTATACATTCCCAAATATTGTAGGTTAAATTTGTAGATGAACCTTAGAGATGAATTTAAATGTGAAAGTGAAAAAACACTATTAATACATAAAGAGAACCATTTAAGTTTTTCCAAAATCCCAATCAGCAAACACAACATCAGTGTATAAATATCAATTTTCAAATGTAATTATACCCTATCAGGACTGCATAGATTAAATTAAGCAGGTTTCTATAAATATCTATAATTTCTATAGATATTTTCTGTTTGTTTGTTTTGTTTTTTCTTTGTTTTTGTTTTTTTGTTTAAACCTTCAGGAGTATTCTGGTAGCTCTCCGTGCTCCCCCTGCATCAGTCCGTACCACAGCAGCACAGGTTGATGCATTATTAAAACCAAACTTACTCTCTAATTTGATAGACAGACAAATTCTTTGCATGATTAACTTTAATTAGTTAATATACGTACATGGCCCCCATTCATTTTTAAAGCTGGATAAAACAGTATCATGACAGGAATTAAAGTGATATCATCGAAAATTGTAATTTTAAGTAGTTTATATTTCTATCTTTCTTTTCTGAGTACAGTAGGTGTGTATTTGATATTTTACAGACTTCACATCACATCAACAACTCGACTCCAGAAGCTGCATATTAAACGTTCAACATTCAAATAAAATAAAACTCTTCATTTGTAGCAAACTTACATTGTAACTTGAGGATAACGTGTGATAAAATAAGCTCTTTTTATTCTCATAGAGGTTGATTTTTTTCTGTCACATGTGATTTGTCCCTCTGTGTTTTTCATGAAAGTGTGTTAAGCCTCCAGTAGCAACGCGTCATGCTCAGCTAACACTGATCATGAGTGTGTGAGATGGATGAAAGTGCAGAACCTGCAGAGACCTGAAACACCTTCATTGGGATGAAGCAGTAGATAACATGCCTGTGCTATAGGGCTGGGATGTTGTAGGTTTAACAGAGAGCTGAAGTGAAATGATATTTGAATAATATCAATAACTAAATGTGCTTCTCATGACCTCTGACCTCCGAGAGAAAAAAGACTTTTTTTCCACTCAACTGAGTCTTCCAGGTACTACTGCCTCAACGACCTCTACCAATACATGACTGTGTCCAAATCCAGGCTTCACAGGTCTTGACTCTGCAACATGTTCACGCTGGAAATGTGAATAAATAAAGGAAACTCAAAACAGTCAGTATGCAGAAAACAAAAGGCTTGATTTCTGTGTGCGATGTTCATGTGCATTATTCTCCCACAATGGAAAGGAAATGGATGAGCTGCAAGCACAGCTGGAAATAAACTAATTGTGAATGGTATATTTTATAACTTCCTGTTAGTAGAAAATGTTAAAGGTCCAGTGTGTCAGATTCAACGGGCTATATTTACAAAATATTGCAGAAATTGAATATAATTTGCATACCTATGTTTTCATTAGTTTATAATCACCTATCACCTGAAAATAAGAATCATTATGTTTTTGTTACCTTAAAATGAGTCTTTTATATCAGGAGATACTGTGGGTCCACTTCTAAAGGAGTCCACCATATTGCACCAACATGTTTGTTGTTAGTTTCACAGAGAAAATGAAGGTGAGGCGATGTGGTTGACTTCACATGGATCCAATGTTTTGGTTTATGACCATCCTACACACTACCTAACCCTTTAAATAGTGTGATTTTCTTTTTTTTCAAATGTTTTACTTATCTGCTTTAACAATATGGTGGTTCATTTGCGCTATCGATTTGGAACACAAAGCATAATAAATAATTATTCATAATCCTCCAGATGACATTGTGTTATGCCGGGTTTAGATATCAGCCCGACCTGACCAGACATAGAGCAGTTAACGAAAATGTGAGGTTTTGTTCCTTCTCTTGCCGAGTATGTGAAATTGTATGACGTGTTTTGTGACACTGATCAAAAGAACAGAACGCTCCTCAACTGTAAACATGGCGAAGCGAAACAAGAATGATGTTGGTGCTGCAAGGTGGAACGATAAAAGCTCACAGATATTTTTAAAGCGTTTCAGAACACAAGACAGCCAGTATCATACACACCGCTATAGTTGCCTCTAGTCTGACAGATTCATGTATTAACAGACAAAATTATTGTGTAATCTGAACCTGTGTTACGCCGTTGGGGAACTGAAAATTCTTTTCAAAATTCTTTTGTAGTTGAATGACTTATGACCAACTGATTTTTCTTTTATTACCTTCAGTGGCTGGGGTTAAAGTTTGTATGTGGCCACAGAGGAAGGACTTATGACAGACAACCCCTTCATCAATAAAGCCGTGCCATATTATCAGGATGTTTTGGGCGATGAAGCTGTAGGTTCTATACTTATTTAAAAGTTCCTGGGGAAGAATGAGTGCAGAGTTACTTTATTATTCAGGGAGTTTCTCCTGACATTAAGTTTTTTGTCTGTTTGTTTTTCTTTTCAGAGAAACTGTTCCATTTGTTTTCTCTCTGCTTCAGTAGTTCATGTGTTTCTATTATCCTGCAGTTCAGTAGATGAGAGATTTGAGTTTGCTGTCACACTGACCAGCAGGGGGCGTCAACTGCAAACATGCACCCACTGTAGCTGCTTTATGGTGTGAACGTGACTTAATTTTAGAGTGTCAATAAAATGACTCAAAACTGCTTGGTATCTGTGTTCTCTGAGAAGTGTGACATAATTCTGAAGAGATTTTATTCTGTTTTGTTGCTTTTCAGCAAGTTTTGATCAGATAAATCAGATCAGAGTTGATTTGTTTCATCAAAAGAAGCTTCAGGGAAGAGGGTGGCGGTCACTAAACACAGATTACAGTCATAACAATGTTTTTTTTTTCTGCAACACAATTATCATGACCTCCAGTTTCAGTATGAGCCTACTAACTAACTAACTAACTAACTAACCAACTAACTAACTAACTAACTACAATTATTCCCTCAAAAACCTCAGCTTAAGTTACAGAGAGAACACTTTGTTGACTTTTTCGGGGAAAAGGGGCCATTTCAGTTTCAAGGTTGCAAGCTTAAATCCCTGGACTGGTTTTTAGCTGTGCTGCATCATCACCATTTTTTCCTACTCCTTACTTCCTCCTCATTCTTTAATGTATTGTGTCTGTGCTGGTTACCATAATTGTGCTACCATGTTGGCAAGGACTCTCTTGACAAAGAGATCGCAATCCTGCTTAAATAAAAGTGAAATAAAACTATAAAATCCTCTCTCTCAACAGCTACTGTCAAGTTGTCTTATATATATATATATATATATATATATAAAGAGTAATGTTTCTGAGTAGGTCTGTTTTTCCTGACTATTTACCCTTTCTCGTTTGAGAGAAACATGTTAGGTCAACATTCTCTGAATAAATATTATCAATTCATATAAGAACGACAAAAGGCAAATATGTTCATTTGAACTGTTATTTTATTGAAATATAAGACAGTACCATTAGGTTTTCCGTTTATTATCAACAGTACACAATTTCCATACTTAGTTTTGTACAAAGAGGTATCAGTTATATAAAAACACAGTACACAATAGTTAAAAATGAGACATACATGTACACGTCTGAATACATTTCAACCATACTTCAAGTGTCAGGAATGTTTCTTTCTGTGTTTGTATTAACTCTCTCCTTCTCTGTCACACACACAGACTAGAACTGGCATCAGATGACCCGATGAATAACCATCGGCTGGCATCAGGAGCGTCACGATAAATGAAAATGTGCTATGGCTAATAAATATGCTTCCATATCCTGCAGGCCTATCGGCACGGCGCCAAGCGGCAGGGGGTGGAATGGAAATATAAACTTTTTACATGCCAGACACCAAACTGAAATACAATTAAATATTTCATAAACAGTATCTGTATTAAATATTCTAGTCATGCAGTATATTCCGTTGAAAAATAATTTAATACATATTCTCATTGCAGCGACGAACACAACTTAACCCTAACCCTAACTTTAATGATAATGAGTATTCTGTGATGGTGTGAAGGAGTGACGGGAGGGGCTCAACATGAGGCTCAGGGCCTACAAAAGAATTCAGAAAAACTGTTTTTGTCTGATATAAAGATGACCTGATTTCATTTTAGATCATTTAAACTATCCAACTGACAAATTAACCATGGAAATCCAAGTTATTGGAGGAAGTTCTGCTTTATAATCAGCTTCCTCTCATTGTTCACAGTAACTGTTGTACCACGTGTACATAAACGTACCCATTTCTTTCCTCATGCTGAAATTAGAGTTGGGGTGGAGAGAAGGCGTGCTGTCCTGGAGCTAGAAGCTTGGAGGTCGTACAGCGCGGCAGGAGTGGCAGCAGGCCATGCTGTAGTACCAGTGGCTGCACAGGTTGACCTTCAGAGCCAGCAGGCAATTGGCGGAGGGACGATCCTGACAACTCTCATCTGGGATACAGTTCACACATGGTGGAGTTCATGTGAGGATTTTAAAACATTTAAATCTACATCCAGAACCAGGTCAGTACTGTTTTTGATAGCTCACTTTGCTGTTCTTAAAACAAAAACCTTTTGACTTTGAAAACCTTTTAAACCTGGGTCTTAAGGCGTGTCTACACAGAAGTATTTCAGCCATGTTGTGTACTTTTCTCATGCACGTCTGATGGAACAGATACACTCCTATTTTAGTCTGTCTGCAGAACAAAGTAACAGTTGTGTTTCATTTGCGCTACACATGGGTAAGTCTACTTTTTTTTACACTCATGACTGCAGTGGGTGTTGGCCGAGTTGCCAAAACACAGGTGAACTACGCTGAGTACCGTACATCATGCGCAGACACGGTGTTAGTCTTGTAACTGTGACTATGGGTACTGACTATGGATCATGTTAACTTTGCACTCACCTTCAATGTGGACATTTAGGAAACATGAGTCTGGGGCAAGCAGCACAAGCCTTCTAAAGCTACACATAAACTTAAATTTTATATAAATCTTTGACTCCAGATGAAACTAAACAGGAATAAGATTCCTGAATTAGCTATTGTAGCTAACTGAATGGAGATCTACTTCTGGGGCGACATGCCGGCCAACTAAACCGGTGTTAGCTACACTTAACCTTGGACAAATTGCCCGTATTTCAGTATATGTATGGAATAACTGTGTGTGTGTGTGTGTGGGTGGAAGATTCTGGAGGCATCACACCAGGTTTCCTGGGGTGTTACCTGGCGGCTCAGTGGGGCAGGGCTGCAGGGTACACGTCTGTTTGGCTGCCGGTTTGGTTAGGGGGTCGCAGCCTCGGACCAGCTCCCTGCCCTGGTAACACTTCACGTCCCTCATCCTCACACCCACACCACACGTCTTCGTGCACTGAGAACACACAGGAGCAGAAACACACCACTGATGCACTTGAGGATTTCTTTGTGGTCAGACATTTTATTTGTCTGTCAGTCAAGCATGATTCTTGACACTAATCTGAATGACAAGAATTACACAGTTTGAACTTGTAGTGAATGTGGTAGTACTTTTAATATTATTATATTATAGTATTTCTGAAACCTTAGGCTTTACTACTCAGCCTCTGTTGTTTGAGTTGAAATATAAGCAGGAAATCTGAAAGAAATTATGCCGAGAAGGTGAAATGGCACCTCATCAGCTACCAGTCCACTGTCCAGCTTTGGTACTCTCACTATTGGTACTCTCTCAAAACATCCATCCATCCATTATCTGTAACCGCTTATCATCATCAGGGTCACGGTGGGGCTGGAGCTTATCCCAGCTGACTTTGGGGCAGAGGGCGGGGTACTTCCTGGACAAGCCGCCAGCTCATCACAGGGCACATAGAGACAAACAACCATTCACACTCACATTCACTCCTACGGGCAATTTCGAGTCAGCAATTGACCTATTAAGGAAGCCGGAGTTCCAACCAGGAACTTTCTTGCTGTGAGCTACAAACATGCATACCAAATTGCGCTAAAAGTAAAAACAGAAATAGAAAACAATGAATATAATTGTGCAAAATTTTAAAAAAATAAAAAAATAAAGGATAAAATAGATAACACATGTATGAGACCAAGTGCATGAAAACCAAAGACCTAAAATCTGCAACATCAATGAAAAATATAAAATATTAACATAAAATGTTAAAAATGAATAAATTAAGAAAGGAGGTATAAAAGCAAATGATTGAGGCTTCAAAACTAGCCACTGAAGGACAACGCACCTTAAATACAAGCTATTTCTTTAAAGTTTCTTTTAAAATGTCTAATGTCTAAATGTCAGATGTGGAGTCCCTCAGATCCACAGGCAGACTGTTCTAGAGATGACGGCCACAGTGGCAGAAGGCAGACTCCCCGTGTGTTTTATTTTTCCAGCTATAAGTCCAGCTGCAGAGGATCTGAGGACCTGCTATGTACATATCTAACAGAGATGTGCCCGACTAGCTGACTAGCCAATTAAATGTTGCTGCTCTTGCTAGCTGACACCAGAAATATTAGTCGGTTACCTGTTGCATCTTCACGTGGCATACGTGGAGCCTCGGCATACAGTATATGGGAACTCAAGCAAGCAAGACTGAAGGTGTTGACTATTTGACACTCAAAAGATTCTTTGAACAAGTTTTAGGTGGAGCATCCTTTTAGTATATCGAGCAACTATCCGTTTACATCAGTGTGTCTTCACCAAGAGTCCTGGAGGGAAACACATTATGATCCATTCTCTACATCAGAGATGTGAAGGGGAAGTATGTGTATGTTGACCTCACCTCAGACCACGGGGTGGTGTACCATTTAAAGCACGGCCTCTCAAAGCAGGTGCTTTCCTCATCGGGCTTCTCGCTGCCTCCACAAGCCTCATCATCAAAAATTTGGAACTTTCCTCCACTTATGCCGACACACAGGACGGTCCTTCGCTTCATGCCACGACCACAGGTTGTGTTACACTACAAACAAAAACAGAAAGTTACCAGTATTCATATCTTTGTTGATTTTCCTCAAGACAACTAAAGGACCTTTCTGCATTTGAAAGTTTCTTCATAAACCAGTTACCAAAAATGTTCCAATGCTGATGTGGAACAGTGAAAACTGTAACCATGGGACACTTTAACTGTCCATGACAATTGGATTTCAGATATTATAATGCCCACAAAATGCTTGTTTTGTCCAACAAACAGTCCAAATTTTCAAATTCACATCCTCAAATTTTAGCTGCTGAACTGAGAGAATGTTTGCCATTTCTAATTCTAGATAAATTACTTAAACAAATCAATCATCAAAATATTTCTTAATTTTCTGCCAATCAATAAATCAGTCTAGTCTACTTGTTCAAATTTCAACACTGTGACAAGTCCTCACCCTCTCCCAGTCTTGGCTCAGCCAGTGTGGAGCACAGTCTCTCTCCCCACAGGGGTGGATGGCCAGCGGCTTGTTCTCCGCAGAACACTGGTTCTCGGGAACCACGCGACCCTCCGGAGCTTTACAGTACACATGACGCACCATCTTCCCCTGGCCGCACACCCCCGAGCACTGCAACAACAAAGGCAAAAGTCAAACTGGATGATTCATGATCAAGAGGAGGCATGTCTGTTATTATTATCACCTCCTTGAGCAAAGTTTTGTCACAAAGCTCGGAGGTATTTGCCACATCAGGTCATATCAGGTCGCCTCACATATTAAAGAAAAAGGAAGCATCACATGAAATGAAATAGCTTCATGTCACATCACACCATGTCAGAGGAAAAGAAAAATCATATAATGTCACGTCCCACGGGATAAAATCATGTCACATCATGTCTCATGAGTTAATTATTTACTGTAGTTAAAGCATCTACTCATGTTCTTTGAATTATACAAAATGGTACAACACACTGTTGTTGATTTCTTGTAGGGAAGACAAAGTTGTTGCATGGGGAATTATATTTTACTCTGTGCAAAGAAAAACTCACATCCGTCCATGTTTGTGCCTGGTTGGACTCCATGGTTGTAAATTAGATCTACATGTTTTCCAGACTTTGACTTTGAATGGAACATTAGGGACTACATTTGTCTGTACAACGCAATACAAACCATAAATTCACACTGTTCACAACAGTTTTTCGCTGAAGTAAAAACAGCTGGGACAGGCAAGCTGCTCCTTTGTAACAATACTATCAAGCTCAAAAAGCATTTCTTTCGTTTAAGCTGCTACACCCTGGTATCAGCTAATGGTGATTAAATACATACAGCACATATGTCTCATACACACATATAGGTAAAGACACTCACGGGCCCCCACTCAGACACAGTCCAGTGGCGTTCGCAGGGCGGACCCGTGCAGTTTTTGATGTTTGGTGGTTTTGTCATCGGGTCACACGGTCTGGTCTCATCAGAGCAGCGGACATCCCGCGTCACCTGAGCTTTGTGGCCACATTTAGCAGGACACTGGATCAAGGAGAAGCACACAGACGCATTGAAGCTTTTCACCAACACATCATTGAGTGCTCTCGAGTAAAACACATTCACATTTGTTACAAAGTATGTTACAGTGAATATTTTTTTCTTATCTGTGAAACAAGAAAATGTCAAATTGATAACTCCAGGCCTCTTTTAAAAATGTACTATGGACAGCAGATTCTATTTAAATGTTTAAACACTGTGATTCTCTAAAGAAAAGGAATGATCAGCTGTGCTGAGCTGTACATTTCATTCATTTTTTTGTGTTTTTAAAATCCCATTGGCTCAAATCACATCAAGGTTTTTTTGGTGTCTGCTAAGTGTCTCTGGAGAATCCATCAGTGACTACAATCAGACCACAAGACTGCGGCAGACAGCTGCTAAACCTGAGCCTGAGAGATCTCTCTACTGCAAGAAAACAATTCAAAGTTCAAAAAAAAGAAGAAATCCAAAGGTAGGAAACTAGGGACTAAAAAATACAAAATGTGGAAAAACTAAGAACTGACAAAGCCACGAACTGTGCGGATGTATTACATGCTCCTTCTCTCTTCGATCACTTGCTCCTTTGTTCTGCTTCTATTCTCAACAGAGTAAATCATTACACTTCGTGACGTCTCATACCTCGGACCACTCAGCCACCTCCCACTGTGGGCCGCAGGCGGGGCTCTTGCAGGGTCGTCTCTCCACAGGTCTCTCCAGGTCGGCCATGGTGCAGAGGTCACTGTAGACAGAGCTGTCCAGGCCCGGTGAGAGCATCTTCCAACAGCGGACTTGACGAAACTGGAAACCCTCCCCGCAGGTCCTCGAGCACTCACTCCAGCTGCTTGCCTCCCATCTGAAAGAGAAATATATTGCACAATGTACTGTTAAGTACAGTTTGAATAATTTGTGGTTCCATCAAATTGTGTTTCCAGTAGATTCTACCTGGGCTGACATTCTCTCCCAATACAGAAGTCATGGACTGGCTCCGGTCTGGTCAAAGCATCACAATACATATCGTGCACTTCGACACCGTCATAACGAATACATGTGACGAAGGACTTTGACACTCCTGGATTGTGAGCAACACAAGAAAAACAAAAACAAAAAGCTTTACGAGAATGAATGAAAGATGTGATCATTAAAGAAATTTAGCACTCACAGAGTGATAAATGTTAATATTCACAAGAGGGTAATTTGCATAACTGCCTATTGATCTTTAGGGGATCTGTGTGTGTGTGTGTGTGTGTGTGTTTGCATGTACCTATAGAGCATGTCATGCTGCAGGGCTCCTGCGAGGAAAGTTTCCAGCGATACCAGTCAGCAGGACTCATGCTCAGTTGCTTCAGGTACATCCTTTGATTTGCCCTGTTACACATACACGCACACACACACACACACACACAAAAAGAAACATATATATATATGTATGGAAATAAAAACTTAAGCAGTAGACGTGGCAGCATTTATTCCTGAAGAGAGAAGTGTAATATACTGCTTTGACATGTATACGTTTTAACTGAAATATTCTTTCAAGGACGTTTAAGGATACGCATTCGTATACACACACTCACATACAGAGATTGTCTCCCAGGCCTCAGACGACCACAGTGTGACAGCTGATTCACAGCCTGCATCCTGGCAGACGTACTTTGTTTTTTCATCACATCACATAAAAGTCATGTGCACATTCTTGTCATAACACCGGTCATTCCCTCTGCCTCCGCCAGCCGCCAGACGTTTATTTGAAAATCACATCAGCGCTTTGAGTTATACCTCACCGGCATCCCTCCATGTAAGCCAGACTGAATCCTGCACATTATTCTCTCCCCAGAGGTGACTTCCAGTCTGACAGCACACTTTCCCCCCTTTGCATCACATTTTTCACTTTTTCTTGCAAATACCTTGAATTATTTGTTTCTAAGTGTGACTGTACACCCCCCGACCCACCTCCATCCACGCACCCACACTCACTCTGTGCTCCTCTGCTCTGCTCGTTTCCTCTCCTCTCTCTGTCTCTCAGAGGAAAGGGTGTGTCATCGTGTGTTTTATAGCTGCTGGCTGCAGAACTGGTGAAGCCGTGTTTGGACACAGAGCAGGGAAGTCAACATGAATTATAAATATGATGACTGCAAAACCTGCCAGGTCTACCTGTCTGCCTGCATACAGCCAATATATCTACCTGTCTAACTGTCTCACTGCTTGTACAGTATATCTACAGTACCTGTCCACTTGCTTTACTGCCTACCTGTCTACCCTGGATGTCTACACTAACCACTTGAACCACTTTTAACACTGACTCCTTACTCTCTATGTCTACCTATCTAACTGCTTAACTGCCTTTTAGTCTACTTGTCAAGCTGCTTTACTACCTTTCTGCTTGCCTTAATTGCCTGTCAGTCCTGCTTTGCTGCCTGTATATCTAAATGCTTTACTAACCACTTAACTGTTTGTCTATCTAACTGCTTTACAACCTGTCTGTCTGCTTGTCTGTCTAACTGCTTTGCAGCCTACCTGCCTCCCTGCCACTTCGTCTGGCCACATCTCTCTGAGGATGTCCACGCCGCCCAGCCTTTTTCTCATACAGTCAGCAGCATATTTCCCTCAGCCAGCAGCAGACCCAGGGGCTTGACAACGTCTGAACATTCAGACCCATTGTGACCCTAACCTGAAAACATTTGGTCCAGACTTAATCCAGCCTGAAGGGAAACAGCTTTCTGTGAGCTCAAACCAGACTGCAGCAGTGAAGAGTGGACCTCTGCTGTGTATCATCTTAAAACTCATTTGACTCTTTTTACCTGAGCTCTGTTGGATCACCTAGGTTCTGTTAGATTACCTGGTTCTGTTGGAGCGGGCGGAGGTCCTTCCACCGCTCTGTACCGTTTTGTTCACATAGGGAATGTCTCCGCTGTCGTTGCGTTTGCGACCCAGAGTAAATTCCAGCGTCTCGTTGACACCAAACAGTCCGTCTTGCTCCACGCTGCTCAGGTCCACCTCTGCTGGTCCCACCTCTGCCGAGAACAAACTGTCTCCATCTGTCAGCAGCTGATTAGTTGAGATGTTGATGAGCAACTCATCTGGGCTAATTCGGCCATCCAGCAGGACCCTCCAGATGAGGTTTGGGGAGTCTGGCCCCGTATCCAGGGGCCCACCAGCAGGGGCAGGTTTGGCAGTGCTGCCTGTATGACTGCTGTTTCCTTCTGATGGATCAAAGTGAAAAAAAAAAATCAGCTATTCTTGGAGAGAAAATTGATTTATCATATTCAGGTACAACCTGTGATGGAGCTTTTGCTCATGTTTGCACTTGAGAATGTAATTCATATTCAGCTCATATTAGAAAATGTTGCAGCTGTTTTCTGCTCCGGTTTTCTGTTGGAATGAAAACAAACAGATTTTATTCTTCGCAAGTGTCAGACACGTACATCAAAGGGCGGTTATCTAAACTTTTCTCAATCACAGCATCAAGAAATCAACAGTCAAAGCCCAGGCATTGATATGACACGTTTTCACATATGATGAGGTATCACTTTATGAAGTACACCTTCCAATAATCGAACGCAAACCAATACAACAGCCCTTCCAAACATTCTGTTAGTCTGTATTGGCCAAATTTTATATGCATGTAAGTAACCTCGATATTGTTTCGGCAGTAACCTGATGCATAAAGTCAAGTCAAAGAAAAAGACATCATGTTATATCATGTTCAGGGATTAAAAGTAACCCATTTGTTTTGGTCTTAGACTCACTAGTGGGACTGTCATGGTAGTTCAAACAAAAACTTGTTAAACCCACAAGATTCGAGTTTAGATCTTAGTAGAGACTGAATGTGTCCAAAGATACCAAGTACATCAAGTCATACACCAAATACTGAGGGAAAAAAAAATATATATATATAAATATATACCCTCAGTGGAAATACTGTACAACTTCAATTAAGAGTTGGAAGCTACTCAGGTGGGAATACAGGTGGGAAAACTGTATATTAAGGGGTTTCTATTATCAAACACCTCTAAATATCATGCAGTCCAATCCAATGAATGGAAACTGAGCAATATAAGCATCGCATGGGTAAGATTTATCCACAGGCTGCTGTATTGCATCCTACTATATTGTACATACAGATAAAAAAACAGGTAAATCAGTGTATGGACATTTACTAAATTTATCTTTCTGTCATATGAGTCATCTTTAGAAATAAGAATTTAAAATTTTTCAAAAAATCTCAAAAATACTCAGTGGATAAAAAATATCAGAGGTGAAAGAAAATAGAAACGGAAATCTAGGAGATACACTCAGTTCAAAGTGTTCCAGTCAACGCTCAGTATCTGGTCTGTAGTATGACGTCAGCCTGTGTAGAAAGTGTATGGTGAGCCTTTCAACCACCTCTCCATCTCATCTCACCACCCAAAGCGATGGTGTAATGGACTCGACAGTCAGCTGAGTGAGCTGAGAGCCCACAGGAAGGCCATTACCGCTCATATTTGTATTGCAGCCATTTTTTAAAAAGGAGAAAACACCACGAAACTCTGAATTTTTCATTCGCTGCTGATCCTCTTTATGTGTCTGTACCATGAATAATGCAGAACTCCAAAGGGCCATCTCACAGACACACAGAAAAAGAGTGCTAGATAGAGGATCGGCTGTAAAATCTGACCTATTTTGTCTCATCTGCCAATAGGCCACTGAACCATCTTCTGATTTATCCCTTATCTTACTTTCTCTTGTTTTCTTTTTTTTCCTTTCTCACAGTCTCCATCTCTCTCTCTCTTTTCTTTCTCTTAGAGCCCAGCCAATAAATCAGCATGAATGACTATTTTATAACAGATATATTAGTATTGGCATGATATGCTGATAAGTAACAAAAGATTACAGTACAAAAATGCAAAAGAAAAGTTGAAGGTACTTTAGCAATAGTGTTACACTGCAGCACTATAAGCACTGAAAAAACAACAAACCTATGGTCACTACCTGAATATTTTGGGGCAGCGGCTCCATCCTGGTCGCAGTCAATGGCTGCTGTCTCCTCGTACACCTCGTTGGTCTCTTGGCCCTTCTGCCCATCTGCACCTCCTGGCTCCAATGGGCCCTTAGGGGCCGACTGGTCATAAATACTGCTGTTAGGGGCAAGCAGGCCCCCCACCTCCACAGAAATCTCTCCAGCTGAGGTGTCTGATCCGGTGTATACAGGAGGAGGTGGGATGGGTGGCAGGGAGTCTCGGAGGACGGTGTATTCATACGTGATGTACGGTGTACGACCATTCTGGTTCCAAACCTGAGCGACACAAAGAAAGTCAAGAACAGGTTAGTTTACATGGGTTTCAACTCAAACTGATCTCACACTGAGCCCTCTGCACATCAGTTCTGTCACATGTGTCCATGATTTGTCTGTTGTTTTTAAAACCAAACCCTTATAATTGCTTTCAGATCATCCTTTAAAATTTTCCCTGAAGAAAGAGAGATGTGATTTAATACATATTTTGTATTAAGATGATGTTTCCTTCGAGACAATGAGCACTGTCTGTAACATTTTACGCGGTATAAGTCTGATGATAAATACTCATTGTTAGCAGAGATGAACCAATGTCGAGTGAGCGTCCAGGAGGATCTCTGTGTTCCAGCATCCTGCCGAGATATCTGTCGAACCTGCCCTGTGACATGGACACTGTTTGGAATTTATGGCCACTCTCAGAACAGCTGAGGCCTGTACTCAATCAACCTGAGACACAGACTCACTATTACGCCTTGATTGCATTTACATCTCAGACATTTGGCAGACACTTTTAAAAAGGAGACAATACACACATTTTGTGCATCAAGCTGCTACAACATCACAGCTCTGACCACACATGAGCATCTTGTTGCCAGGAAATATTCTGAATAGCATCTGTGCTTTGTTGCCGAAAGTGTTGACAGTCTCCACTGGAGAACCTTGAGTTGAATATTACAGTGTGATGAAGTAGTGTGCAATTCATACATGTGCATATTTCTCTTTGGGGGTCAGGGGTCAGACTCTGCTGTGAAGTAACCACACTAAACAAAGGTTTAGATGGGTAAGACTAGCAACAAGAGGACTTTGTGCATCATCCTTGGCCATCCATCGATGCAGTCCAGCCAGAGATACAGTCTTTTTTCGATGTATTTTTCTTCCTTGTCAAAACTTAGCGCCTATTCATTGCATTATGAATGCACGTTGGACGTTTGGTTAAAGATTTAATTTTAAAACTTCTCCCCAACCAACGCTGATTCAAGTGGCATCACTTGAGGACATTTATCAGACTTTACACAGCTCCCTCTGGTGACTCTAAAGATGAAACAAACAATCACCACACATGCCATATGTGCACAGATAGCACAGAGACAGTACAATAACTGATATTCACTTTGAGGGAATGAAACTGGAAAACAACATAAAATCTCCTGCTGTGGTAGGCGGAGATGATGGTTACACACTGTAACAGTCCAGCATAGAGCAGAGTAGTAGAGGGCACCTCAAATAACAATCAGTCTGACAAAACATTCAGTACAGAGTGAGTCATAGAAAAATGAGAGACATTCTCAGATGGTAAGTTGCTGTTATCACTGCATTTAATAATGATATAATATACACATTCTCTGTTGAATAGTTACAGGTGAGTGTGGTGGACGAGCTCAAGTGATAAAGTTCAATGAATGGACAGGTTTACCAGAATATTGATGGCCTGATCAATGGGACCTTTGGCAACAATGTACTCGATCCCAGTCTCGTACACATCCATGGGGCGGCGGTACTTGAAAATTGTTCCTGCTGCATGGAAGTTCTGGGGACTGTCCACCTTGTAGGCACCATTAAAGAAGAAGTTGCCCGCCTGGTCAGTCACAGCTGGAGAACAAGATAAATGGAAAACTCTGAGAGGTACAAAACAAACTGTAAATTCTGGTTGTGTTTAAGAGTTGTTAAGTAACATTTGCATTAAACATCTGAACTAACTTGCACA
This sequence comes from Sciaenops ocellatus, assembly GCA_033000465.1. Lineage (NCBI taxonomy): Eukaryota > Metazoa > Chordata > Actinopteri > Sciaenidae > Sciaenops > Sciaenops ocellatus. The sequence goes on along the minus strand of CP136880.1, from coordinate 20,204,261 downwards.
CTTGACTTTTGTGTGTAAAATCAATGAACAAATACGATGTGTATACATCTACCTAGAACATCAGCTGACTTCTTCCTCTCGATGATCTGGATGTCCCATGATCCTTCAGGGATTTGAGTGATAAAAGAGTAACCTTGATGACAGGAAATTGAAAGTGATCAGCGTCTTCCCTTTTTATTGTTAATTTATGTTGTGTACATCACCAAGAAGATTGTTCTGACCAATCCAATCAATTCCTCACTAAATCTCTGAGCGTATATCAGGTAGAGAAAGTCCTAGATATTAAAATTCATTATTTTTAAAAGGCATTTGTGGGTGGACAGCACAGGACAACTGAACCCAGAGGCTCACCCAGAGTCGTGGTCCCACGGCGGAAGTTTCCGGTGACTCTGCTGCAGCTGCTGCCGTCCCCTTGACAGACCCCACATTTATCCAAGGTGTTGGAGGAAAACAGTACTCCATCACATCCGATTGGCTGAGTAGCAAAGCAAGAAGTGTAAGAAAAAAGGATATCATTAAAACAAACTTATATAGATCATTAAATGATCAGTAATAACATGATAATGAAGCAGAAGCTAACAAACATTTTCTTTCACAAGATTAGATTATTTTGGAGGTTGATCCATAAAGAAGAGTTCCTGGTGTTACACCAGAGGTGTATAAAAGTAGTTTTGATCAACCTTGACATCAGAAGAATTTCGTAAATCTATCAAGTTTTCATTCAGTTGTTTTAAGAATATTTTCTAACTTTACACCTCAGTTGGTCAGAAAGTTGAGGTCCTACTGCAGCAGCTTCCTCCCGATGGGTTTGTTGGTTACACAAACATGGTGCGGTGCGTTCAATGGTGCTGAAAACTGAAAGTATTTGAGTGAAAGTAAAACAGGTACAAAGTAAAGAAGAAGCTGGACTCACCTCACACTTACCATCCACGCAGACACCGCGGTAACTGCTGTACTTGCAGGAAGTGCCGTCCCGTGCCGTCACCATCAGCTGCCTCTGGCCGTCAGGGGTGGTGCAGTGGAGATCGCAGGGGTTACTGGAGATGTGTACATAGTCATCTGGAGAGGCACACAGGTCAATGGTCACTATCTAACCATTACCACTAGGAATAAGACTTGTGCCATGGCAGATGTTCATACTACACCCCACATTTTTATAACTTCTGCTATTACTACCATTACCACTGCTATAAATGAAGTTATTATATCTTAAAGCTACAATCATCAGTATCTGGTAAACCCACAGCCTTATTGCTTGGTTCTTGTGTCCCCAAACAAGACATCCAGCAGACAAGAGTAACATTCACACTCATTTGGAGTCATGTTTGTGTTCACCTGATGAATGAAAGTCCAATATTCACTCTCCCTTCACCTCTGGTTTGGTTTCCACCAACTTCAGATGAAAATATCTGGCTCTTTAGCTGCTAAATGCTCTTGCACTTCCTTCACCAGTTAGTCGCTAGCTGTGTCTGTCTGTTGTTTGGTGCCGAGCAGGTAGAGTACAGTGAGTTTATCAGAGCTTGTTTGCTGAAAACAGCTGCCTGCTGCTGGAAACAGTAAATGTGCTGTGCTACCAAAACTATGAGCTGAACGAGGAGAAACACTGTTGATGTTGATGAGAATTCTCTGTGGGTTCGGCATTGTGAGTGACCACTCTAATAGTGTGTCAAACCCCTGTCTCCCTTTTGTCTCACTTCTCACATTCCCTACAAATTTCTTTCTGTTCCTTTTTTGTCATTTTCACAGTACAAGAACCACTCTAGAGCCTTCAATAGCTTACATTTTACCCACTTTATCTCCTGTTAGGAACATGTTGTAAAACAACACAGTGTAGTAATAGGCAGGTAAGTCGGAAAAAGATATAAAACATATCAGAAGACAACATTTGTTATAAGAACTAAAGGATGGTACTGTTCTGGATGCAGGGCATGTTGAAGCACTGCAGCTCAGACAGCAAAGACCTCAGTCACCTCTGTTTAATACGGTAATAAGAAGTTGTCAAAGCGTTTTATGGGTGTTATTACCAGGATACAGAGGTTTCCACTGGTAGTTCCTCCCATTGTAAAACTGGGAGTTGAAGGACCAGCACTGCTCCTCTCTGAAGCTCCTCCCAGTGGCAGGACATTCCTGTAGTGCAGAGAGACAGCACAGACCATTAAAAGAGGTCTGATTCATACTTGTTAAGATTTGGTTTTATAGTATGTTGTACAAATAAATTCTTTTAAAGCGTTTATTTGTGCAGGGATGGTTTTCTGAGAATGCACGACCGTTCTGAGCCCCTCCCGGCTTCACTTTCAAACAGCTACATACAATACCGTCATGCCTGGACGAAGCCGACCACAACCGATCGCGGCCTTCTACTGTCAGTACTGTGTTTGTTTGAGTAAAGATGTGAAATAAAGTGGTGAGAAATTAACTAGAAGTCTGTGACTCACTTTAGTGTTGCAGAGGTGATATTTCTTAGCAGTTCCCGTACAGGTCATGTTGTCCTTCCCAGCAGCAACTTTCTTTCTTTGGACAGAAAACAAACATTTGGAGAAATAACAACATATAAAAAAGATTACAGTAGATATAAATCACACTGAAAGCTAATATTATATCAGGTTAAGATGCATGTATATGAATCTACTAAATTATATATATTTTTTCTAGTTTCTGTTTATCATTATTTCAAAGGCAACAGAGGCTGTCAAGTTCCAAACAATGTCAGTGATTTATTTAGCTGAATGTACAATAGGTGGTGCTCTACTCTGCCTGAGAGACATCTATACCAGACGGTGCATAAAAAAGGCTTGGAGAATCAGGTTTCCAATCACCCAGATAATTACCTTTTCTACCTGCTCCGATCAGGAAAAAAGGTTCTAGACACACCACAGCAAAGCATGGAGAGGCTCAGGAATAGCTTCTATCCTCAGGCCGCTACTGTCCTAAATGAGGACTTTTTTCTTCTACTTTTCTTTTCTTATTTTCTAGCACTGTCACCTTGCAGCAAGAAGGTTCCTGGTTCGAACCTCAGCCTTCGTCCTCTCCGGATACTCCGGCTTTCTCCCACAGTCCAAAGACATGCACTTAACAGGTTAACTGGTGACTCTAAATTGCCCGTAGGTGTGAATGTGAGTGTGAATGGTTGTTTGTCTCTATGTGCCCTGTGATAAACTGCCGACTTGTCCAGGGTGTACCTCGCCTCTCGCGCAAAGTCAGCTGGGATATGTTTAAGTCCCACCATGACCCTGATGAGCAGTGATAAGCGGTTATAGATAATGGACGGATGGATTGATTATTATTATTGAGTGCAGCCGTAGGCGCACTCAATACTCTCTCCCAGGAAAACGCTGAGTCGCGTTTAATTGAGTGCAGCCGTAGGCGCACTCAATACTCTCTCCCAGGAAAACGCTGAGTCGCGTTTAATTGAGTGCAGCCGTAGGCGCACTCAATACTCTCTCTCCCAGGAAAACGCTGAGTCGGGCTTAATTTTATTATTATTCCGCTTATTCTTATTATTCTTACGCCCGTTTTTCGGTTCGCTACTCCTCCCACAGTTTTCGTCGCACATGCACGAAATTCGCACAGCATTCCCGGCTACGCCGGGAATGCTATGCTATGACTTTTCTAAGACTTTCGTCGAACGGTTTGGCCAAAAATCGCGAAAAACCACGCCGAAAAACTCAATGTGTGTGTATTGCGAGCCAGTCTTAGAGCTAGAGTGCGTGACATCATCGCTAGAGTGAAGAGGGAGAGAAAAATTCTTCCAAAAAAAAATTTAGAAACTGCTCCCGAGGCCACAAATTTCACACTACAGACAAAATTTATACATCGAAACGTAGGAAAATTCCTCTTCTCGCTCACATTCATCTGCTGAAGCGGTCAGAGTTACAGTTTTGGCGTGAGACGCAGAGATGCGCCAGCAACACCGACCCACACCTCCATCTACTGCCATGTTAATTTGAGAAGAGAAATTTCCAAAAGGAGCAGGGAGCACCTGTTCTTTCTTAAACTCCCGAGGGCAGAGTTTTTCACATTTAGGTCTAAAACTCGGCACAGAACTGGCCGAGAAGAGGAGGATGCTGGCAGTCTTTACGGCTTTCGGATAGTCCACACCGTTTGGCAGGTGTCGCCTCCTGTTCGAGGGGTTCATTTTGAGATTTTCTGTGTCTCTCAGGTGTCAGAGGGAGAGAGCAAGCGCAGCTGGACCTAATTGCAGCCCCTCCCTGGTTACTTGGCAACCTCAGGCCTGAGGGAGCAGAGAGGGGAGGGGCTGTTTTCACAGATCCACTAGTCACAGACCCAGGAAAACGCTGAGTCATGCTTTATATTCACCTTCATATTAGATAGACAGACACAAACAGAGACATACAGACATACACATTTACAGACATACACACAGACAAGACAAAAGGCTTTCAAAATAAGAGTCCCTTCAAAATAAAAGACTTTTTTTTTTTTAAAATAAAAGACTTTGTGAAACTCTCATTAACAGACACAGACAGGCAGACAAATGTCTTTCAAAATAAGAGTCCCTTCAAAATAAAAGACTTTTTTTTTTTTTTTTTTTTTTTTTTTAAATAAAAGACTTTGTGAAACTCTCATTAACAGCCTACAGTTAACACACACATACACCATTCCCGGCGGAGCTGGGGATGGTGTATGTGTGTGTGGGCCAGAGCCTGACCCACACAGACAGACAGACAGACAGATGTTTTTCAAAATAAGAGTCCTTTCAAAATAAAAGACTTTTTTTTTTTTTTTTTAAATAAAAGACTTTGTGAAACTCTCATTAACAGACTATAGTTAAGACACGCCGGGAATGGTGTATGTGTGTGTGGGCCAGAGCCTGACCCACACAGACAGACAGACAGACAGACAGGTGTCTTTCAAAATAAGACTCCCTTCAACATCAAAGACTTTGTGAAACTCTCATTAACAGACACAGACATACAGACAAATGTCTTTCAAAATAAGAGTCCCTTCAAAATAAAAGACTTTTTTTTTTTTTCCAATTTAATGTATGGGGGCGACGGGCCAGGGGAGGCTGCACTCTCAAAATTTCTTTAGGAATTTTTCTAGTTTTATTCTTATTGAGTGCAGCCGTAGGCGCACTCAGTACTCTCTCCCAGGAAAACGCTGAGTCGTGCTTAATTTTATTGAGTGCAGCCGTAGGCGCACTCAGTACTCTCTCCCAGGAAAACGCTGAGTCGTGCTTAATTTTATTGAGTGCAGCCGTAGGCGCACTCAATACTCTCTCTCCCAGGAAAACGCTGAGTCGCGTTTAATTTTATTGAGTGCAGCCGTAGGCGCACTCACTACTCTCTCCCAGGAAAACGCTGAGTCGGGCTTAATTTTATTCTTTTTATTATTATTATTCTTACGCCGTTTTTCGGTTCGCTACTCCTCCCACAGTTTTTGTCGCACATGCACGAAACTCGCACACCATTCCCGGCGTAGCCGGGAATGGTGTGCTATGACTTTTCTAAGACTTTCGACGAACGGTTTGGCCAAAAATCGCGAAAAACCACGCCGAAAAACTCAATGTGTGTGTATTGCGAGCCAGTCTTAGAGCTAGAGTGCGTGACATCATCGCTAGAGTGAAGAGGGAGAGAAAAATTCGTCCAAAAAAAAATTTAGAAACTGCTCCCGAGGCCACAAATTTCACACTACAGGCATAATTTATACATCGAAACGTAGGAAAATTTCTCTTCTCGCTCACATTCGTCTGCTGAAGCGGTCAGAGTTATAGTTTTGGCGTGAGACGCAGAGATGCGCCAGCAACACCGACCCACACCTCCATCTACTGCCATGTTAATTTGAGAAGAGAAATTTCCAAAAGGAGCAGGGAGCACCTGTTCTTTCTTAAACTCCCGAGGGCAGAGTTTTTCACATTTAGGTCTGAAACTCGGCACAGAACTGGCCGAGAAGAGGAGGATGCTAGCAGTCTTTACGGCTTTCGGATAGTCCACACCGTTTGGCAGTTGTCGCGACCTGTTCGAGGGGCTCATTTTAAAATTTTCTGTGTCTCTCAGGGGTCAGAGGGAGAGAGCCAGCGCACCTGCTCCTAATTGCAGCCCCTCCCTGGTTACTTGGCAACCTCAGGCCTGAGGGAGCAGAGAGGGGAGGGGCTGTTTTCACAGACACACTAGACACACTAGTCACAGACCCAGGAAAACGCTGAGTCATGCTTTATAGTCACCTTCATATTAGATAGACAGACACAAACAGAGACATACAGACATACACATGTACAGACATATACACAGACAAGACAAAAGGCTTTCAAAATAAGAGTCCCTTCAAAATAAAAGACTTTTTTTTTTTAAAAATAAAAGACTTTGTGAAACTCTCATTAACAGACACAGACATGCAGACAAATGTCTTTCAAAATAAGAGTCCCTTCAAAATAAAAGACTTTTTTTTAAAAAAACAAAGACTTTGTGAAACTCTCATTAACAGACACAGACATACAGACAAATGTCTTTCAAAATAAGAGTCCCTTCAAAATAAAAGACTTTTTTTTTTTTTTTTTTTTTTTTTTTTAAATACAAGACTTTGTGAAACTCTCATTAACACACTAGAGTTAACACACACATACACCATCCCCGGCTCTGCCGGGAATGGTGTATGTGTGTGTGGGCCAGAGCATGACCCACACAGACAGACAGATAGACAGATAGACAGACAGATGTTTTTCAAAATAAGAGTCCTTTCAAAATAAAAGACTCCCGGCGCAGCCGGGGATGGTGTATGTCTGTGTGGGCCAGAGCCTGACCCACTGTCAAAGTCTCATTAACAGACACAGACATACAGACAAATGTCTTTCAAAATAAGAGTCCCTTCAAAATAAAAGACTTTTTTTTTTTTTTTTTTTTTTTTTTTTTTTTAATTTAATGTATGGGGGCGACGGGCCAGAGGAGGCTGCACTCTCAAAATTTCTTTAGGAATTTTTCTAGTTCTTATTATTATTATTCTTACGCCCGTTTTTCGGTTCGCTACTCCTCCCACAGTTTTCGTCGCACATGCACGAAATTCGCACAGCATTCCCGGCGTAGCCGGGAATGGTGTGCTATGACTTTTCTAAGACTTTCGCCGAACGGTTTGGCCAAAAATCGCGAAAAACCACGCCGAAAAACTCAATGTGTGTGTATTGCGAGCCAGTCTTAGAGCTAGAGTGCGTGACATCATCGCTAGAGTGAAGAGGGAGAGAAAAATTCGTCCAAAAAAAAATTTAGAAACTGCTCCCGAGGCCACAAATTTCACACTACAGGCATAATTTATACATAGAAACGTAGGAAAATTTCTCTTCTCGCTCACATTCGTCTGCTGAAGCGGTCAGAGTTATAGTTTTGGCGTGAGACGCAGAGATGCGCCAGCAACACCGACCCACACCTCCATCTACTGCCATGTTAATTTGAGAGGAGAAATTTCCAAAAGGAGCAGGGAGCACCTGTTCTTTCTTAAACTCCCGAGGGCAGAGTTTTTCACATTTAGGTCTGAAACTCGGCACAGAACTGGCCGAGAAGAGGAGGATGCTAGCAGTCTTTACGGCTTTCGGATAGTCCACACCGTTTGGCAGTTGTCGCGACCTGTTCGAGGGGCTCATTTTGAAATTTTCTGTGTCTCTCAGGGGTCAGAGGGAGAGAGCAAGCGCACCTGCTCCTAATTGCAGCCCCTCCCTGGTTACTTGGCAACCTCAGGCCTGAGGGAGCAGAGAGGGGAGGGGCTGTTTTCACAGACACACTAGTCACAGACCCAGGAAAACGCTGAGTCATGCTTTAAATTCACCTTCATATTAGATAGACAGACACAAACAGAGACATACAGACATACACATTTACAGACATACACACAGACAAGACAAAAGGCTTTCAAAATAAGAGTCCCTTCAAAATAAAAGACTTTTTTTTAAAAAAACAAAGACTTTGTGAAACTCTCATTAACAGACACAGACATACAGACAAATGTCTTTCAAAATAAGAGTCCCTTCAAAATAAAAGACTTTTTTTTTTTTTTTTTTTTTTTTACATAAAAGACTTTGTGAAACTCTCATTAACAGCCTACACTTAACACACACAAACACCATTCCCGGCGCAGCCGGGGATGGTGTATGTGTGTGTGGGCCAGAGCCTGACCCACACAGACAGACAGACAGACAGATGTCTTTCAAAATAAGAGTCCCTTCAAATTTAAAGACTTTTTTTTTTTAAAAATAAAAGACTTTGTGAAACTCTCATTAACAGACACAGACAGGCAGACAAATGTCTTTCAAAATAAGAGTCCTTTCAATATAAAAGACTTTTTTTTTTTTTTTTAATACAAGACTTTGTGAAACTCTCATTAACAGCCTACAGTTAACACACACATACACCATTCCCGGCGCAGCCGGGGATGGTGTATGTGTGTGTGGGCCAGAGCCTAACCCACACAGACAGACAGATAGACAGACAGACAGACAGACAGACAGATGTTTTTCAAAATAAGAGTCCTTTCAAAATAAAACACTTTTTTTTTTTTTTTTTTTTAATAAAACACTTTGTGAAACTCTCATTAACAGCCTACAGTTAACACACACATACACCATTCCCGGCGCAGCCGGGGATGGTGTATGTGTGTGTGGGCCAGAGCCTGACCCACACAGACAGACACACAGACAGACAGAAAGACAGACAGGTGTCTTTCAAAATAAGACTCCCTTCAACATAAAAGACTTTGTGAAACTCTCATTAACAGACACAGACATACAGACAGATGTCTTTCAAAATAAGAGTCCCTTCAAATTAAAAGACTTTTTAAAAAAAAAAAAAAATAACGTATGGGGGCGACGGGCCAGAGGAGGCTGCACTCTCAAAATTTCTTTAGGAATTTTTCTAGTTATTCTTATTCCGCTTCTTATTATTCTTACGCCCGATTTTCGGTTCGCTACTCCTCCCACAGTTTTTGTCGCACATGCACGAAATTCGCATACCATTCCCGGCGTAGCCGGGAATGGTATGCTATGACTTTTCTAAGACTTTCGACCAACGGTTTGGCCAAAAATCGCGAAAAACCAAACCGAAAAACTCAATGTGTGTGTATTGCGAGCCAGTCTTAGAGCTAGAGTGCGTGACATCATCGCTAGAGTGAAGAGGGAGAGAAAAATTCGTCCAAAAAAAAATTTAGAAACTGCTCCCGAGGCCACAAATTTCACACTACAGGCATAATTTATACATCGAAACGTAGGAAAATTTCTCTTCTCGCTCACATTCGTCTGCTGAAGCGGTCAGAGTTATAGTTTTGGCGTGAGACGCAGAGATGCGCCAGCAACACCGACCCAAACCTCCATCTACTGCCATGTTAATTTGAGAAGAGAAATTTCCAAAAGGAGCAGGGAGCACCTGTTCTTTCTTAAACTCCCGAGGGCAGAGTTTTTCACATTTAGGTCTGAAACTCGGCACAGAACTGGCCGAGAAGAGGAGGATGCTGGCAGTCTTTACGGCTTTCGGATAGTCCACACCGTTTGGCAGGTGTCGCCACCTGTTCGAGGGGTTCATTTTGAAAATTTCTGTGTCTCTCAGGTGTCAGAGGGCGAGAGCAAGCGCATCTGGACCTAATTGCAGCCCCTCCCTGGTTACTTGGCAACCTCAGGCCTGAGGGAGCAGAGAGGGGAGGGGCTGTTTTCACAGACACACGAGTCTTCACCCAGGAAAACGCTGAGTCATGCTTTAAATTCACCTTCATATTAGATAGACAGACACAAACAGAGACATACAGACATACACATGTACAGACATACACACAGAGAAGACAAAAGGCTTTCAAAATAAGAGTCCCTTCAAAATAAAAGCCTTTTTTTAAAAAAAATAAAAGACTTTGTGAAACTCTCATTAACAGACACAGACAGACAGACAGATGTCTTTCAAAATAAGAGTCCTTTCAAAATAAAAGACTTTTTTTTTTTTTTTTTAATACAAGACTTTGTGAAACTCTCATTAACAGACACAGACATGCAGACAAATGTCTTTCAAAATAAGAGTCCCTTCAAAATAAAATACTTTTTTTTTTTTTTTAAAAATAAAAGACTTTGTGAAACTCTCATTAACAGACACAGACAGGCAGACAAATGTCTTTCAAAATAAGAGTCCTTTCAATATAAAAGACTTTTTTTTTTTTTTTTAATACAAGACTTTGTGAAACTCTCATTAACAGCCTACAGTTAACACACACATACACCATCCCCGGCTGCGCCGGGAATGGTGTATGTGTGTGTGGGCCAGAGCCTGACCCACACAGACAGACAGACAGACAGATGTCTTTCAAAATAAGAGTCCCTTCAAATTTAAAGACTTTTTAAAAAAAAAAAAAAAATAACGTATGGGGGCGACGGGCCAGAGGAGGCTGCACTCTCAAAATTTCTTTAGGAATTTTTCTAGTTCTCGTTATTATTATTCTTACGCCCGTTTTTCGGTTCGCTACTCCTCCCACAGTTTTCGTCGCACATGCACGAAATTCGCACAGCATTCCCGGCGTAGCCGGGAATGCTATGCTATGACTTTTCTAAGACTTTCGACGAACGGTTTGGCCAAAAATCGCGAAAAACCAAACCGAAAAACTCAATGTGTGTGTATTGCGAGACAGTCTTAGAGCTAGAGTGCGTGACATCATCGCTAGAGTGAAGAGGGAGAGAAAAATTCGTCCAAAAAAAAATTTAGAAACTGCTCCCGAGGCCACAAATTTCACACTACAGACATAATTTATACATCGAAACGTAGGAAAATTTCTCTTCTCGCTCACATTCGTCTGCTGAAGCTGTCAGAGTTATAGTTTTGGCGTGAGACGCAGAGATGCGCCAGCAACACCGACCCACACCTCCATCTACTGCCATGTTAATTTGAGAAGAGAAATTTCCAAAAGGAGCAGGGAGCACCTGTTCTTTCTTAAACTCCCGAGGGCAGAGTTTTTCACATTTAGGTCTGAAACTCGGCACAGAACTGGCCGAGAAGAGGAGGATGCTAGCAGTCTTTACGGCTTTTGGATAGTCCACACCGTTTGGCAGTTGTCGCGACCTGTTCGAGGGGCTCATTTTGAAATTTTCTGTGTCTCTCAGGGGTCAGAGGGAGAGAGCAAGCGCACCTGCTCCTAATTGCAGCCCCTCCCTGGTTACTTGGCAACCTCAGGCCTGAGGGAGCAGAGAGGGGAGGGGCTGTTTTCACAGACACACTAGTCACAGACCCAGGAAAACGCTGAGTCATGCTTTAAATTCACCTTCATATTAGATAGACAGACACAAACAGAGACATACAGACATACACATGTACAGACATACACACAGAGAAGACAAAAGGCTTTCAAAATAAGAGTCCCTTCAAAATAAAAGACTTTTTTTTCTTTTTTTTTAAATAAAAGACTGTGAAACTCTCATTAACAGACTAAAGTTAAACCAAAACACATACACCATTCCCGGCGCAGCCTGACCCACACAGACAGACAGACAGACAGACAGATGTCTTTCAAAATAAGACTCCCTTCAACATAAAGGACTTTGTGAAACTCTCATTAACGGACACAGACATACAGACAGCTGTCTTTCAAAATAAGACTCCCTTCAAAATAAAAGACTTTTTTTTTTTTTTTTTAAATAAAAGACTTTGTGAAACTCTCATTAACAGACTACAGTTAACACACACATACACCATTCCCGGCGCAGCCGGGGATGGTGTATGTCTGTGTGGGCCAGAGCCTGACCCACACAGACAGACAGACAGACAGACAGACAGATGTCTTTCAAAATAAGACTCCCTTCAACATAAAAGACTTTGTGAAACACTCATTAACAGACACAGACAGGCAGAAAAAATGTCTTTCAAAATACGAGTCCCTTCAAAATAAAAGACTTTTTTTTTTTTTTAATAAAAGACTTTGTAAACCTCTCATTAACTGACAGACAGACAAACAGACAGACAGATGTCTTTCAAAATAAGAGTCCCTTCAAAATAAAAGACTTTTTTTTTTTTTTTTTAAATAAAAGACTAAAACTCTCAAACTGTAAAACTCTCATTAACAGACTACAGTTAACACACTCATACACCATTCCCGGCGCAGCCGGGGATGGTGTATGTGTGTGTGGGTCAGTGTGACTCCTTTCAAAATAAAAGACTTTGTGAAACTCTAATTACCAGCCTACAGTTAACACACACATACACCATTCCCGGCGGAGCCGGGGATGGTGTATGTGTGTGTGGGCCAGAGCCTGACCCACACAGACAGACAGACAGACAGATGGCTTTCAAAATAAGACTCCCTTCAAATTAAAAGACTTTTCAAAAAAAAATAATGTATGGGGGCGACGGGCCAGAGGAGGCTGCACTCTCAAAATTTCTTTAGGAATTTTTCTAGTTGTTGTTGTTGTTATCACTATTATTATGATTACACATTATTATTGATTACATGATTCTATTCTATTCTTATTACAATCCTATTTTACTCCATTTGTAATTGAACAAATTGCGAGCTTATGGAAATACAGTTCACTTTGATTGTACCTCTATGATTATACAGTATGTGATAATTAAGTGAATTGATTGATTGATTGATTGATTGAAAAACTCTAAAATGTATAGAAGTACAAATCAGTGTGTGTGTGTGTGTGTGTGTGTGCAGACTGACTAACCTCTGTTTCAGGCAGTGTCTCTCCTGTGACATCACTCCCCCTCCACAGGTACGAGTGCAGGCTGTCCACTTGGCCCACTCACCCCACCAGTACGTGGTCACCTCCAGCTCCTCCTCCAGACTGTTGGACGCCACGCCGTCCTCCTGAAAACATACACACATACACATAAATACATAGATACACAAAGAGTTGTGCTTCAGTTGATAGATGTAGATGTAGCATTAGTCATATTAACAGTATTAAGACCAATAAAAAAGCAACTGTGCATCTGAATCTGCCAATATTTTCTGACACACCAAACCTTTTTAGCTTATATAGTGAACAAATCAGATGACTAAAACTGTTATTTTTCTCTGTAGCTGTGTACTTTCAATTGTGATTTTGTGAGAAGGAGGTCATTAAGTAACAAATCATTTTGTTTGAGTGATGGCCCACTGCTTACCAAATTCATTTGACCCACACACCACAATGGACTAAGTGATGAATCTATCAAAATGTGTCTGCAAGATCATAGCCACATTACCTTGAGCTCTGAGGCTCTGAGTTTTGCATGGGCCACAATTTAGCCTTTATATGACCAGGCCTGTTTCCCTAAAAGCAGATTATATTTGATTTGTTGCATGTGGGTGATACTTGGTCCAGAATCCTCAAATTCTGTCACAAGCCCAGTCATAAATCTTACATGTGTCTGGTTGGATTTTTTTTTAAAAATCTTTATTTATCTGCGGAAATTCACTAAAACTTCAGCTTCATAAGGGCCACTTTGGGCCCACAGTACTGCTGCTATTGCCATAACTGGCCAGTAAGTGTTTAAACTCAACCATATTTAAATATCAGTAGTGTGGTAGCATTTGCAGTAGTAGTACAAGCCTTTGCGAAATTGTATTTGTTATTGTATAAATTGTGGAGTATTAATAACAGTGATAGCAGTTACAGTAACTGCAAGTTTTAGTAGTACTCTGATTGCACTGTGTAAAACTGCTGTACAAATGATTGGGATAAACAGAATGGCAATAAATGAGCATTGTTTAGTGTTTTGTACTCTAGCGCGTAAAGGCGGTCAGCCTTTCACACATCCCTGATGTGCAGGAGCAAAATTACTTCAGGTCGATGCCTGCGTCCCTTCATTCAGGCAGATTCATGAGAGTGAGAGCTGGAATGTGCACTGAGCTCCTTGTAAAGGTGTGAGATAGAGCAGCTGTGAGAGAGGGCGAGAGACACTGGAAATACCAGACAGAGAGCGTAAGTGAGAGAGAGACAGCGATAGATAGATGGATTCAGAGAGAGAGAGAGAGAAAGAGAGAAGAAAGAACAGAGTTAGGGTAGAGAGAAGAGAGGACTGACTGATCAGTTTGACAGCAATCACAGTGCTCAGACTACTTTTTAAAGTTACTATTAATACTTTGCATGTTTGTCTTTTTTTAGATTCACTCCAGTTAGCCTTTAATCTTCATCTTTTTTCAGTCCTGAAATTGACTTTATGTTTGAAATCATTTTACATGACAACATTAAATGTCTGTTAGTGACAGGCTCACAGTTTTTCCAGGCAGATGGATCTACCATCCTAGTCATCTCTGTATGTACCTTTGGTATAAACAAGAGGAGGAAGTCCTCAGAAATCCTTAAGTTTGACATTTGATGTGAAAGTAAACATTAAAGCTGCCTCAAAGATACCCCTCTAAATAAAGGAGTACATGTAAATTTCCATTAAGTAACATTACAGTACCTGAAACTGATACTTGTAAATGTGAAAATCTTGAAGGACATCAAGCAGGCATGTTATTGGCTAAATAACACTCTCCCTTACGCTAAGGAAACAGGAATAATACACATAAATTATGATTAACTAATTATATATTGGTATATCTAACCCACTAAGTTACTGACTAACAGTGGGCGGAAAAGAACTCGACCTTGTACTCAAGTAAAAGTAGCAATATCATGGTATAGAAATGCTCTGTTACAAATAGGAGTCATGCATTCAAATGTTTACTAAAATGCGTTGACAAAAGTGTGTGACAAGGTAAGATTAACTGAAGAAAAGTAAGACTAAGACCCAGCTGAGAGCTAAAAGGGAAATTAAACATGTGAGGGCAACACACAGACGGCATCATCACCAGCAGGAACAGGGATTGACAACCAGCAGAAAAAGTGATTCCACCCTGCGTGGTGCTGACAAGTCACTATGACTCAGATCTCTAAAGTTTTCCTCGGCTTTGATGTCACCGCTTAGGTGCATGTTGTAGTGATGGAACCTTTTCTTTAGAATTTGTCATGTCATGTCGGAGGGAAATGACAACAGGTGCAAACATTGAAAGTGATTTAGTCTGCACAAGTTTATACAGACTGGCCAAACAATGTATTTATTGTATCTACAACTATGTAATAAAGCAGAGCTTTTCAAATACACTGTACAGGTATCATTGTGAGTTTGTGTTCTCTACTGTAATCATATTTCTGCCTTATGATGATTCAGCTTTTTGAGTCTTTACTCCATACTCTGGTGACAGTTCGATTCAAAATGGGCATTTTTAGTGTTGCATTATACGAACACAACACTCTTCACAGTGGTCACAATTTCAATGCGAATTACACCAGCTGGTCTCTTGCTTCTACCTCTGTCTATCCTTAGGTGTTCCCACCTCCAACCAGATTTGGTCCAGAACATATTTCCCAAAAGTAACGCAGTTCAGTCTGTCTAGTGCCATCACAATACAGTCTAAAGTGTCAGACGTTTCATATTTGTTAGACAACCAGTAACGCTGAAAGGCATCAGTGCTATCATTACAGAGTGTGTTGTGTACCTGCTGCCCCCGGGTGGACAGGTTCCCCACAGACACCACCAACGTCAGGAAGCCCAGCAGGACGACGCCCGTCTCCCCGAACCGTTCCCATGACCACACCCTCATCCTTGTTAATCAGAGAGAGCGAAAGAGAGAGAGAGAAAGAAAGGTTTAATATCTGCACAAAAAATAAAGAAACTGATGTTCTCACTGTGTAGTAGTAAAATAATAGGACCCTTGATGCTTATTAAACCGTTTTTGAAACCATTTGAGAAAAATATTGAGAAAATGTGATCATTATGATCTGAATTATTTCCGCCTAAATCTGTTTGTGATGAAAGATAATAAACAGCCAGAAAATCAGCAACCACTCAAGTGTTAAAAACTCAGACCAACATCATACATCTGACAGTTTTGACCAAACACCAGCCGGCCAACATTATGATTAATGGAGGGAATTTGGGCCAGAAATCTGTCTGTTTTTCTAGATGGAAGCACCCAGTGATGAGTCTTTAACAAAGGCTGAAGGGTATGAAGGGAAATATCATGACCACTAATGAGCTCTCGTGGCATTAAAAACCCACGTCCAGGCACTTAAGTGAATTGTGGATGAAAGCATATTGCTGAGACGTTTGGGTGTTTTTTCATGTCTTTTCCCTCTCCAATTGAGGCCTCTCAGCTTCCAAACCCACAGAAGGGCCTGAAGTTAGATTTTTTTTTTTTTACGCCACGAGATCACATTTGTGGTCGTAATATTTCCTTTCTGACTCTCCAGTGAAATCCCTCACCTCCAAGAACATCTGTGGTTGTTTAAGGGGGATACCTGAAGTGCTGCTGCTGTCTTTTACCTTTGCACACAGAGAGAAGGGTGTTTGGCAATAAATCACATCAGTATTGATCCAAGACTCAGGATTCACATGCACATAGCAGTAATAACAGAGACAATTCAAATAGCAAAAAAGTGGACACACCTCCGAGACTTAATGAGGCACAGAAAGCAGAGTTGCTATTTACATTTTGGCCTGATGAAGGCATCTGTACTGAAAATACTTAATCTATCTTTTCAATTCTTAAAAGTAATGATTTTATATGATTTGATAAATGCCAATGCTCATGATTTGACATGAGAACAACAATGTATAGAGCTTGAGTCAGGACATGGAACTGGGAAAAACAGCCCAAAAACTACCAAAACCAATATGTTTTACCTCATATGTTTGTTTGATTGTTTCTGATGCTTCGAGCTGTTTCCCATAATCCTTTTTACTGAGTCTCCATAAAGGGATTCTTCCTCTGTCTAACAGGGTCCTAAATGCACTTACATAAACAATGTTTCTCAGTGTTTATAAAGCTCCTGCCTGACTCACATTATTTCCTTAATTGAATTAGAGTTGTATCTTGTGAGTGCATATAAAGCTGGTAGCTAAAATATGTTTCGGATTACAGCATCAGGTAAACTGTGCTTCAAATGTAACCCAGTATGCACTGTCAGGTTTCCAAGCACGTCAGAGCAACACTGGGGAAACAACAGCACAGCAAGTGAAGGGCATTTTCTCAGACAATGCAAGCTCACACCAAAACCAGCGTGCCAGCGGCAGGTATTTGAATGTGTTGGCAGTCCGTGGTGGGCTGGCGCTGGCATGTGGAGGGTGACACAGACAGGCTGTTGAAAGGCTACAGGTGTTGGAGACGGGAGTTGGACAGCGGAGGGGCCCGTGTAAAAAGTTAAACAAGCCCCAATGTGCTGGAAGGACGAAGGTAAGTTTCCTAGAACTTTACACAGGTAGGCCTTTGTTTGGCTCTTCAGACTATAAGGAAATGTAGATGTCTGTATGTAAAGGCTAACATGAACAGGCACAGACACACCGGAAAAGGAGGGTACTTGTATATACGAGTTTAATGACTCAATGAAGGCTTTGATTTAAATGAATACTGAACCAAAAAGTTATGTTTAGAGTATAGAACACTTATCTCAGCAGTACTGGAGTATGGCGGCTCTGAAAAGTTTGTAACTTGCTCCTTCATGGATGTTTAGATTGACAGCAGTTTCATTGTAAAATAAGAAAAAAAATATTCAATAGAAATTTCTCAAACCATTCCTGCAATATAACCCAAATCTCTTTTGTCTGTTTGTATGATCGGTATGTGAAAGCACATTATCACTTGCAATATTGAACCCCCATTAACAGCTGGATATTGTGTTGTTTTACCTAAACTTTATGAAATTAAATTGTCTTTATCCTCAACAAATGACAAAGCAGATATATGTTAATAAAATTTCAGAAAGAGAAAACACAAATCTATTAAAATATTTGACCTTATGAGCCGAAACTTCAAGGAAACACTCTTGGTTGCAATGTCTGAATCAGCAAAAGTTGTGGGATGAATGATTTCTGGAGGCTGCACATATGCTCACATACAGTATTCTTACACACATACTTATCCACACACAGACGAACTTCTAGGAAAGGGCTCATAGTACATCCCGTGTCCTCAGGTCCAGTTAGGCAGCCTTGTTAAAATAAGCAAACAGCTCGTCTCGCCCTGTTTGCAGTCTGGCTTTCTCTGGCACTAAATATTGGTGACAGGTGTCTTAAAGCAGGCGCAGCAGCACCTGGACTTCATTATCCAACCAGACACAGCTGGAGCCCGGCCAGCTGCCAAACACACACACACACACACACACACACACGCGCACACACGCACACACACACAGAGGAGACGGACACTCAGTCAGACACAGCTGCACATGTGTATACACAGCCAGTGGCGTGACTGAGTACACATACACACACATACACACTGCCCACCGTGCACATTCACGCTCAAGCATGAGCCTCGTGCACATACAGGTATGCAAATGCTCTAGCATGAATGTACACACACAAAAACACACACAGCCATATACTTTCTCGTAGTCTAAGTGCTGTTAACACAGAGACTTCTGTCTCTGATGCTTATTCACATTTATAAGAGACAATATAATGCTTACTGTATCCCATAATGCTAACCTTATTCATCACAGCTACCTTAACCATGACCGAAACCTGAGTCTAAACCTCAACCTTAAACTAAGCTGTTGCCCTGAAATGGCCCCATAACTGTGTGGACTGGCCAAAATGTCTTTGATTTTGTTACGACGTCCTCCATTGGACCAACGCACCTCAACCAAAATAGTCCTCATATTGTCATTGCCATTGTCTCATAAAGTCCTTACTTTGCCACAACGTCCTCACTTCGCTACAACGTCCTCACTTTGGTCAGACATCCTCATTTGCCACAATGTACAAAAATCACTTCACTGAAACTTTCTTATTTTAGTGCAATTTCCTCACTTTAGTGAATTGCCTTCATTCCGTCAGAATGTCCTCACTTGACTGAAACATCCTCACCATAATATCCTCATTTTGCTACTGTTCACTTTGCTGAAACACTCATTTACACTCATTTTTGGCCTGATGTCGTCACATTGCAACAATTTCTTGAGTTTACTAAAACGACTGACTGACTAACTTGGACTTGACTAACCCTTTTTTTGGGTACATTGTCTTCTCCTTGCTGCAATGTCCCTCACTTGGGTCGACTATCCTTATTTTGCAACAACGTCCTCACTACACTACAAAGTTCTTACTTTGCCATGGTATCTTCAATTGGTTGAAACATCCTGACTTGGTCACAATATTCTAACCAAACACAATTTGGTCCTCACAGAGATAGAGGAGCTCAAACACATACTGAAATTCTTGCACCTATAACGAAACACACCCAAAATTTTTGCATCTTTCCATTTCATGCTCTCTATGGATCTCTCTGGCTCACACACACACACACATCGGCCTGTTGCCTCTTGCTTGTCCAGACAGGGTCTTCCTCCTTCCTCCTCCCTTTTGCTGTCATTTCCCAGCCATCCGGGCAGGGCAGGCACAGAGGACAAAAGTAAACACAGTCCCCTCATCCTTCCACCCCCACCTCCCCCCTGTGCCGTCCTCATCCTGACGGCCCCCTGGGGCCCCTCGCCTCGCTGTCTTGTTTTTGTAGTGCTGGCAGACAGACAGACAGCAGTAGTCTGTCCCCTGGGAGGCTGGACCGAAGCAGAGCAGTCAGACCGATACATCAGACCAATAATGTACGTTTATTATCTAATACTGGATATTAGCCAGGTACGGTTGGCAAGCTGTAATGTGAATATCATACAATTTAAATAGAAATGTTTTGTAGATTTAGAATAAGGTTGAGCTGACATGACATGATAATGATCGATTTATTGTTTCATTCATTTATCCAGCAAAATATCCAATGTATTAGTGGCCTTCCTCTGTTTAATGTTAATCAGACAGTAAAAGTGATTCGAAAACCTCACCTTGGACTCTGGCAACTGAGATATGACACTTTTACCACTTTTATTTACATTTTGTCATTCAAACTGTTAATTTCAAAAAATAATAAACAGATCAACTTAAATCTAAAGTACCTAAAATGATTGTCTACACTCCATCTCCTGCAAACTAGCATACACAGTCCATAACTATAAATAGGAACGTCCTGCTACACTCACCCTTTTGAACACTGTAGTTTGCACTGTGCAGCAAGCACACTGGTCCACATAAAACCAGGTAAACCCAGATATTTCTTTATACAGTAGTGACTGATTGGTGCTACGACAAGAGTTCACCTGAGTGCTTTTATTTTGAATCGTGCTACCGTACTTATATTATGATAATAATAATAATAATAATATGGCATTCCTAAAGAAGGAGCAATGAGATACTCTTACCACCCTTTAATCAGCATACATCAGCATGTTTGTGTCTATATTTCCTATAGGGGTCTCCTTACTATCATCTGTACATTCAGCACATACTTAGACATCCAAAGATGACAGCAAATTACATTGCAAGGTACAGGCCTGATCACCTGGGGAAATCTGGGGTCCGTTGTCTTGGCCAAAGAAAGTTGGTCATGTGGAAAAGTGGAGCCATGGCTCACACGGCCAACCCCGTAATTAGTGGGACGACCCGCTCTACCTGCTGAGCTTTTCCTCAATGTTCTTATTTTGAAAAGCATATGTTGGGACTGCAGGCCTGACATAATTATTCCTTAACAATTGTCCAAAAGCAGATCCAATGCAATGACCATCACCTGCACAACTTTACCAGTAATTGATATACCTAAACTGATAACCACTAAAATTAAATTAGGCATTTCACAGAAAGGAAAGACAAGAAACATTCCAGGCCAACTTTAAACTCAGGACACTGCAGTCACTTGGTGGTAATGGAAAGTTGAAATAATAATATGCATAATTTTCAGTAATATGCATAATTTTGGATAGATTTTTGGTTAGATGGACGATTTAGTTGATTAGATTTATATGAAAACCACTGCATAGTTTTATTCTTTTAAATATTTGTGACACAAAAAAGTGGTATGCCATATTCACAGTGTGATTAGTGTCACTGCCTGCCTTCCAGAGCCCATATTGGTCGAACTTGGAGGACTGCGGGGTGGTTGTGGATGTCTGCTTGTCAGCGGACAGATTCATCCCTTCTGTCTTTTGCTCCATGAGCATACCTCTCGTCTTTCTCTGTTCTTCTCTACTCTATTCTTTTTTCCCAGCGGCGGTCCCTTCTCAAGTACACGTGCAAAGTGGGCTCTCCTCGGCCTCTTGAAAAGGAAACCAAGAGAGCTAACAGACAGACAGATGGGCAGACAGACAAAGACATGAGAAGAGAAGATGATGATGAATAAAGAGATGGAGTAAAAAAGGGAAAGAAGGAAAGAGGAGTGGATGAGTAAGCAAGGCAGTCTGAGAAGTTGAGTAGAGGTCAGTGGAGTTTAGTTGCCCCTTGAGCAAACAGAAGCCAGAGTAGATTGCTCACACTTGAACTCTGACCTATTTATTGACTTCTTCTTCAAGGCTAGCTTTCCCAGGAAAACAATGAGGCTCACTTCAACTCCATTACATTCACTTGCAATGAAACCAAAACCAAATGACTCCCAAGCAGGTTTTGCAAAGGCAAGTGAGCCCATTAGTGGTTTGTCTAACCACCAGACTTTTTGGAGCAAGTCTGTGCAGTTTAATAGCACGTTGGTGAAGCACACATTGCTGCCACTCTATATTCAGTCTGAAAAATGGTTTTGTTCATAAACATAAAATAAAATGATATTATTGAGAGCAGTAATATCAATAAAGAGAGCCACCTGCAGAAATGTAAACGTCAGCAACAGAAAATCCAAAGATAAAAATGCTGCTTCTACATTACACTATCACTGTCCTCTAGACAAAAAAAAGCACAGACACAGTGTATTTAGCTATATTAAGGCAGAACAACAAGTCATTATTAGAATTTGCCGTCGTGACTCTACTCTCTCTACTCTACTTTCTTCAAACAGAAACTTGACAGTGGTTACTAATAGTCATTATTTCAGCTGCATTTAAATGGCTTTGTTCGTCCTATTTATATCAGTGAGGGTAGACTAAATATTAGAAAGTTTACACTACATATTAGCATAATATAGTAATACAATTCAAGCGACTACAACTCTCTGGAACAAAGTTTAAACAAAAACTGTAGATCATAGCCTTTCTGAAGGAGTGCATTAGTTTTAGCTCGGTAACTGGATTGAAGTTTTTAAATACCGTTGAGCCAATCATTGTATGTTAATATCTAACAGACTTTTTAACCAAATTTGATACAGTTGTGACTTTGATGTCTAGACCATAGACTGTATAGAAACATAAAAAATGGATGTAGTTTCAGTGCCATCAACCATAGGTTTCTGAAGACTGCTGCCATCTTGACAGTCCTGACTACCAGCTGATCCAGAAATGAGCAAAGCTCTTAATTATGCATAACTTGAAGCCTTAACATAATTTGAATTTCAGTTTTTAACCATAGACAGTGTAGAACATGGACGTTGTATCTGTGATGTCACCCATAGGTTTCTGAAGAACTGTTTTGAAGCTCAGACTGTGGTGGCTCTGGCCGTCACCTTCTTAGCAGTCCTGCCTCTGCCACCTCCCGGCTAATCATAAAATGGGCAAAGACAGTGGATCGTCGGTGGAGCTGAGGCAGGTTGAATGAAGCCGTCTGTATCGGCACCTACCTGTCTAACAAGGTGGCCATGCTTAATTATGCTTATACTTATATACATTGAATGGGTGTGTTAAATCGAAATTCAGCCTCAGTACAGTTGTCATGAACGGGGAAATTAGCTATAGAGATCAAAACTGTTTTTTGTACCAGGTTGTAAACATATTTCTGCTATGAAGTTGGACATTTTAACATGGAGTATTATGGAGACTGACTTGTTCTGTAGCCAGCCTCAAGTGGCCATTTGAGGAACTGCAGAATTTGGCACTTACGCAGTCTTCACTTCACAGCCATGGAGGTTGTGACTTGTTTTTAACATTGGGGTTTATGGGGACTGACTCGCTTTTGCAGCCAGCCAAGTGGCCGTTTGGCCAACTGCAGTTTTTAGCTACGCAGGTTGCCGCTTTGCTTTTTAGGTATAAAAGATTAAAATGACGTCCTGAGATGGAGGAAAATTAGCCCTTTAATTAACACAAACTAATCATCATCAGTGACTCCTATCTTTAATAATGACCCAAAGTATGCTTGATGTTAGTCCTTTAGTGTCAGTGGATAATACGTTTTTACAATACTAAGAGCAGATTTAGTAAGTTTTTAAAGTGAAACTCGACAGGCAAAATGTGTGGAGATTTTATCCTGTAATTTTCTGCAACAGTTTAGAGCCACAAAAACCAGAATCCACAGTTTGACAAGTAGCACTGGCACAAATGTTCTTCTACCTCACTAGTTTACATGCACACGCACACATACACACTCCCAACAGCTGACAAGTATCCAGACAGACTGGCCTCTCCAGGCACACACACATACACATGCATGCCTGCACAAAAACACACACACACACACACACACACTTCTGAAAGAGAGTCAGCATTATTTTGTGGATTTGTTTTGGTCTGGTGCAAAACACAAGTCTCATTGGCTCTGGTGTACCTCGTAAATACACACACACACACACACACACAGATGAAAAACCACACCAGCTCATGCAGACATGCAAACAGCCAACACATGCACGAACACACACAAAAACTTACTCACACACTGAATTACAAAATACACAATGAAGCACACAAACTTACACAAACCCTAACACAACATGCACACATACACACACACACACTCTCACAGAGGAGGTTTCAAATATTTACCCACTCACCTCGCCTGCAGCAGTCCAAGGGCGTCTCAGTCTGTGTTGAGGATGCCGCTCAACACAGTATGTGTGTTTGTGTGCGTGTGAGTGTGTGTGAGTGTGTGTATGTGTGTGTGTGCGTGTGTGTGTGTGTGTGTATGTGCGTGTGAATGTGTGTGTGTGTGTGTGTGTGTGTGTGTGTGTGTTAGCGTGCCAGCGACAGCAGTGGTGTGTTGTGGTGTGTTGGTGAGTGCTGCTGTCACCGTGGAGTGAAGAGGGAGAGACAGACAGAGGGAGGAAGAAAGAGAGGAAGGGAGGGAGGTAAGGTGTGCTCTCCCTGCATCCCTCTTCTTCCTCCTCCTCCTCCTCCTCCCCAGTCAGCAGGAGCAGCAGAGTGGCAGCAGAGGGAGAAGGTGGGAGGATCAGAGGAGTTAGAGAAAAAAAAACAAAAAAAAAAAAACAGGAGCAACCCTGGCTGGCTGCTCTGTTTTCATTCTCTCTGACCATTTTTTTTCTCTAAATCAGACTGAGTTTATTACTGTAGCATCTCAAGTCTACTGGATATAAAAAATCTCTGCAAATATTACCTGTTTATTATTATATCTATGTCTACATTACACCTTCCTACTGTTTACCATCATCTTTCCTTGTGAATCTGTTGTTGGGGTGAAGAGTATTATTCTGAGACACAGACAAACAAATGGACAAAGATACAGACAGACAGATTGGAGACAGAGGGGAACTATAACCTATTTCCCACAGTGCTCTCCTCCCGCGGGTCCTCTGCCTCCATACTGAGTTGAAAAATCAGTTTCCAGAAGAGGCTTTCTCATTAATTTTTCTCAGGTTGTAATAATGTATTTTTTGTAGCCAATAAAAGACTATTAATATAGTTGTGCACACACAAAAAACATGATGCTTTTATTCTGTAGTTAATCTGACACATCTACTGTCCTAAAACAGTCAAAGAATAAATCATTTTATCTGCATATGTGCAGCACAGTAATGATACTTTGCCAATACCGAGAGTCAGTGCTGATATACTGTTGTTTGCCGTTTTTTCTCGTGTTTTAATGGTGTGAGATGTGTGACTTACCAAATTGTGAAAACGATAGCAAAGTTATTCTTTAATGTTTGTGGAAAGAACTAGGAGGAAGTCTGAGATGGAAATGCAGCAAACGCAATCACAAAAAGAAGTAGGAGTAGTTAGAGTAGTAAAGGAAGAAGAAAGAAGAAGGAAAAGTGCAGACGCAGTATTTTACATGAGTTGTCAGCGCCCTTCGGATTTTGCACCATGCACATGAGCTCAGTATGCAGTTTCGGATGCAGATATCCCAGTAATATGGCAGCTTTATAGACATAAGTGAACTGCAGCAAAAGTTGAGAAAGGTGTTTTAAAATAACACTCATCATTTTGCTGCAGTGACTTTACGTGACTTTATCATCTTATGAAGTTGTTGTGGCTAATATATAACGATTTACACATCTAGCAAAAAACATTCTCAACCATTCAACTCATATTCATTTCCACCTGATCAGTGTACTCTAAGTCCAATACTCATTTTAGGTCTTGTTTGGTCAAAATCTGGCTCTTTAGCTGCTAAATGTTTCATCAGATAGCCCCTAACTTTGCCTGTCTGACCTTCAGTGCTGGACACAAACATTAAATGATAAAATACTTATATTAAATACATTTTCAGTTAAAAAGCAAAATAAGAAAAATATTTTATGCATAACTTGAATATTGTTTCTTTTCTGTATGTGTTTTATTAAGTCTGGAGAATGACTTTGTGACTAGACTGACTTTTCAGGAACATACTAATATGAGTTTAAAAAATATAAATATTATATATTGTCACATTCTCATTTATCTTAAACATAAAACATATATAAACATGTGTAAAGGTTCTCTATGAAACATTCAATCCTCGTTGTTGTTGACACATTTGGGTGTTGAGTGAACTGCAGTGAACCTGTTGCTCATGCTTGGGCTCATAGGCACGAGTGAGCATTATCCTAGTCATTGCCCAAAAGTGACATACAGGATGTACTGTGCCTGCAAACATGGTCAATGGAGTTGTATTTATATAGTTTTTTGTTTTTTTTGTTTTTTTGCTTTTTCAAGCTTTATTTTGACAGATACGGCTGAAAATTGACAGGAAAGTGGGGAGTGAGAGAGGGGGAATGACACGCAGCAAAGGGCCACAGGTCAGACTCGAACCCTGGGCCGCTGCAGACAGGACTGAGCCTTTTGTACATGGGGCGGACGCTGTATCACAATACAGATTTGGGCTTCAGTATCTTGCTCAAGGACAATCGAACCAGCGACCTTCCGATTACTAGCTAATAGCTTACTAACTATTTCTAGCTACTGCTTTGGACTTTGTGTTGGATTCTGGACTTTGGTCATTTGTTAGCATACTACTGACACTGTCAGGGCGCAAAAAGAGAGAGAGCATGCCAGAGTGCGCATCCTTTGAATTTTCCCGGACAGTCTGTCCCGAGTCTATACAAATCAGTCCAAAAAGTTATGGAAGTTAGGTAAGAACATGTTCACTGATTAGCAATAAAAATTGATTAAAACATAAAAACAATATATAAAATACCTCACAATCTTGCAGATAGTGTATTTAATTATTTTTTGTGTGTTTTGTACATTTTACAGATGAAAAATAAACTTGTCAGTTCCCTCTGGTGGGCAAACTATGTAATCAGAACACTTATTGGCCTACAATGACTGTTGATGGCGAGAAAAAAACGATAAAGCTAATAACTGTAACTGAGGATGTCATATTCATGAACCTGCACCTTCCTGCATCTACTTATTTTGTTTTCAGTGGTCTCTTTATATGATGTATAATAGTCTGGAGAACTCATTCCAATCTGCAGTGTTGTCAACATTATATACAAATGTAATTGAATTCACTTTAACTTCACTTGTGAAGTTAATTCTAAAAGCTTGTGTTTGCTGAAACTCCAGCTGTTATAAATACAGAAACATTTAGAGTTAAGAACCGGTTTTAATAATATGAGCAATCTGGAAATTTAGCTAAAATTTGTCAAAAGGTGTCTCAAAGAACAAACTCCTGTAGTCTTCAGTTATTTTGAAGTAAGTGCATGCTAAGGTTTTGCATAATGAACTTTTCAGGTGAAATACTCCTTTAAGTGATGGTGAACCGGGGTTTGTCTTTCTCCGAAACACACTGATAAACACAGAGAAAGCCAAAAACACATGGGAAGACAGCGATTCAGACGGAGGAATGAGGCGAGGAGAGAAGAGTGAATAATGAGAGGAGGACGAGCAGACGTCTGAGGGCCACCATGTCTGCCCACCATGTCGTCTTCCCCTCTTTTTCCTCATCTGTCTGTCTCCCTCCCTCTGGCTGTATTACGATTTCTCCTCTTCTCACTCATGTTTTTCTCTATCTTTTCTGCTGTTATTTCTCACCCCTCCCTCTCTACCACTCTTTATGTTTCTTTCTCTCCTCTTTCAGTCACACTGTCTTCTTCACTTCTCTCTGTTTCTACAGCTGTCTCTTTGCAGCTTTGCACTTGTTCCCTTCATTACTCTCTTTTCTCTCTCTTGATCTCTCGTGTAATTCTGTTATATTGCTCAGTACATATTCACACAGATTTTGTGTATCATGTTAAAGTTATAATCCTTAAGATTTCAGTCCTTGATGATTTGGCAACACTTGTGGTTACGGGTGCATTTTAATAATCCAGGTTCTGGAGTTTCATTGGAAATGGCATGTATCAGCCACTGGGGTTGGCACACTGGACTTGAGCAGCTACTCCTGTAAGAAATCTTTGATCTCTTTGACTTTTTCTAATTCCCCATCCCTTCGTGGCCTCTTATCCTCCTCCATCCATTTCTCTCCTTCATCTAAGTTTGCTGCCAGTGTGTCTGTTGGCTACATTAGCTGTTGCTCTGCTCCATCGCCAGATTTATAAGCAGATAGACAAAGCTCAGGGAGGCTGCCAGACCAGAGGAATAAGCACCGCCCACCACCAATTAAAGCCCACCACTCTCCACACGATGAAAAAAATAAAAGCTATAGAGAAAACATGTTGCATGAGGGCTTACAACACTCCCATGGGTGTGTTTTTGTGTGTGCCCATTTGCAGCATGCCAAACAAAGTCTGGAGTCATTAGGGTTGGTGCATGCAGACAAAGGAGCAATTAAAGGCGTTATAAACACAACCACAGGAAGAGGAAAAAATTAAAAAAGAAAAAAAAAAAGCTTCACTCTAAAATGTGTGAAACAAAACACACTTCTTCCTGAGAACACTTGGATGAAAAAATAGATTGAAAACGTACTAAAAGACAGAAGAAAGAACCTGGAAGTTCAGCTGAATTTGCACAAGCATTATTAGTTTTTACCTTTGTCTAATGGGCAACAAACACCGGCCATGAATTACGTGAATAAAAACACCACATCAGTGTGTAACTGCTGGTGTCCTGACACATGGCATCACAGGTTGACGCACATCAACTCATCAGGATACACCACTGTCCTATTTCCAAGTGTCAACACATGTCAACGCTCCAGAAAAGCAATTTTCTCAAATACCACTGACACATAGCAGCCACTACAGTACCCTAACACTGTCCATATGACATGGCGGTCTGTAACATGGCCAATGTGTCTTGCATTTAAAGGGTATTTTTAAGACGGGTTGTATGAAGTAGTCAGTAGACAGCAGTAAGCGTACTCCCGGTTTCTAGAAGCAGACAGGAATCATAGACGCAAGGCTATGCACTACTGTGGACAAGGTCAGCAGAAAAACGTACAATGTTTTTTAGCCACATAAAAAAAAATCTAATTAAATGCGCACTTTATTAAGAGTATTGCCACCAGATAGTCCTTTTTCTTTGGTACTAACTGTACAGCTTCTGTATTCCTACACCTAAGACCAACCAGCACTGTATTGCCCCACAGATCAGCTGTTTTGTTGTTGTTGTTTTTTTCCAGAAAGTTGCAAGGTTTCAAAAATGGCCCATGCTTGTCTTTTTCTGGCTGTGCCACTGCAACTCAGTTACCGAAGGAAGCATACATCTATTTCATGAACGAGAGGCTTCTTCTTTGGCGCTGTGTTACGATTAATGAGTGTAGTTTGTTGCCCACAACAAGTTCTGTGGATTATTTGAGTAACAGGTCATGATTTCTGGAACATGGATTTCCGGACATTTTTCTTCCAAATGTATTTTTTGTTGCTTTGAGCACCACAAGCCGTGTGCCATCGAGTTCCATTATATTTGAGAGAAGGCAGCCCACTCTATGGCTGAAATCTCCAAAACTCACTCATAAATAGCAATTTAACCACATTAGCTTGTCTGCTGCTGCCAAATATTGAGTATGGACTTAGAAAAGTCATTTAACTGCTCAAACTATTGTCTTCACGTGGCTTTTGTCTAATGTAAAAATTGTGGTGTTCTGCAAGAGTTCTTAAGTTCTGTGATACAGCTGCTAGTAACTGATCACTACTTTGGTGTTTTGCTCTTGATATCAGCGCTGATTGATATTTTGTACTCAAAACCTCTCACTGTACACTTTGGCTGGCTTCTTCCATTTTTTTTTCTCTCTTAGGTTTAGTCCAAACAAGCAGTTTTTTGGTCTTTCGGTTGGAATCTGTTTTGAATCACTACAGAACATGAATGATCAATCAATGCAAACTTTCTCCTTCATGAAAATGTTGAAATCATTACCACTGTCAAACATGATCAGACAAAATTCCGAACAAATAAACTTATTTAATTGCAGTTTTACTTTTACTTTACTCTGACGTTTAAGTACTCTGGAGTAGCATGTTTAATTCAAGTGATATTTAACTAAAACCTAAAGGTAATATGCTGTTTCAGGGAAAACCTGGTACTGGTAAGTACTGGTGCTGATGAAAGTACTGTTAGTACTGTTACACCTTAAATGACCCAGTGTGCCATGACTTTGTTATAATTTCTAACTATTTATAACTTAATTTAAAACTATGTCTTAAATATGAAATATATATTAAATATTATCTCACTCATGTGCAGTAAACTGTTTGCAGACAGCTGTATTTGCTTTGAGAGCTTTTGAAACTATCCTTCAAATGATAGTATCCAGAAAAAAAACAAGGCTTAGCTTTTAATTAAAGTTTGATGAAGGAGGACGGCCAAAAGTCTTTGAAAAGGGAAACTGAAGAAAAAATATAATTTCCTGCTTATTAAGATGTTTTATATAATTAAAAGACAAAATAGAGGGGTTATTGGAATCTAAATCAAAACAAAGAATTAAAATAAAATGTCTGATGAATTAAAAGCAACAATAAACAAATATCACGGTCAAGATGACCATTTACTGACAAGGTAAAATAACACCACTTGTACTGGTTCCCATTTGTCCTGAGTGACTGGCTGGCTGAAATATAAGCACTGCCTTCAAATTATTTGTGAAAGAAGGCCTGAGGGTCAGAGGTGACTGCTATTTATTACTGAATCAAAAGGAAGCCCGGTGTTTTTTCAGATGCGTCCAGGAAGTCTGTTCAACATTCCCACACTAACCCGCCATGTTTAGACTGAGGGATCCTGAGGTGAAAGTCACCACAGGCCACAAACTCTCCTGGACACATTTCACTGCCACAAAAATCTAGATTAAAGAAGATATTTAGTGGGTCCAAAAGCTTAACTAGATAAGCTTTGTCTACTGACTGAGATCCTTCAGATTAAATGAGTGAATATTGATGTCAGGATGGTCATCAGTGGGAGATCTTTTGTCCCATTAGATTGTAATTTAATAAGGTCTATTGCAATACAGTATATCAGTAGTGGTGTTCATGTCTGCCAATAAGAAATACATAACTGAGACATTGCAGTACAGAAATGCCAAACAAGGTTTGAAGTCATTTAAAAACAGTGTCATCATTACATAGTCTGTACCAGAGAACACTACAATGTCCGGCTTATTGTGCATTTTTTCTTAAGGACCAGTCCGTAAGACTTAGTGGCATCTAGTGTTGCACTGTTGCTGAATTACAACCCCCTCACCCTCACCCTCCCCAAAGACACCTCACAAAGTATAAACAGAACTGCATGTGCAGTCGCAGTCCACACTGCTGTTGATGTCTGTGTCAAGTCTTTAGCCTTGTAGCCGTTCTCCTACTTTCACATGGTAAATTCCAAAGTAGACCCAGGACTCAACTTCACTGACCAGGTCATGGAGAGTGAGTAGGGGCTTGCGAGGGGGTAACTTAAGGTCATTTGACCCATGCTGCCAATGACAGTGGAACTACAGGTGGATGGGACATATGGACATTCTTCTCACAGAAAGTGGCAAACCAACTGTTGGGTACTGCAGTGGGAAACCAAAGGTCACTGAGAGTGACCCGCAACCACAGTAAAAGCCAGTTAAGTTACAAGAATGGCATTTATTCCATTATGTTGAGCTTTGTACGTTACATAATACAAACTACTTTATAGACTATGGCTTCTTGTGCTTTATAAACACATATCAGACTGGTGCATTTTAAATGGAAACAAAGGTTGTGGACCCATTTCGAACACAACAGGAGGTTTAAATCTGCAGAGAAGTTCCCGGCAGAGGGCGTGGTTAAGCCATGGCAGCGTTTCCAAAACCATCGGGCCTGAGAGTTTGTTTCCAGCCCCGACAGCTCGGGTTACTGAAACACTGAGGAATCTGAGGCGTGGGGTGAAACTCCTCAGCAATACTGCACCCTTTGTGTCACTGCCTCTAGCCCTTGAGCAGGTGTAACAGCTGAGACGAGAGCAGAGAAAGGCAACTGCTGTCTCACCACCATCATGGGATCATTGAAGACATTCATACAGAAATCCTTTCTGGGAACAACAGTGCAGCACAGAGTCAAATATGGCTTCACTAAGAGTAGGCAAACAGAAATTAGCCTTATATGGCGCATGACCACTGTTTATTTAAAACCTATGACCTTCTGCTGTTTTACACATTCAACTCACACGCTTTAACTCAGCTTTAGATTTAAAAGGGTCAGTTCTCTCAAATTACATAAAAACGTGTTGTTCTACTTTGTTCTAGTGGTATATATGTGGTCTTCATGGGTCCTTTTGATTTATAACTGAGAGCCAACTGAGTCAGCTGGGCCCAAGTTATATTTTGTCTGATGAGGTTGGGTAGGGTTCTGTTGTATTAGATCAGGTCTCATGCTAGTATGTCAACATGTCTAATACCTGAGTAAGCAGTCTCTATCTGATCACATGGTGTATCATCACAGGAGAAATATTTGTTTTTCTGACGCAGCATGTCAACTGTGAAGTGCCAATAACATGTAACACTGCTCCATTTTCAAATGCAGCTGCTTGCTAATTGGTTGATCATCATGGTGCTACCAATGTTGCTGTTCCACATTTTGGGGTCTGATCGTTCGTAGGTCTTTTTTCAGTTGTTCTCAGACACCTTTTAAAAAAATAATGATTAATAAATAAATGACCTTATTTATTTATGTCCAGCAGGTTGGAAGGTTTTGGTAGACTGATTATATTTTTTGACATTCTCAGTTGTTGTGCCAGACTGAATGAATGATATGTTGTTGCAGTGTAGAAATGGAGCTGAGGTGTTGTCTTTGCTGGGTTTGATGATGTGGACTGTGTTGATATCCCTTTTTTGTGTGCCAAGACATTTGATTGAGGCAGTATTTGGTGCCAGAACTACATTTATGATTTAAGAATGAGTGGAGATAGCCATTCGGTCAGTACCCAACACGATCAAGAATCTGTTTTCCAAATGCCAAGAGAGCAGTAGAAGAGTCAGCTGTCATCTGAGTCATGATGAGATAATGGCAGTGAAATCTTGTGTATTTTACTGCTCACACAGTCAGAGCAGCAGATTGGGGCATTTTCCACACCAGAAGTATTTACCACCCTACCCAGTGCTGGGTGAATGCTTTTACTTTAATGGGAATAACTCAGCAGGGTGGGCTCAACGCCACATCACACGGCCACAACAAACAGAAACCCATGACAGCTATTTTAATGTCTTCTACAAGATTCCATCTGTTGACTTGGAGTGGTACTCCAGACTGGGTTCAAATCTAATCCCAAAGCGTTTCTTTAAAAGCAATATTATGTAACTTTTCTAAAAAAAAATTGCAGATTTTATTTTGTTTTGTTTTTATTTTGAAAAAAAAAAACTGAGATCCTTCAGATTAATGGTGCCTTTGTTATTATCACTCTGTCATTGTTCTTGCACTATGTAACTTCAATTTACGATCTTCTGTCATACACCACCATCTGCTTCATTGATTTTGTTGAAAATGTTGCTACTGTTAACTAACATTAGCCTGCCCAGACTATGAGCTCAAAACACTAGGGTAGTGTTGGTGTATCCACTGGTACTGCAGGCATTATGGACCTAAGGGGAAGAGAAGGTTTAAGGCCCAGGGCAGGGGCATGGGAATGCAGACAGGGAGCAAAGCTGGAATAGGCACCAGAATCGGAGCTGGGTGAGTGGGCAATGTAGCCGGGTTCAGCAGTCAGAGCTTGGCAGAGACAAAGAAACTGAAGAGAATGACAGAGAAAGCTAAGAAGAGAAAAGAGGAGAGTGATGGAGCAAGAGCCCACCAGTAAATCTGGAACTGACTTTAAGTGGTTGGTGAGAGTTGGCAAGACTTGGCTTCTTGCTGTTGGACTAGTAAGTAATATTAGCTGGCTGCTATGTCTTGTGCTGTTGCACTTGCTTGATGTCTGGCTGTTAGGACAGTTGTCAGCTCACTAGTTTTTGACCATAAATAATGTAATCATAACAAATACACCTGTACAACTGTCCATATTTATGACACTGGGGGTAATCTTGCTTCAATCTAATTGAACACTGCATGCTATATTTTAGTTGAAATAATAGGCGGTAAATCTACTCCCCAAAGGGAATCACATATGAGTCATTCAGTATCAACATCACAAGTATAATATATAATAAGGAGACTGGACCAATAGTCAGTGTCTAGCTCAAGCCTGGATGGTTACTATAACAGGTCTCAAAGTCTCATTCCAACTTCATGTGGACGCCCAAAGTCACTAGAAAAAGTTATTCGGTCTATTCACGCAAACAGGTAAAACAATCATAATTTAGCAGATAGTGTTGTGTAGTCCATAGATATGCTACAGTATAGCTTCTTAGCCCTTGCCCTGAACGCAGCCCCTCCCATGTCATACTGGTATGCAAACAGCTGCCCAGCCATGACACTGCACATAGTGGCCTCTGTGGACCTGCCAGCCTGTGGGACATTTAAACTTTAAAGGGCCAAACTGGACAGCTGGGTGTGTTCATGCTGTGTGGGAGTGTATGTGTGCTGTATATGCGTTCGAGCTCATTCACTCGCTAGACTCACTAGTTAAACGCAATAAGGACAAAGAGACCTGAAAACGTCTACTTTCCTAGTTGATATTACATATACTTCTGAAGCGCCAAGGATATTTTTCATCAACAACCTTTTGCAGTTTCCATTTGAGCTGTGACTGCCGTCCCTCCACCATGGGTGCATTTATTGCTAAGATGCTGCTTCCTACAGTCAGCAGCCTGGTGTTCCTGCCTATAGCCAGCGTGGCCGCCAAGAGGGGCTTCCACATGGAGGCCATGGTTTACTTCTTCACCATGTTCTTCACTGCGGTCAGAATGTGTTTATGGTTCTGTTTTGACGTGATAGACTGATGTTGAGGTTCAGTGGGATTTTATTGAATCTGAATCCAGTATAGGACTTGTTTATTTAATCTCTAAACTGATTCTATTTAGCCAACATTTTTAACATTTAAAGACTGTAAACTGTAAATAATCTGATATTTAAATTCAAACACAAAAGGACAAAATCTCTAACCTTTTGCTATGCACAGGTGACCTATAAGCTATCTCTATTAGCTAATTATGACGTGTATGTTTTGTGCATAACTCAAAACTTAAAACTTAACAAAATCAGGTATTTTTCCAACTTTGAACAGGTTCCAACACTGAAATGGCCAATCCACAAGTTGTTTACAGTACATATTTATTATAATGGAGAAAGACTTATTGTAGTCATCATCCAGCTCAAATTATTGTGCTGTTGAAATTGAGAATGCATGTAAAGGTCGCTCCTAGATACTGCCTGTTTGACATGGACATGGTGTGTATTTCTGTAGATCTACCATGCATGTGATGGACCAGGCCTCTCCATCCTGTGTTTCATGAGATATGACATCCTGGAGTACTTCAGTGTTTATGGCACAGCTCTCTCCATGTGGGTCACACTTATAGGTAAGTCTTAGTATGCAGTTTGCCACAGATACAGCAAAGGTTTAATTTCTGGGGCTTGCTTCTGGGTTTTTTGTGTCATCATTTGGTATAATCAGAACACAGTGATTATTAGTATTCAACAACAAGCACAGGAGTTGGAGTTAAAAACAACCAGCCCTGGCTGCAACAGTTGTTGATGACACATGTTGTGTCTTTGAGTTTAGCTCACGTGTTCAGAGATGCTTACTGTTACATTCTCGTATGATCAAACACACCCATCGACCATCTAACAAGGGCTTTAAATCACGTGCTGTGAAGGGCCAAATGCTTCAACAGCTGACTCACTGAGTGGTCCACCCTCTTTATCAGACAGTGTACTGATTGTAAAAATGTCTGGCTAAATATCAAAAATGTCACCGTGCAAGGGCACTTAAAAAAACCTCAAAGATTTAAAAACTACTGTCTCATACAGTGTGTGCGTCCTTGTTTCAGCTCTGGGCGACTTTGATGAACCTCAGCGCTCCAGTATGACCATGTTTGGAGTGTTGACAACTGCAGTGAGGATCTACCAGGATCGCTGGGGCTATGGGATCTACTCTGGGCCCATCGGATCAGCAGTCTTCATCATCACTGTCAAATGGGTGAGTGGCATTAGAACGGCAGGTTATTGTCCATAGTCGGGTCTGAGATAGTGTTAAAAACTTTGTTAACTATCCTCCGCATCTTCTCCTTCATGATCTCTACCTTTGGCCACTTTTGCACTCTTTTCTTCTTACTTTTAATTTTTTAAAATTTTTATTGTTCTCTTTTCAACTTATTTCTTTTCTCAACCCTCACTTCCACTTTTCTTCTCCTTCCATTGTTCTTTCTTTCGTCTTGCCATGAAATCAGTAAATCTCTCTCTTGAATTGTGTGTGTGTCTAATTTGTGGATATCGTTGTAATTTCAGCTGCAGAAGATGAAGCAGTTGAGGGCAGTGTATCCAGAGAAGACAGTGTATACACAGCAGGTCGGTCCAGGCTGCTGCTTTGGTGCTCTCGCTCTGATGCTGCGTTTCTACTTTGAGGTGACAATCATCAAAATAAAAGTAATTATACACATCTTCATATGTTAAAATAAATGAAATCACCCTAAATAGTATGTGCTCTATTCTCTTCACTCCAGGAATGGGACTACGCCTACGTCCACAGCTTCTACCATCTGTCTCTGGCTGTGTCCTTCATCCTGCTGCTGCCAAAGAAGAACCGCTACGCAGGGACAGGACAAAACGCTGCTAAGCTCAGCTGCTTCACTCTCTGCTGCTGCGTATGTTATATTTATTTTATCTAAATAAGAAAGGGGAGCTGAGGCTGAATGCAGCTGGACAGGTCATGTGAGGGCAGCATAGACATAGAGCAGTAGGTTGCATGGACTAGACAGAAAGAGAAAGCTAATATTATTGAGTGGGTAAGCAGACTGTAATAAAGCAGCATCATTCACTGTTAGTCAAACTCAGATGTATTTTATGCCCTCCTAATCGTGTTTTCACATTGTTCCCACTACAGTCCATGTCGCCTGGCACTTCTAAAGAGAAGACAGACAAGCCAAAGAAGAAGTCTCGGACTGTGTGGACAGTCCCCACCGAGAAGCTGTGGACACGAGGCTGTAGCACCCCTACCCTGCCTCTTTACAACCAACCACCCTCAACACCTATCAAAGGCACCAGCATCAGCAAGCTCAAAGAGATGAACGGTTGGAAATGAACCCAAAAACATAAATGTCAGGTCCAATGTAGGAGGACTTCATCCTGAAGAACAGGCAGAGATAGTGGTCGGTTATGAGCGGGAAATGGGAAAATCACCAAATAACTGTCAGCCAAATGCTGATAAACTTGTACGTGGCTGGTAAGTTAATCTACTTCAGCAGGAAACCAACCATCATGACGACGTTCCTTTCTACTCCAAAAACTCATTTTTGGCTGGTAGAATATTTAAGGTCAGCAGTGACTTTAGGAATCCACCAGCTACTGTAGCCAGCAGGTAAAGAAACAAAAGCACCATGATGTGGTTCTAAAATTTAAGGGCAAGAGCAAAAGGCGAATTAGGCCTCCGGTGCCCTCAAAGACCCAATAAGAACACAGCTGTCTGAAGCACTTGTCCAAAGCTGAGGACAGGCAGCACGCTACGAAAGAACACACACAGCACGAACAGGGAGACGGTGGCTGAGACAAGCCAGTAAAACTGACTGGAAAATTTATGAGAAGAACAAACAGGCAGATGTTTTATCTCTCCAAAATATATAAATTGTCTTTAGAAATGTTCCTCAGGGGAGACCCTTCGTCTGCTCGCCTCTGTCTGTCCGTCCCCCCTCCTCTTTCTCTCTCCCGTCTCTCTCAGGGAAAGGAACCACGCGGCTGAATTCGTTCAAAAGAATTACAAGACTGTAAAGCAAATTTTACCGTTTTTATACGTCCTCAAGGTGCCAAATGTGTCATGTGGAGCATCAGATGTTGGAACGAGGGCAAGTGGCGGCCCAGACATCAGTCTGTAATCCGACGGAAGCATCTTGATGTGTTTCTGGATCAGCAGGTGGACTCCTCTGTCTGTTAACTCTGGTTCATTGACCGAGCAGCTTTGGCTATGACCTCTGTCTCTAATGTGCATTGTTCAGAGTGTATAATGTTTCTGTTGAAAACTCTTAATAATATATTGTTATTTATTACAGTAAAGAAGATTGTATATTCAGTATAGAGTGTATTTGTTTTTGATAATTTTGTAATGTTTTGAAAATAAAATGTTGAAATGTTGTGACCTTGTTTTCACCTGGTCTTTAGGGACAGTATGGAATTTTAACAGCCTCAACCATCCAAGCCATTATCATAATGCAGTGATATGTACTTTGCAGAAGCCGACCATTGACAAAAACCCTGACTGCAACATACTTCAAGGCCTACTCCAGTCTAGCAACACAAATCCAATTCCAAACCCACATATCCCCTTCCACTTTCACTTCAGGAGGACATAGAGTTGTGCGTCCATGCACGTCACCTGCCCCGAACACTACCCAAAGACTACAAACGTGCTCTGCGTATCTTAGACAAAACAGTCTCCAGCCAAAACGTGAATGAACCTCCCCTCCACCAGGGAATGTTTTGAGCTGGGGCCAAGCCGCCAGCTCCTGTGCCCAGAGAAAGGTGTTTTTGTCTGGCCTCAAAACCTGGCTGGCTGGGCCACCAGCACGACCCGGCTGGCTGTGCCTCCTGGCCCTGACAGGATGGTAACTTGAGCCTTTTATTGCACAAGTGTGAAACACTTTTCAGCTCCTTTACGACCACTGTCTATCCCACAGCACACTGCTGAGGGGCTGAAGCCCACACACATTTCAAACTGTATTACTGTACTTGTGAAAACTTTCGAGTGTCTGTAATTCCTGACATTAACAGTACACTTAAGGTAATCTAATACCAATCCTAATCCTAATCTTGACCCTAAATTTAAACCCTAACCTGAACCAGCTGCGTGTGATCTTTACAAGAACAGAATCAATCACACACACACACACACACACACACACACACACACACACACACACACTGTCTGAGGGTCTGAACCCACGCCCGTCCGCTGCAGATTGTATTGGACGGCTGTACTGCTCAGCAGACATTGACAGTGTCAACAAAATAAGAGTTGATTGACAAGAGTGTTAGCGTGGTCGTCTCCTCCGTGGTCGTCTGCACCCACATTCCAAGGCGGCGAGGAATTTCAGTGGGTATCAAAATATAATGAAGACATACATCTGAACAAATAAAAAATATGTCTTCTACACCAGAAAGACCACTTCATCCAATATTCCTCTTGCAACAGCCTATGCAGAGAAGGTAAAAAGAAAATATGCTGTATCAATTTTCATTAATTAACACCAAAGTGCATGGCGTGAAGTGACTGCGACAGACTCTGGTATGTTTGGTATGTTTGTGCTTTTAGCTATGTGGCGTGGGTACTTTATATGGTGAGACAGCAGCCAATGTGCTACAGGTCCTTTCTCTCTGTGTCAGCTGTTGCCACAGCTGTTGTCAATGTTGTGAATCGTCAGCTGCCTCTTCGAGAATACCACAAAGCTGCAACACATCCTCACTGCTAATACCGCTGATTACCTCTGATACACTTCAAACACCAATTCAGATCAGAAGATCTGAAGCAAAAGAGCAGTGCTCACTTAAGTACATATCTATTTGAGTTCATTCTTGGCCTTGCAAAGAGTGGTTTTCTCACTCAAGGTCCACTTACTAGATTTTTCTGAGCTTTTAACCTCAACAACATATCTTAAGGTCTTCAGTATGCTTTAAACAAAGTACTTGACGTCGTCAAACTATGTCTGACCACCACCTGCCACACACACCTTTCCAATGGCAGAATCATGGTGCGGGGCTGCACATGATAATGTAACTTTCTGAAATTTCTGAGATGCCCAACACCCATGCCAACCTAACACAAGAACTGCCCACATGTGCAGAAGTACAGCTTTATACACAACTGTTTTCTGTTACTTCTCATGTACATTGTACATTGAGTGTGACACCATAAGGGCCTTTGAGAAGAGACAGTACAAAAAAGCAAGCATTGTTGTCCCCATTTTTATGATTTACAGTGTCTCTCATCTATCTCTATGATGGTCAACTTTTTAGTGGGTCTGAACTTTTAACTTTAGACATGGTCGGACAACGCACCATGTTTAAGCTGGATCATCTATCTGTGTTGAGACCCAGCTGCACCTCACTGATCAATAAAACTGCCGTCTTGTGTACTTTTAGACTAACACAATGACACAGATTTGGCCTGCAGTGGATATGAAAGGGTCATCTTTCTTCATAACATTACTCTCAGGTCAGACACTACTCGGCTTCAGAGAATATATACTATTATTATGGATGGGAATTGAATGTTATTAATTTTAGAAACATATAAATACTATCATACTACTCCAGAAAGAAACATCCAAGGGATAAAGACAACAAGAGAGAGAGTGTGAGTGAAACTGAAATGCGGTATTTAAGATATTACAACTCAAACACAGTGGTAGAGCATCCTGAAAAATACCATCACGTTAAGATTGTGCCTCTGCTGCCACCTATTGGACTACAGTACATAATAACATCCTAATTAAAGGATAATACCACTGCATTTTGGAAAAGCTGCCACTGTTGATTTAGACTCTGGGGGTCTGTCTTACTGTTCCCTTTTATGTGTAAAGAAATTTAAGAATATGCAGGGTGATGTGTGCTGTTTCTTGTGCTGAATGGTTTTCAAAGCAACAATAAGTTTGAGTTAAAGAACCATATTTTTGCGTGTTGTATATTTTCTTCAGATGTTAGAAGTGATTTACATTTTGCACAGCAAAAGTTTACAGCTTAAGAAAAATTAAATAAATGTAAAAAGCACATAGATGTAGATAAAAGAACATTTATCATTTATTTTTTTCACTTGTGAGATGTACAGTCACACCTCAGAACACTTCATATATCTTGCTGTAGTATGACCTCCGTAGTATGACCTCCTCTCATGTCTGCAGGCAGACTGGTCTGGTTCTTCTGTGTGGTGATGGTGATGGCAGGTGCTGTGTGGAGAGGTGTGTCTCAGTATACAAAGGTCGAAACCACTTTCTTAACCTGCCGGAGTCAGCGCAGAAGACAGCCCTAGTTCACCAACGACACTGTCATACATTTCAAACCTCTCTGATATCTGCTTTCATCTTTTTGTGTTTCTGTTATCTATTTTCTTTTAGTGTATGGTACGACTAAGAGCTCTTTTCCCATATGCGATATGTGAACACTGCATTCACAGTTTTGGGTCTGTGTCCAAAGGAGGGCCTGATCAGATGTCTGAACCACTTCAACAAAGGAGCAGCGGCTCTACTTCAAGTTCCCTTTGGATGTCCTCGAGCTCCTCGCCCTATTTCTGAGCCCAGCCACCCTATAGAGGAAGCTCATTTCGGCTGCTTGTATCCATCTCATTCTTTCCGTCACTACCCAAAGCTCATGACCATAGGTGAAGGTTGGAACGTAGATTAACTAGAAAATCTAACCCCACAATGGTCAAATACAACATCTGCATTACTGCTGATGCTGCAAAAATTCGCTAGTCCATCTCACGCTCTATTTTACCTTGAGACCAGGGGCAACCTTGGTGGAGTCACTCACAACAACCCATTGAAAATGTCTTTGACTTTGCCGTAAATACGGACACAGCTCTCACTTTGGTTATAGAAAGACAGGATGACTCGTAGCAACGACCACGGACAGATAGATACGGTCATTTATGATTTTCCTATCAATACCTGCAGAAGGCTCTTCACAATTATCTGCATCTCCTGTTGGTTTACACACAACTTCAACTCCTTTCCTACTTCAGATGACTCTTCTGCTTGTGGCTCTGTGGTTTCATTGGTCAGAGCCATCTTCTGGAGCTGCTCAGTCAGTCTAAGAACACATTACAACACAAGACACCTCATCACGTATCATGCTGGTTGCATGAGTCCAACAGTAAGTTCAAAAAACGAGGAGTATTTCTGTCTTTACGCGTTGACAATTATCCCAGTCAATACCAACAATGCATGTTGATTTACACTGTATCGTATCATTTGTGTGTTTCTAAATGTTTTTTACTGGTGATTCAGTGTACGAGAAGAGTTTCCACTAGGTTGGTTTACCACAGCTTGACTGAAAGTTCTCAGTGTAAATGAGAGAGTTACACCATCAGTCATTGTGATGTATGATGTGGAAATTAAATTAGTAAGGGTCCTCCATCTCAGTTTTGACCAGCAGCAAACTGTTTCCCTCAGAATTTCCCAGGTTCTGAAGAGATAATAATAATTATTTTCTAACTTGTAACATGTTAAACTGCGGTACATCTGTGTCTGGCTGTCAGCTGTTCCACATTCAGTGTAAAGCAGGTGTTTCCAAGCCTTCTAGTGATTTTTTGTGTTACTGACCTTTGTTGATCAGAGGAGGAGCGGCAGGCCTGGATGGTGTCCATCAGCTGAACTCTGACTGCTTGTCCTGCTGGACTGGATAAAATATTAGACACGCTGCAGCCAGGAAACAGATTCATGAGCAAGGGAGGCACCTACACAAACAAACACAGACAATTTAGTATTTTACACTCCAGCTATTATAGTTGTAGTGGCGTAGTGTAGAAAAAAAAGTCAGTGTGTACTGGACGGTGAGATGAAGTTCTGACCTCCTCATTGGTGGGATCCAGGATCAGAATGCGGATGAAATCTTGTCTGGCTTGCTCCAAGTTTAGGACCTTTCTGGAAGCTTTTAATCTGTTCTCATAATACTGACTGACTTCAGGATTGTACTGGATGGCCAGAAAAAACATGTCAGCTGCCTCCAAGAACTGCCTGCAGATGCAGACACACATACACACTTACAAATATAACTTCTTAACAATCTTAACAAGTTCAGATGACATTTTCTCTTCAGGTTTCTCTGTTTCAATGCGTGTGTTTGTGTGGTTCTGACCCGTCCTGGAAGCAGAAAGAACCCAGCGTGTTATGGAGGACAGCTAAACGGAGTCGGACAGCAGGGTCATTAGGCTGCATCATCTCCTCAGCCTGCTGGTAGTCAGCCAGAGCAAAATTCCAATCACCCTGTTTGAAGAAACAGTCTGACACACACACACACACACACACACACACACACACACACACACACACACACACACACACACACACACACACGCACACAGTGCATGGATTAAAACAAACAAAAATTTGCAATTTGTGAAACATGTTACAGGTTACATTACTTGACACATGCTAAAGAAATAACACAATGCACCACTCCACACATAACCATGTTCTCTAATGCAGCCATCAAGTTTAAATACTTGACCAACAGTGTTTTACAGGACGATGCTTTTGAACAGCTGTTCTATTGACACTTATCTTTTTTTGTCTTTTTGATGCAATTTTTAATCTATAAAAATGAAATGAGACTTTTTCTTTGCAAAGCCTGTCTCACGTTTCACACAAACACAAATTTGCTCAGTACCAACAAGCCTAAAGCTGCTCCTAAAGTATAATACAGGACAGAGCAGGAGGTTTTAAATCTTGTAAATACAGTTTATCTCACCCATCTTAAATCTCTTTTCAAATGTGTTTGTTTTTAAATTAATTCATTGAAAAGGTGAGAAAATCAGCAGTATTTGATACATTCTTTAACACGTGGTCTCATGGTGTGTGTTTGTTCATGTTGTGTGGACTGAATGACCCTCACAGACAGAACACCTGAACTTGACATATTTCCTCTCTATGTTCACTGTCTGTCCTCACAGTCACACTGCCAGCACCTGAGATTGAGGCAGGTGAAGTTCAGTTCAGCAGCACTTTCCAGTTACTGTGTTCTGGAGTTTATCAGTGAAGGCTGCTTTGGTAGAGTGGTGTGTTCATAAATTAAAAAAATCAATACATAGTGGTGACACATTATAAACTGTGAATTTACTGTCACTTGCAGTTCTTCCTACTCTTCTACTGAGAAACAGGATCAGGTTTATCAGGTTGCGCCTGTCTGGCTGACAGTTTCGGTGCCACCTAACTATGTACACCCTACCTGGTCTGTCAACAAGGAAAAACTTCACAAATGTCACACTAGATGCTCTGTCTTTTTCTATGTGCAGAATATTACAGATTTCAGCTTGAAAGGGACAAATAGCATTTTCTGCCCCACCGCAGCAGATGACGATCAGATTCACAGAGTTGTTAATGCATACTGATGACTGATCAAACAAAACATACTCCTCTGATTGCAGTTCCAATATACACAGAATGATTGAAGTGTGTTTGCACAGTAAAGAAAGAGATGTATACATACGCACACAGATCTAATGCGCAGCCTCACCTCCTCGGTTCAGGTACAGGCCGGCTTGGCCCTTCTCCTCCTCGATGGCCTTGTTGAGGAGCAGAGTGGCCTCAGCATAGAGGCCTCTGCTGAAGCACTGAACAGCAAAGTCATTGTAGGTAAGGACCAGCTGAAACTGTGCCTCTTCTTGCACAGAGCCGTGCTCATCCTTCTTGTCTTTAGCTTCTGCCTGACCTCTGACCACCCTCTCCTCCTCCTCCTCGCTCAGCTCCACAGCCTGGACCAGATCCTCGATGGCTGCTGTAAAGTCTTTCAGACGGCGATACAGAGTCCCTCTGATGGACAGAGAATTCAAGTGAATGACATGGAATTGATTTTAACTGAAATTAAATAAAATGAAATAACATCTTAACATAGTTAACAACAACATTATGCACACTATATTCAATTTATGCCATATAACACACTGGACCTTTAATTGACTGATTCTTGAAGTTAGTTAATAACAAAGAAAATCAATCATCATGGTAACATTTGAAGCCTTTCTCTGTTTCATATTGTTATGAAATCAATAACTTGGCTTTCTGGCTGTTGGTCTAAATAAGCAGTAAAAATTCCTTCATTCACTCGGGTGTCCTGGTCAAAACATGCAGGATGTCACTAATATGTCGTCTTGTACATTTTGTTGACTTTATTTTACAGGTTTATCATAGCACTTTTTCCTATTTCTTACTTAAAGGTTGTTTGAATGTTTCATAATGACTGGACTCACCTGAACAGGTAAAGGTGTCCATCCTCTGGGGAGTTCTGCAGAGCAATATCAATCATGCAGAGGGCTTCAGGTAGCTGGCCAGCCAACGCTCTATCCACAGCCTTTTGTCTGGCATGCTCACTGGCTTCTTGCAGCTGCAGCAGCATGGCTCTGGCATTTGGACAAGTTGGGCTCAAAGCCAATGCCAACTTTACATCTTGGTAACATTTTGATCCCTGAATAGGAGAGAAAATGAATGGTAGTGAATGATTAATCATAGAAAATTGTTTTTTTGTTTTTTTTGGTATTTTGTATTTTTATACATACAACTTCTT
This sequence comes from Sciaenops ocellatus, assembly GCA_033000465.1. NCBI lineage: Eukaryota > Metazoa > Chordata > Actinopteri > Sciaenidae > Sciaenops > Sciaenops ocellatus. The sequence goes on along the minus strand of CP136880.1, from coordinate 20,159,459 downwards.
TGAAAAATTGAGATTTAATTTTTAAGTTCATTTAAGACCTTTGTTTTTTACTTCAACTGTGAAAATAATTTTAACTGTGGAAATGTGTTCAGTCTTGACATGACAAACGTTTTGTTTGATTTTTTCTGCAATTTTCTCTCTCAGTAGGAGAAAACTAAAGATTTTGGTCCAGTGTACAACATTTAGGAAGATCTAGGAGGAGAATCTAATATTCCTAAGAATGTGTTCATTATTGTTTAATGGCCTGAAAATAAAAATCATTGTGTTTTCGCTACCTTATATCTACAGAGAGAGTGGGTACTCTTACATGGAGCCTGCAATGAGTTTCACAGCCACCATAGTTTCTAATAAACACTTGTGAGGGGTAGCAGTATTCAATTGGTTGCAAGCTGCAGCCTTACCAATAGATGCCACCATATCCTACACACTGGACCTTTAAGACCTGATACAGAGCATTTGTCATTGTTGCCTGTGACCTTACTATTGGTTGTTTACAGGGCTGTGAGATCACTCTGCTTGATTCTTACAGCATCAGCTAACTGCTTCATATGTTAAGAGTATAGACTACTGGTTTCAGGATGTAACCTGGTGGAGCAGTTTGTGCAGTCGGGCTCTGAAGATGTAATAGTCAGAAGTGGGACCATCTGATGCTATACAGTCGTTCACCAGCTTCAGACAGTCAGAGTGGTGACCTGCAGCTGTCAGACAGGCCAGGCTAGGATATAAGGTACAAAATACATTAATGAACGATGTGAATTCATTAGAAACAAAACAGCAACGAGAAGCATAAAAAACAAAACTGTAGATTGTAAATATTACATCTGAAGTCTCGAGTACTTTAAGTACCTTCTGATCTTGTAAGCACTACAGCCAGGCTTGACCTCAGCAGCTTTCCTGAAGGCCTCCACAGCATCCAGGAAAAGGCCTTGGTCAAACAAACACTGGCCCTAATGACAACAGGAAACGGAAGATCATCTTTACATCTTTATTTTATGTTTTATAGTAGTCACCTGAGATTCCTTATAATCAGTGCAACAGGAGAATAAAACTGAATTTAAAAGTGAATGATATGTACATGATATGAACTCACAAGACAGAAAAACTCTCGTTAATAAAATAAAGTCCATAGAAGGAGAGCAGAATTTTTTTTTCTTTTCTTCTATAAACGAAACAACCAAGAAATCACATTAACTTACTGAAATGAATGTACAAATAATCAGAACTGAGTCCTGTTAATAGAAAAGTACCAATGTAACAATTTCATATCATATCTGTTGTCATAGTTCTGTGGCTTTGCAACTTTACCCACATCTAATGTTGTTACTGTACCGGTAGTAACAATAAACCCCAGCACAACAGAGGAGTGTTGTGGAGACTCTTACCTGGAGATAGTAGATGAAGGCCAAGCGGTCGCTGAAGGCTCCGGGCTCCAGGAGCGTGGCCCGTTTATAACAGGCTACTGCTGACTGGAAGTCACACAGCTGCAGGTAGGCCTCCGCCTGGCTCACATGCAGCTGCGTCTAAAACACACCACAGCAAAGGTTATCACAGTGTGTCTGTGACATACGAACCTACCGGAGCTTATTAAAACATCTCACACAACATACCAGCAAAATACAAAAATGATAAACACATAGGAAGTAAAACCAACAGCTGGGTGGAACATATGTGCCATTAGATACTTACTTTATAGATTATATGGGTACTTTGATCATTCTCAATATGGGTTATTACTACAGATGATCTAGAAACAAAACTCTCATAAACACCAGATCTATTTAGCATAAATTGCATGTGTCAGTTATTAACACTGGAAGCACAAATCATAATATATTGTTAGTTTTAACATGGGTAACTTTGTTCCCTAGTTAGTCCAGCACCTGTTCTGGCTGCAGTGTTATCGCTTTGGAGAAGCAGTTCACAGCCTTCTCATACTTGGACATTCCCATTGCCTCTTGTCCCTTTGTGTAACTGCAAAGAAAAACATCACAAGTGTTATTCAACCCTGAAAAGGCATGACTGGATTTCATATTTCAACTTTGCATGTATTTTTAGCAAAGATCCTTCATATTTTGTCTTCTTCCATTACTTTCAGGGCCTGCACACTAAACCCTAAAGCAAAATAATATAGTGTAAATTGACATAGATTTATTGACATAAATCACATAGCCGTAAGTAGAACGTCTCATCCTTCATGTCAACCCCTTTACATATTTCATTCATAATTCTCACTGCTCTGCAGCCTTGCTCTGAATGATGAGGCTCCCCTGTAGGTCTGGTCTTTCAGAGTGTTTCTCTTCTGGTGCCAGAAATATTTTACTAGAGCCGAAGAGGTGCCTGAAGGTCCTTTTTCTCCTGGTCTCATCCGGCTCCTCTTCTGACCCAGCACTGGGAAATAAACTCTGCTCTCCTGCCTGCTGGTGGACAATCAGTTGACAACGATTTAATATTTAATACCACGACACAGGGATTAAAGAGGGCTGGAAAGCTCCAGAACAACGTTCTGACACCTTCGGGCTACCATAATACATTCCATTCATTGGTGTAGTTTTATCAAGTTAGCTTCAGTGAGGTAGCTAGCTGACATGGATGGAGCTCAGTAAGTTCAGTGTTTGCAGTTAGTCACACAGTCTGATGAAATGTGAAGAGGGAAATGAAAAATGTTATGCAAGGGGAATATGTAACTGATTACATATTTGCAGAGACCAAATAAATAGGAATGAAGAAGTTAATAATAATACTTTGGGTTAAACAAATCTAGTTTTACTGCCTGATTGGATAAAATAAATACATAAATATTCAACTAACAACATTATGCATAACATATTTAGTTGTTTTTTTTGTTTTTGTTTTTTTTTTACTTTTCTGATAACCTTTTATTACAATCATAACACATCATTTTCTAGGAAAATGACAAAAAGATTTAAACACAATAGTTTGTTTTTTTGGTTTTAAGTTTTTTAGTTTTTTATTTTGTTAGTTTGTTATTAATGTTACAGACATTGTTTTTTTTTTCTATCAAGGTTAATTAAACATTAACAATATATCACAATTTATCCTCTGTATTTTAGTACGATTGTTTTGTTTTGTTTTGTTTGTGTTATAATATTAGTTAACATTAAATTATTCATTTTTTATTCCATTATCAAATACAGCTAGTTAACCCGCTAACACTAAATGAGACTAAAAACAAAGTCAGGGTTAATTAAGTTCATTTAATTTATTTTGTAACATTACTGTTTAAAATCTGTCTGGCCTTACTGAAGTAAAAACTATTCAACCGTCTAGTTAGCTTCACAATAAACATCTTAAACTAAACTCACGTTAAATGTAGCGCAGACTAACGCATCCTGAGTTTACCTCATGTATCTCTCCACAGCTATGCTTTAGCGTTAGCGAACTACCCCAGACTTGAACCTGACAGCTAGGTAGCTACTTTCCGGTTGTTTTGCAACAAACATTTATTTACCGACTGGTCATGTCTCTCTTCAGAAGTGTCCATTGTGTCGTTCAAATAGCTGATATATGCTGTTTTATATTAGCTTTGTCAGGTTTATTTTCACTTCCCTGGTATTTTAAACTTAATAACTGTCTGCTTCGTAACTCCGACTGTCTCCATGGAAACACACTTCAACACACACCGCGGGTGAGGAACCAGAGGCTTTTATTTTCTAAACTGTACTTCGGCGGGAGTTTCCCTTTTTTTTTTACTTCCGGCGTCGTTTCGATCCCGGTTTAACCGTCTAACACTGTGTCCACAGCTGTTAACAGTGTTGTAGCCATGATGTAAACCTCAGATAAATATATAAAAAAGATTCCCTCTGCATTTGTGCTGACACAGTTAACGTATACGGAATTATAGTGAATAGTTTTGCTACTAAACATGCCTGTGGTTTTTGACTGTCTCATTCCTAGTCCCGAATAGCTTTTGCTGATTCTCTATGAAAAAAGCAAGAAATACATTGGACAACTATGTGCTTCAGTCTGACAGTGGTTAAACCGCAGTTCCTGCATAAGAAGCTACACGACACAATCTTTGGCTGAGCGAACAACTGAACTTCTCTATCCCAACAGCAGCAATGCCATACTTTTATTTTGAAAACAGGAAATGACACCCTCATACGATGATCACCTGACTGAAATGTTGACAAAGCAAGTTGGCCACCGGTGGAGGAAGCAAAAAAAGCAGTGATAGCTTCGGCGATGAGTAAATGGTCCGATTCTGACGACTGACATGTCGGATGTTTAATTCATTGAGCTGAGAGCTGCGTAACATTATAGTTTCGGGGTTTTTTTTCACTTGATTGACTGCACAGTTGCCAGTCTGTGCAATAGCTACTGCTGATTTGCGAGTTTTAGTCTTCCCTGACCTGTGATCCATGTGAACGGTGAACAAGAAGAGAAGTTAAACACCAGGAAACTCCTCTACGGTCGGTATGGACATCCAGAACGAGAGGAGAAGGCTGCTGGATGCGGAGGGTGGAGATGAGGATCCTACAGGTCTCATGTCTGAGCAGGATGCTTATCTGAGGTGGGACACACAAATACACAGTGACGAGCTCAGTATAACTATAGTCTATATACTGCATAATCAGCTGGAAGAGTAGCTATTGTCACTGCTCGTGACAAGTTCCCAAAGGCCAAGGTGATGTCCTCAGGTATTTATTTATATTAAAATCAGTATGAAGCAGGTTTGATATTTTTTGCTTGATAAGTGCTTTGAATGATGATACAACCATTGTCAAGTTAACTAACTGATCATTAGTTATTCAGTTAACTAACTGATTAGTTCAGCATTGTTTTACTGAAAGGTCAATGGCTGCCTGCAGCAGTAGAACTTATACAACGTTCATTCAAAACCTTTAACCTCAGGTGGCACTATAAAATATGGATCAAACTTTTTATCATTGTTACAGTTTAAACTGTTTGTTAAAAGTCATGTTTCTTTGCTAAAGTCAGTGTTGCTTTGTAAAAACCATGGTCGATATTATGCACTCTGCTCAGTTGCTCTTTCTCTCCACAGTAAAGTGAAGAATAAGAAGTTGTACCTGGCGACATTTGTGTCTGTTCTGGGTCCCATGAGTTTTGGGTTCGTGTTGGGATACAGCTCTCCCGCCATCCCTGAACTTACCACAATCGATGACCCACGGCTGCAGCTGAGTGATGTCCAGGCCTCCTGGTTTGGGGTATGATTAAATATCACAAGGTTCAAAGCAGAACAGCTTTTGGACAATGTGTTTTTAACTTATCAGCAGTTTAATGCCATCACATGTCGTGGATTCACTTGAGTTCAAAACCTAATTACAGTATAAAGAAACACTGAAACGGCTCTCATAGTGCAATGCAATCAAATGCAATTAAAATGTAAAATTTGCTTACAGCAGTTAATTAAACCAAGAGGAGAAAATAAATACGGTTAGGTCTGGAAATATTTGGAAAGTAACACACACACACTATTCCACTTTATTGCCTTAAAACACTCCTGGGTTGCTTTCACAGTCAAATGAACTTTGCCGAACTTGGCTAAATCTGTGCAGGCAGTTTACTCCTTCTCACTTCACAATTCATCTGAGTCGCATTATCATTAAACACTAGTGACCCAGTGCAATTGAAAGCCATGCATACCCATGTCATCACACTGCCTCCACTGTGATTTACAGATGATGTGGTATTCTTCGGATCATGAGCCGTTTCAACTCTTCTCCTCTTTTTTTCCTCCCACCATTCTGGTACGATTGATCTTAGATTCATGTACTGTTCCAGAACTGGGCTGTTTTGGCAAACTCTGATCTGGCCTTTTGTGTTCTTAATTCCTATCAGTGGTCTGCAGCTTGTGGTGACCCCCCTTGATTTGCTCTCGTGAAGTCTTTCTTTATGGTAGATTTGGATAATGATATGCCTTCTAGTAGTCTGACTATCTCTTGAATGGATTTTTTTTCTTTTTTACAGTCTAAAGATGGCCTGTTTCACTTGCATTGAGAACTCCTTTGACTGCATGTTGTGGGCTCGCAAATGTAAATTCCACACTTGGAATAGATTCCAGAAGTTTTACTCGCCTAATTATTAAAAGGAATGACGAAGGAAGAGCCCACACCTGTCCATAAACTGCCCAATTATTTTTAATCCCTTGATAATGAGGGGCTGACATCAAACCAAAGCTGTTCATCTGCACTTAAATCCCACATTGATTATACAACAGTAAATTGAATATGATTTAGTAAACAAAACAAACACCAATTCTTACATTACGTTGCTTTATGCGACACAGTTTTATACTACATATGTAGTAGATCAGTCTATCAGCTACAGGGTCATTGGCCTGAAAAACAGTACGACCCCTGGTCTAGGCAGAAAAGTGCAGATTTTAACAAAATGGCAATAACCTGGTTCTTATTTCTACATTACTTGGCATATTAAAATTGGTTAAATACAGGGTAAAATGCAAATAAAGTTATAGAGGTTATTTCCTCAAGCTCTATGTTTTTTTTTCAGTCCATAGTGACGGTGGGAGCAGCAGCAGGCGGGCTACTCGGCGGTTGGATGGTGGAGAAGATCGGCAGAAAGCTCAGTCTGATGTTCTGCTCGCTTCCATTCGTGTTTGGCTTCACCATCATTATTGCAGCGCAGAATGTGTGGATGCTTTATGCTGGCAGAGTGCTCACCGGCCTCGCCAGCGGCGTCACGTCACTGGTCGTCCCGGTAAGAACCATGACCGTGCTTTTTTCTCTTCTTCCTGCTTTTTTGATATTCATACTGTGATTTTCTGCCCTGTGGCCACCAGACTCACTATAAATACGTGCACATACAACATCTTAATTATTAAGATGTTGTATTACCTTAAACAATCAGTTTAAGTCAACCATTTGCTTCCTTACCCTGAAACTCCAATTTATTGACAGTCTGGTCAGCAATCTGTAGTTATCAATCAGTAATACTGGCATATCTTTGTTGTGATATCATTGTTAAGCTTCTGTATTTATAAATCATAACCAATCATGTTAGTCTGTACAACATATTTTGCCAGATGAATAACTTTAGATCTGAACCAATTAATCAAACAATCAAATAATCATTGACAGAAAATTAACTGGAAACTTTGATTTTAATAATCAAGCAACTATTAAGAAAGCAGCTTTTAGCTTCTCAAATGTGAACATTTGCTGTGTTCCTCTATTTTATATCACTGCAAACTGAATACGTTACAACAAAACAAACAACTTGAAAACTGCATTGCAACACTGCAAACTGCAAACTTAATTTTTCTGTATTTTCTGTGGTTTTATACACCAAAAGATTAATCAGTTAATCAGTAAAGTAAACTGCATTTTAATCAATAATATAAATTCTCATTAGTTGCAGAATTAAACTATGAATCAATATTAGTCATAGGCTAATCGTTTTGGCAATGCTTGGAAAGTCTCAGGTTTCCAAACTCATTCATTATTGCGTTTCCATGAATAAAGCCTCTGCTAAAATGCTGAGAGTCTGAGAGTCGGTTAATTGCTGTGAGTCACTCTTATGTTCTCATGTGTTCCTCCTGTGTAATTTACTCGTTTTCCCTCTTCATACAGCTGTATATCTCTGAGATGGCACACGAACGGGTACGCGGGACGTTAGGCTCCTGTGTGCAACTCATGGTGGTGCTAGGCATCATGGGAGTGTATCTTGCAGGTGTGTAAGCTAAGTATTTATGACATCCTCAAATCTCATTTAGTAAAGTCCAAGTCAAGGTTATTGAAATGGAATTGGAGTGTTGAAATGAACACGAGTAAGAAAAGAATAACCACAGTTACTCTAACTCAGCAGTTTACAAGCTGTAAATTATGTCAAGTTTTTCATGATGTAACTTTACAACATCCACCTCTGTGACAGTAGGTTGTGGTTTGTATTTGTTACGATTCTCCTTGTCACTCTACCAAACACCCCGTGACAACATCATTTTGTTTTAAGTGCTTTTTCTGAGGTTTCTGTACGGTTTTAAATCTCTGCGTTGAAGAAAGGATAAGATAAGTGCTGTCTCTTTGACAGCAGCCTCACTACTTGACCTGTGTGGAAAAAAAGCAGCTTCTCGTTAATCTTGTTAGCTGCATGCCATTCACGTTTACTCAATAGAAGCTGGTGTGTCACATGAGGTGGGTTGTCTCGTGTTAGAGGTCAGTGAAAAAATGTTTTTTATATCACTCGGGTAAAATTGCCTTTTAGTGTGTAACAAATTTGGTATTTATGTAGTTGATGCAAGGTTACTAAATAAATGATTACATCTAATGATCTGTTTAAAGTTCCTAAACTTTATGGCATGTTTTATCTCAGACACAGAAATTAAACAGAAATTAATTGCCAGATGAAATAACTTAAGGTGGACTGAAGAAATATCCTCCATGTAAATCCTGTTTTAATTGTTTGATAGCTTGCAAGCTAAAAAAAAAAAAAAAAAGAAAAAAAAATGTCACAAACTAGCTACTGTTCTGTGAAACGGTGAACAATATGATCGCTGTAGAAAATTCAGTGGAACAATCAGATCAGCTAGAGGAGTATATTTTTGGATGCAGCAGATGAAAACATTAGTGTAGAACCTTGGACTTGGACAAAGCTCCGCTGTGTCCTGCAGCCTTCGGTCTGTCATGGACAGTTCACTGCCTGGCATGGAAAAACTCAGATCTTCTTGGGTCACCCATTTAAAACAGGAACAAGAAGACAACAGCATCCTTTAATTTTCAGTAGGATTCATCTTTCTACTGGAAGATCCCTTAATCCCTGAGGTTCAGGACCCTTCTGCATTCTCTCGTTCTGGTATCTCATTCATAAACCAAACTATAGAAACCAAAAATAGGGGCAACACAGAAGATAACTGTGTTTTATTCAATGAAAAAACACCTGTTTTGCAGCTGCTGCTTTACTATCTTACTATCAATTTGCAGATTGGATGACACGCCCTAATATCAATATATTAATCAGTGCATATATAATCAATTAGTCGATTGACAGAACATTAACATGCAACTAAGTTTTTACCAAAAATGCAGGATACTGTCTGGTTCCAGCTTCTCTTGAGCAGTGTGAACTCATCTTGCAGGTCTCTTCGTGGACTGGCGCTGGCTGGCGATCTGTGCCTCCATCCCACCTACGCTGCTGATGGTGTGCATGTGCTTCATGCCAGAGACGCCCCGGTTCCTGCTCTCACAGGGCAAGAGGCGGGAGGCAGAGGAGGCCCTACGCTTCCTGCGAGGACCGGACGCCCCCGTCGAATGGGAGTGTGCACGCATCGAGGATGCCTGTGATGAGCAGGTGAGTCTGTAGTTGGCTGGCTTGGCTGTTATTTGGTTTGTAATCAAGCTGAAAAGGAAGAAACAGAGAGGTAGAGAAGCTGCAGAAAATATCCATCAAGAATGACAAATGACCAGAAAACAGAACTTTCCTCTTTAATGTTAGTGCCACCATTGTTGGAAATGTTGAAGTAAATACCCAGACTGTTCAGATCAAAAGGTCAAACAGTTCAGTCTGCAGTCCCAGACAATGAAGCGTCTCACTGATTGCATTGTCTTTCTGTTCTCTCTCAGGGTTCTAGCTTCCAACTGTCTGACCTCAAGGATCCTGGTGTCTACAAGCCTCTTGTGATCGGGGTCATGCTGATGTTTTTTCAGCAGATGACGGGCATCAATGCGATCATGTTCTATGCTGAGACCATATTTGAACAGGCACATTTTAAGGTAAGGGGGCTTTAAAATAGTTATTTATTCATGGGAAATCAACAGAGTGTCTCAGCTTTCCATTTAGTTACAATTACACGTTCAGTTTGGCACTTATGCATTACAACTACTGTTCAATGTTCAATTTTATCTCAGACCTCTGTTTTTATCTGTAATTGTTCTCTTGTTTCTGTCCTCTGTTGTTCGATAAAGTGCTTTGATGCAATTTCAGTTTTAATTTTAAATGTAGTTTTATTACTCATAAAAGGTATATGATAATTGATTTTTAAATTTTTTTTTTTTTACCAAAAATTGGTCTTTGAGTGATGCAGAGTCTGCTCTATTATGAAGTCAGAACTTAAGGAAATGTTATATGAAATATTATACATTATTCCTTTTTTTAAATCTACAACTGAATCTGAATGTGGACAAAAACTCATTTTAAAAGATAAATTAATTAAATTTCAAATATATATTACAGACAAAATTGTAATGAGCACTTTTTGTACATTTTCTGTGAAAACACAATTTTATCTTGTTGAAAGGATAGCTGTGAATGTTTTGTCCTTTTTCAGGAGAGTGACCTGGCTTCAGTGATCGTGGGTCTGATTCAGGTCGTCTTTACTGGAGTGGCAGCAGTGATCATGGACAAAGCTGGGAGGAAAGTCCTTCTTGTCATCTCAGGTATGTCCAATCAAGTTTAATATTTCAAACAAATTATTTTTTATATTAAAAAAAAAATCACAAGGTCCCATTTATTGCATGTCCTATTCCCACATTCTCAGTTTCTCTCGTTTAATGCCACCTCCAGACAAGATTACGAGGTAATGACAGATTTTGTTTGTTTTCCCGTGATCTAGGCGTTGCAATGGCCATCAGCACCACAGCATTTGGGGTTTACTTCTACCTGATGTCCAAACTTCACAGCACCACCTCGCTGAGCCTCTTGATGCTGGACATGCAGAGCACGTCTGGCGAAGAACCCCACCCTGACCTGGCCTGGCTGGCCCTGGCCAGCATGGCTGTCTTCATCATGGGTGAGATCTTTAAATTCGTTATTGAAACTACCATATCAGGAGCATGAACGCTTTTATATGTAAATGCTCAGATCAAAATGATTCCAAAGGTAATGTAAATAGTTGTGTTTCCAAAATGAAAGGTCCAGTGAGTAAGATTTGAGCATTTATTTACAGAATATGGCAGAATTGGAATAGAATATTCATAGGTCTTCCTAGGTTTTCAATAGTGTATAGCCACCTATAAATAAGAATCATTATGTTTGTTACCTTAGAATTAGCCTTTTATCTCTACAGACACCACGGTGTCTGCCAAGTTGAACGGCCATGTTTCTACAGTAGCCCAGCATTCATTCACACAAAATCAGGAAATGTGTCTCCTTCTTGCAGGTTTTTTTGATGGTGTGCGGTGGTGATGGCACTAAATCTTACACGCTGGACCTTTAACTCAACAATTATACAATGCTAATGACATTTTCAATTATTGCCCTCACACAGTTACATTCCCTGTTTTTCCCTTTTTTGTCTATTTTTATTCTTTGTAGCATCCTTTTTGTGCAATGTTTTGTGTTATACGTATGTGAGGTGGGGGGATTGGTTTCCATTTCTAAAAAGGGCAACTGGGAAGTTTTTTCAATTAACATCTGTTAAGCAGATTATTTTGCCCCCGATACATTTTGACAAACTCAGAGCTAAATTTTGGTGTCATCTGTACAATATCTAATCCTCCAAAGGACTAAATCGACGTATTCAAAATATAGGGCAACTACACAGGTGACTATCAAGAAAAGATGGATCGTACCATATTAATAATTGTTACTACGTTTAGGTTTTGCTCTTGGTTGGGGTCCGATCCCATGGCTCGTCATGTCGGAGATTTTCCCTGTCAAAGTGAGGGGCGTTGCCAGTGCTGTCTGCGTCCTCACCAACTGGAGCATGGCATTCATCGTCACCAAAACTTTCCAAGACATGATGGTGAGTGCTCAACAAGACACTATTTCAAGTATTTTAACTATTTCAACAACCCCAATTCTGAAAAAGTTCAGACATTGTACAAGACAAGATATTTAATGATTAGACTTTATTATTTTATATATTGCACATTGTAAATATACACTCATTCTGAATTAAATGCTATCAGGTGATAATCAACAAATAATTTGATTAACAAATAATCCATGCCTTGGAGCCGTTGCCTTTGTATGTGTTTTGGTATTTATTGTGAAACTATGAAACTTTCCTCTATGACCTTTCCGACATCACTGCGACATCCATGTCTATATAACTGCCTCTTCCAGAATCTTCTAACCAGCGCTGGGACCTTCTGGTTGTTTGCCTCTATGTGCATCGTCAACGTCATCTTCACCATCGCCTTCATCCCAGAAACAAAGGGCAAGACACTAGAGCAGATTGAAGCCACGTTCAGAGGGATATCAGGCCCATGAAGCCCCACCGACCCAGCCACCAAAAAACATCCCACACAAAAACTGAAAAATCTCAGGCCTCATATTTCTGAACTGACTCGTCCTTGTGACACTGTGAGGGCATTTTTAAAAGCTTTGAGCATATAAAGCTATAAAACTCATCGAAACACTTTATCACAGCACAGAAGGAGATCAACCTAATCCAGACTTATACAATCATCCTACATCCTGCCTTCATGAAGATGTTCAGTTTTTGGTCAAACTGTTTTAAAGAGGTGATTGAACTGTATGATCATCATGCTGTTAAACTGAGAGGTGTCTATAATATTTTGTCCATCCCTAGTGTATGGCAGACCTGCCTGACCAAACTGGCAACTGGGTGTAAATCATCTGTTTCTGTAGAACATCATCATCTAGAGCTAGTGTTGGGTTTGTCTGTTGTACTATTGTAAAAACAAGGCGGTACAACATGACAGACTCTGTGGAAGAGGACCCACAGTGTCTGTAGATATAAAAGGCTCATTCTAATGTAACAAAAACACAATTCTTACGTTCAGGTGATTACACACTAATGACAACATAATTGTGCATAGTATATCCTATTTCTGTCATATTCTGTAAATAGGACCCCTAAATCTGACGCACTGGACCTTCAAAGAATTTGATAATCAGGCCACTGAAGACTGAAATTTTCCGCAGGTCAAATACTTGAAATTTCAGTTGTGCTGGGAAACAAATATATCAAATAATCAGACAAGTGTTGGACTACTGGACTAAAGCACTCATTTAAAAACTGTTGCAGACTGACTCACAGTGAGCAGCGTCAGCACAGTTTAGTGTCTTCCTCAACAATACTTGGATGGGACATGTGACTGTGGTGACACGGAACCTCAGCGTGCTGCTTCCTTCAGTAAGACAACTCTACACTGCCCCCTGCAGGTCTCCCTGCTATAGCTCACCTCTAATCACCAAAGTTTTTCTGCACAGGTTTAAAAATATCCTTTCCCTATGAAACTGAAAATCATGTTCATTGTGAAAATTCTATATAAAACTGTGGTCTTTCAGGCTTGGATTCTATACTGTGAAATATTAGAATGAAATTGGTGAAAAGAGGTTGTGGTAAGCTTGAATTAATGTCGGGTATGAAAGATACAAATATATTGAGTTTTTACTGTGAAAAAGAAATATCAAAATGCCAATTTGATGGTTGTTTGTTATTTTAGCAGGTTGAAACATGCCTGTGACAAACAGATGTTAGTTTTCTACACTAAGAATATGTTTGGTCAAAAAGAAGAAACACTCTGGGTTTTTGGACTTTTTTCCCCACATTATTTTCCATTCAACAAGCTGGTACAATGCTGGAGAGTTTAGGGAATACAGATACTGTTTAAAACGATATTGGTGTTCAGTTAATTTGTTTCAGTGGCAAATTCATCAGACTTATTTTCTTTATTGACTACATAAGAAAAAATGTCTGGTTTCCCATATAAATGCTTATACTCAAAATGTCATGAAGAAATTTTGCAGAAACTTAATTGCACTGATGTTTTGAGAAGTGAGCGTGCTGTTTAAACTGACTCTGCTGACTGTTAATTTAACTGTGCGTCATCAGCTAAATTAAATAAAATTAAACCGATTCTGTGATGCGAAACTTGTTTAACATCACTGGAATTAAAAACTGCCAGCTGTAAACTCTCTTACAAGTTGGAGAATATGGTGTGTTTTGTAATATTTTTGTAATAATATTCTCTTGGGATACTCTTGTAAAGGAAATGTTTTGAACATATATTATCTGACTATAATTGGGATAGATCTGATTTGATTTGAGTGACTTCTCTGAAGAAACCTGATCATTTTTTTCCTCTTTATAATTTATATGATTTTCCGTCTTTCTTTTTTTGTACTCTGTTTTTTGCACTCTTCTCTCTATGGGAATAAATAACTTTTTGGTGCTTGTTTGTTATAAATTCAGTGAAGCTATGAAATAGATACATTATTCCACTCTTTAAGCCATTTTCCACTGGCTGGTTTGTAATATATGTATAATTTACAAATTCACTCTGAATGGAATCAAATGAAGCTCTTTGTCCCAGTTTCATTATCCCAGTGTGAATCTGAAATAAATGTGTCTGTGGATAAAACCACTGTGTTGTTTTGAACATCTTGTGTTATATAATACTGATTCAAAGATCTTCAGCTTTGTTCTTGTTTTAAATCACAGCCTCCACTTGTCAAGAGTCTACATGTGATGCACAGGACAGAAAGTCACCAAAATAAGACTTTCATCAATATAAACAAATACATAACAAATAAAAACAAATGCATACAAAACTATACATAAATAACAAATACATACAAAACTCTGGTGGATATATTTATAAAAAAGTAAATATTTGATTAATAATGGTAAAACCAGTATATTTTATTATTTTATTTTATATGTATTTTTCTATTAATTCAACCTCTCATAAGTTCCAGTTTATTTTGTCATTTATAACAACAATAACTTTTTTCTGCATCTGAACAATGAAATAATATAAATATATGTATAAATGTAAATATATTTGAAATATTTTAATGTTTCAGAGCCAAACCTGCGCTCACAGGTATCTTGCTCTAAATGTTGTGTAATTAGCTTCAAACTATTTTAAACCATCAAGAAGAGAAAAAGTTATTAATACCCAATTCAGCGTCAGTTAACATAAATAGGTCAGTGTAAGAAAGACATTTTAGGGGATTCATTTTTGTGCTTTCATTCACTGTAAATATTTTGTAAATAGATTTAGTTCAATCACAACACACGGTGTTGTAGTGCATATAATCTATCCAAAATTATGTATGTTTAGCATGTGTTTCTATTCTTCTACAAAACTGAAAGTCTGCAGCAGCACAAGTCAAAGGCAATATCACTCTCAGCCTACAGAGAGCAGCAGGCCTAAACTTAAGTTAAACATAAGTATTGAAATGTCTACAGAAAGAAGACACCTGCATTAATTAACAATAAAAACATGTTCTACAGTCTCCTTATCTGTCTCACAGAATTTTTATCAAAGGTAGCCTCATATTTTCTGCCCTCTTGAGTAATACATGTTAGGCATGATCTTTTAAAAGACCAAACTGCTTCTTGTTACTTTCATGACCGTTTAAATTCTGAGTTTGCGCACTACGCCTTATGACTTTTCAAAATAAAAGTCGCATTAAGAAAATGTTACACCGACGCGAGAAATTTGATTACTTTTTTGATTAATCACAGTTAAATGGAACCTTAAATTCATGAAAAACATGCTTTCGATTATTTTCTTGGACTGTATCTTTGAAAAAATCCACACTGTTCCTCCTCTGCGGAGCTATTGTGACAGCTGCCCTCCACGCTTTTCCGGTCCGCGGTCAAAATAACGGAAACACTTCCCGTGCTGCCTTGTGTCACCTCGCCTGTGGTCCGGGGCCGCCTGTCTGCCTCTGCTCGGCTCCGAGGCTCGGGGATGCTGGTGCTGCTGCAGAGATGGAGTTGAATCAGAAAAACAACAAAGTGTCGGTCAGAGTTTGAGACAAAGGGAAAGAGGGTCAGCGTTAGTTCTCCAACTGAACTGATCGCTGGATGGATTGTTTGTTTAAAATAAGATAGGAGGAAATTAAAACAGGCGGGTTGAAAATGAAGCTGCTGAAGCCGAGCTGGGTGAGCCACAACGGTAAGCTTGTGCAGGAATCTGTTGGACCAAGTTGGGCTTTTGTTGTCGGAGAGGGGGGTGAATTGATAAGGAGGCATGATGGTGGTGGTGGTCGACACTTTGTGTGACTTGTTTGTCACTTAACAGTCACTCACATTTCACGTTTGATACACCAGCTGAGCACACACAGCTGGTGTTTGTGTCACTATCAGTGTAACTCCAAATGTATTAATGTTTGCTAACCTTAGCTAGCTAGCTAGTTACCCCCCACCCCCTCCCCCTGCTAGCTCAGACGCTAGCTAACTTACCTGCCAAATGACCCACGTCGAAGTTACTCTCGTTTTTAAATGTTAATGTTTTTTTGTGTTTTTTTGACATTACCCACGACACTTTAGCGGGCGTATCTTGTTTTATGTACAGTGAACAAGCTCGACACGGAGCTCAAAAAGTGTCGGCGTCTCCAAGCTGTCAGTTTGGGAAAGTTACCAGTTAGTTAGGGGAAATGGCCTGAATTTATGGTGCAGCTAGCGACTATTGTCACTACAGTCACGTAGTTAAGTCCTTTGTTTTTACCATTAATCATTTAGTTTGTGAAAATGTACAAATGTTTATCCCAACGTGTCAGAAAACTAAAACTAACGGTCCATAACTGACAAAATGTAACTACAGTGACGGCACGCAAAACCTTTAAAATCGTTTTAAAGCTGCAACCAGCAGATGTTTGCTAGTGTTTGTTGATAAATGACTTCCAGTACCAACACTGTTTGACACCCAAAATAATCAACTAGCAAGAGTTACCTTCTTTTTTCCAGGATGCACAAGTACAATGATTTATTTCACCACACAGATATGGACAGATGATAAAGGCAAAACTAAAAAAAACATGATAAATGTAATTACAAATAATCAGTTTTTCATTTTGTTTATGAAATAGTGAGACACGTTCTTTACAATTTTTGTCTGACCAGCAGTCCATAACTGGAAGATACTGTGATAGAGAAAAGTATCAAATCTTCACATTTGAGGAACTGGAACTAGCGCGTTTATTTATTTATTTATTCATTCATTTATTCATTTGTTTTTACTTCAGGGATGACTTCATTGACTAATCATTCCAGCACTAATAATGATGATCCCAACAATCAAAATGAAATCAAATACTCTCACACTCTCTCACACACTGTATCATACAGTTCTAGCACCACATGAGCTTATTAATGAATTTAGAGAATTAGTTTAGTTTCAGATGCCTTAATCTGCAACATTTGGTGCTTGTTGTCTGCATTTTACCATTTATTGCGACATGCTCTGTACTAAGTGTTGTTTACAGGCTAACAGTTTAGTATTTTTATGTGTGTATTTTTACTTCTTGTGTCATCTCAGCTGTTCTCTGATGGGTTCTTTTTCTATTTTAACACCTCTAATGTGGCAACACTATTTATTACACCTACTTGACTTATTGAAGGGTAAATATAAGTTATATAACATTTTTTTTTTTTTTTTTTTTTTATGGAATATTGTGGAATCTAGCTACACAAAGACACACATTAAATATATTATCTCAGTACTTTCAGAAGTTTTGCAAATCAGTCCCTTTACTGAAAAATCCCTAAATGCATGTTGAGCACAGACACTGACACAACGAGGAAAGAAAGGACACTTTCAGATCATGAACATTCGCTGACTTTACTCTGGAAAATCACAGAAAGGTTGGGGCATTTTCTATCAGGCCAACATTATGAAGTTCTCAATTATAGTTGGTTATATATTTACAACATCAGTCTACAGTATTTGTTAGTCTGTGTCTATGAATCTATTAAAACTGTGATTTGATAAATATTATGTTGACTGTATTTCACAGGCAAACCCATATTTTCGGTTGACATCCACCCCGATGGGACAAAATTTGCCACCGGTGGGCAAGGTAAGACCAATAACTCTTTTTGTTTTTTACATCCTCTGGCACTGAAACCGTTCGCTGTTTTGGGATGTTGTACCGAAATGGACTTTTGTTATTTAGTTAGTGTGCACAATACTGTGTTGATCTATATGTACAGTGTTAGTGTCCGTTTTTAAAACACCCAGTTCTGAATCTGTATCGCACCACACTAAATTCTCTCCTGCAGCCTCAGATTTATTTTGCAGCCCAAGAAAATGTTTTCAAATTAAAACACAAAAATGTCTTCATCACTTCGTCATAAAACAATATATATATTTTTTTTTAATGTTGGATTTGTTTTCAGGAGAGGATTCCGGCAAGGTGATGATCTGGAACATGGCACCAGTCCTCAGAGAGGAGGACGAGAAGAATGACAATGTTCCTAAAATGCTTTGCCAGATGGACAATCACCTAGGTAACCAGCCTTATCTGTATGAGTTTGGTTAATTCATATATTTTGTTGATTAATACACACACACAACACACCTCTGCTATAGCGTTTCTTCTAAAACGTGTACAGCTGTCTCTCAAATGGATTGTACTAGTTTAAATCTCAGTTAGGAGTCTAACACCAAATACGAGACATGAACATGTAAGCACAAATGATGTGTCCATCTGTTTAAATTCTCACCTACTCCAACCTCTGTTGTGTCATTATAACCAGCTGTCATCTCAAAGGCACAGACAGAAGCTGGCTACAAGCGTATTGATAGCAGAATATCAAGTAGACGCTGAAAAAGGAATGCTGCCGGTGTGGATTGAGGCAGCTTCTATAAAAAAAAAAAAGGACATTTCTCTTTTCCCACCTTTTTAGCATTGGCGCCTTCAGCCTCTGGTACTGACTGATTCTGACCTGCCAGCTCATTATCTTTCCACTAGTTTCAAACTCCTGTTTAAATCCTGCTGCACTTCTTTTTCTCTGTGAAGAGGCAGATACTGCTTCTCTATTTTCCCACAGCCAGGCACCAAATGTGATTTTCACACTGCTGCTGTTTATTTCAACAACTTCGAGCCGTGGAATAAATTCATACAACTTCAATTGTTTATACTGGGACTATGAATAGTAATTTTAGTTGCATGCCAGGAGCCTAAAGGTAGTGAGAAGTGGGATTCTGATAAGATAGTCGCTGGTTTGAATCTCTTTCCACATTTTTCATTCTCCCTGGACAACTGCTGCTGCTCATGTGTTCCCTAGACAAACAGATTAAAATAACCTCATCCATCTTGCACTACCACTGACAAAAACACAAGCTGCTGCAGTGCGAAAGAGCCAAATAAATGTAAATGATAATAAGAAGAATAATAAGAAGAAGAACATTTGCAGGTATTTTTTAATGCCCACCATGACAGACAGCCTCATCAGCACAAATCTATGAAAGTTATATCTACAACTGGAGTCAGCAGAAGTGTTTGTTTGTCTCTGCAGCATGTGTGAACTGTGTGCGCTGGTCCAACAACGGCTTGTACCTGGCATCAGGAGGAGATGACAAGCTGGTCATGGTGTGGAAGAGAGCTGCGTATGTACACACACACACACACACACACACACACACACACACACACACACAAAAGGTGCAAAAACACATGTTGTATTTTAGAAAGTGATATTTTTAGATCAGTGTCTTGGCTATTTTCAGTCAAAGAAAAGGAAATGTTTAATGTTTGTGCTGTTTTGTGTTCTGAACACTCAGAGCTTGGTTGGTGCTGTTTGATTTTGATAGCTTGTGTGTGTTTTCTCGTTTAGATTCATCGGTCCGAGCACAGTCTTCGGGTCGAGCAGTAAGTTGGCCAATGTGGAGCAGTGGCGGTGTGTTACCATCCTGAGGAACCACACTGGAGGTAAGACGCACACACACATACACAACACATTTAAATATGTACACATATCAACAAAATGCACAAAGAAAACACACAAGACATGCAGGTGTACACAGTAACACATTCATACACATCAGAGACCTTCTGCATACTAGTATCTTAAGTGTCTATCTTTAAGGTTATACGAAATTAACTTGCCACTGGACATCACACTCAAGCACCAGCATCTCAGACTAAAACAATGAGCGCAAGACTCAACTGACAAAACCAGTAATTTTACCTAGAGCTGGTTTGGTTGAAATAAATCCTCAGTTTACTGAGTTAGGTATAAGAATATTCATGAGAAAGTCTGCAATGACACATAGCGGTAGTAGTGTTCCCAAGTGCTCCTACAAAGATAAAGCTTTTTGTTGAAGTGTAAGATCCTTTTAGTTTGACCAGAAACAGCTAAACGGCTGTAATATTGCTGCCATCACCAGACAAAAAAGGTCAGTTTACCTCGCTGATTATCGTAAAACACATTGCATTCAAAATGGAGAGGGACAAAATAAAATCCACCTTCTACTAGTCCAGCAATCATCAACTGTGGTTTGGTTTAAATAAATCATAATTCACTGACAGCCGTTTTAGTCGCTCCTCTCAGTTGTGGGACTCATTCACATTTGGCCTAACATGTAGCCAGACCAGAGAAGTAAACAAGGCACAGACAGGCTTTGAGTGTGACATGACTCCCTGATCCTGATGCCATTACTCCACTATATCTTTACATAGCATTCAGTTGTCTGATGCTATATAAATGTTCTAAATATTGTATATATGTATATAAGTTATGTTTACTTTCAGTGTCACTTAGCATTTTAAATCATGCATTTTTTTATTTTCATCCATCCTGTGCTGATGCATTGCTGCCCATCTAGGTGCTCCACTGGAAACCTTTTAACTCGTAACACTAAACTCAGGCTTTGATTTCAGTGTGTGTGTCTTTTGTTTGCAGATGTGATGGACGTGGCTTGGTCTCCCCATGACGTGTGGCTGGCTTCTTGCAGTGTGGACAACACCATTGTCATCTGGAACGCTCGCAAATTTCCAGGTAAGAGACACCAAAACCAGCTCACCCTGTCTGTAGCATCACAGCTAAAAAAAAATGGATGACTTCTCAGTTCATTTTTGATTTCTGAGCCAACCAATCAGAGCAAAGAGACGTGTGGCATAGTGCTGAGCTCCGGAAAAGTATGACACCTTTCATACCAACAAAAGCTTTTAAGTGCAATTCTTTTGTTTGTTTTGTAGAAATATACCATCCAATTTGTTTAAAACTGATGTGATGGCAGTTTCAACAGAACATTCAACATCAGCAGCCATCTTGGTCACAAAAATGCCTCAACTGCACTCCTGTGTACGGACGTCATATCAAACCTGCTACATATTAGATAAACAGAGGTTCCAGGTCAGCTGGAAATCTGTCTGAACAGGAGGGGAACTAGACGGATCCGCCAGAGCAAACAAAACATTAGCTTGCAGTTTCGTCTGGTTCTAAGACTACTTTTGAACACATCATTTCATGAAGTTAAAAGTTAAAGTAAACTTTGCAGCAGGGCTACATTATTAAAGGAGTAGTCCAATAGTTTGGTAAATACACTTTTTTTTACTATCCTGCAAAGAGTTCAATGAAATCGGTACTATTCTTGTGTTTGTATGGTAAACATGATGCTCCACGATTGGGGACACACGCATGACCAAAGTCCACTTGGAAGGGTGCTGCATCAAAAAATATATACTATGAAACAAAAAGCTGCACAAATACATAGCTCCCAAAGACAAAAGTTTTATACCGACTTCTCGAGTCTGAATAAGTGCGCTGTGCTCAAAACTCACTTGCTTATAAATGTGATGCAACCCACTTAGCTTAGCACAAAGACTGTCAGAGTACTATTTTTGATGCTACTAAATGTCAAAATCATACATTTTCAAATCCTTCACATAATGCTGAAAAGTATTCCTAAAAATCTAAAATAGTCCAAACACTCTCTACATACTGACTGCAACCAACTAACTGAAGTGTTTTCATGATTGAATAATCTTTTTATTACTTCTCAAAAAACTGAGCATTCATTTGGTCTATAAAATGTTTAAAAAACAAATAGAATAATTTCCTTTGCCTGCCTGTTACTTTTAAAACTATTCAGCAAAAACCTTTGCAAAGCCTCATATTTAAGAATCTGTATGATAGTTGTGCTCGTGATTACACGATAAATCTATATCTATAATCTATCAATTGTTGCAGATTAATTTTCTTTCGATTTACTAATTGATCAAAGGTTTCAGCTTTAATATTTTTTGACACTTTTCACGCATTTTTTTTTATTTCTTAGAATCCATAACGCTATCCAGTATAATGTGCTGATAGAGCAGGAAGATATTTCTCTCTTGGCAGCTCGTCATCTCTGTCCTCTTTGTGTCTCCAGAGATGGTGACGTGTCTGCGTGGACACACTGGACTGGTTAAAGGTCTGACGTGGGATCCTGTGGGGAAGTACATCGCCTCCCAGGCCGACGACCACAGCCTCAAAGTGTGGAGGACAGTGGACTGGCAGATGGATGCCAACATTACCAAACCGTTCAGCGAGGTACAAAAACACTGTCACTGTATGTGTGTCACTGTCACCTGCCTGGGAACAGGTTGTATTCTTTTGGCATTCTTACACAGAAACATCTGCATTTGTTTAGCGTTTTTACTGAGGTATTCAGGGTTTTCTTTTGATTTGTTACATGTATGTTTTTCCACATACATGTGTTCCAGTTCTGTTACAAGTACATTTTCACCAATTGAGTATGTGTGTGTGTTTCAGTGTGGTGGGACGACCCACGTCCTGCGTCTGTCCTGGTCTCCAGATGGTCAGTACCTGGTGTCGGCTCACGCCATGAACAACTCGGGTCCCACCGCTCAGATTGTGGAGAGAGACGGCTGGAAAACTAATATGGACTTTGTTGGTCACCGTAAAGCCGTCACTGTGGTGGTACGGGCGTTTTAGCCACACGTTCAGCCTTTTTAAATGTACACACCTGAAATCTCTCTGTGTTCTAATGCATCTGGTTTCTTTCTCTGTAGAAATTCAACCCAAAGATCTTTAAGAAGAAGCAGAAGAACGGCAGCTCTCCAAAACCCGGCTGTCCATACTGCTGCTGCGCTGTCGGCAGCAAAGACCGATCGCTCTCCGTCTGGGTCAGTTCACACTTGAGTTTGTTTTACAGTGGACAGAAATGGTAGAACATACAAGTTAACACCAGCGATGCAGATTCCTCAGTCCAGCTGTGGATTTTGATCTTGTCGTAGTTATTACTTAACAAGAGGCAAGCAGCCATAGTTTTGACTGCTCAGTAGAAAGTTTCTATCCTCTTTTTAGTCCCTGCTCAGTGAGGGGAAACACAGGAAAGAATCTTAACAATACTAACCTTGCCGCTTTGTCTGTTTCTCCTCCTCAGCTGACGTCACTGAAGCGTCCCCTGGTGGTCATCCATGATCTCTTCGATAAATCGATTATGGACATTTCCTGGTGAGTTTTAGACAGGCATTGCATGGTCTACCGCACATCCATTAGTACGGTCTCCCTCCCTATCATGAAGATTTAACATCGAGGTTGTATCGATCACTCAGATACAAAAATGCTCCTTCAGGTTCTGAGACAGTTTTACAAATATAAACATTTTCATATTTTAATTAATGCTGAATAGACAGAGTGATGCCTGGCCTTGGGTGCAGTTCCAGTTATCCTGTCAGCAGGTCTTACAAATGTCTATTTTTAAAATCATAATCTATGAAAAAAAAAGTTTTATGGCCTCAGGGGATTTTTTTTTTGACAGTTGGGAGAAGGCTGACTCTGACACACGGTACCCACTTCTATACCATACTCTCTTATCCATGATTGACACTAATGAAAAAGATTGTTACACACCAACATCAATATCACGCTGTAACACGTTGGTATAAGATATCATTAAACAGCGTGGGGAAGGAATGGAGTAAATTGATTACATCATCTTGTTGACGTTTGGACAGGTAAGACAGATGCGACACTGTCAGACACTCAGACACCTGACAGTCTACTACTCTGGTAGCTAAATGATAGGATTTCAACATATTAATGAGGCACAAGCTGGTTTTCTGTCTCCGTTCAGGTGTGAGGATGACATAGTCTGTATCGGACACTTTGCTTTCCACCTCATAACATCCTGAAAAACGAGCAGTGAGTGCAGAGCCGGGCATTAGCAGTAAAACCAAAACCTGATCTCCACGCTGAAACGTTTGCTCATTTGCTTTCCTGTCAAACCGCCTCTTCATGCTATTTTGGGAAGAAGAGAGATCTTCTTTTGCAGTTGAGGAGACAACCGCTCCCTACACTGAGGCAAAATGGAATTTTGAGGAAACACCGGACGTGAACCGCTCCTTTAACGCTTTCAGGGGACCGCACACATTGTGACCAAACCCAAGTTCACCGGAGCTAAACTCAAGGGACTCCTGTTTCGGATCAGGAAAGGCAAAGGGAACAAAAACAAAATATACCCCTTCATCCCAGTGTTTTTCATTATCATAACAGTACTACCTCAACATTGACTTTAAAGTGCACCTTGTGACTCTGGATTAAATGAGACATTAAAAGACTGTGACATCTACTGGAAAGTTTTGGGGAGAAAGTTGTTCTCTGGTCGGTTTGCACAACAAGGGCATCATTATAAGACTTCACTGATACATCCCATCGCATCTCTGAGTTTGTGTGTTTGTGTCTGTGTCAGGACTCTGACAGGTCTGGGGATGTTGGTGTGTTCGATGGATGGCACAGTGGCTTACCTGGACTTCTCACTGGATGAACTTGGAGACCCGCTGAGTGAGGAGGAGAAGGTTTGACATTCTGATCCTGACTGTATGTTTGGTCAGTGTCACCCAAAAAAACACGAAAAATCCAAATTAAACCACTTCTCTTTCTTCTTCTGACATACAGAACAGCATCCACCAGAACATCTACGGTAAGAGTCTGGCTATAACAAGCACTGAAGCTCAGCTTTCCACCACCATCATCGAGAACCCCGAGATGCTCAAATACCAGCAGGAACGTCAGAACTCGGGCCAGGCCAACTCGGGACCGGGCAGTACCGGGCCTGAATCCTCAGCACCCAAACTCAACAGTGTGATGAACGGAGAGTCTCTGGAGGACATCAGGAAGGTGGGAAGCTAAAAAGTAACATCCAACAGGCAGCACAAAGTGTTTAACTGCTGTCAGTTTGATTCAGGACAAACACTGACTTCTGATGCATTTGATAATTCAAAATAAATATGGTTATTCATGTGTGATTTTAGGATTCAGTTTGCAAGGAAGAAGCAATATCTAGAAACTGTAGATAACTTATTATATTTACACCAGAATAGAGAATAAATGCAGTTGTTGCAATAGATGCAGTTTAACTTGGAAGCAGCTCATATTCAAATATCAGTTATTTATTAGATACATATTTATGATGATGTATACTTTTTTCAGAGCTACATTTTTTCAAAAGCTGTCAAAACACTGAGATTTTTGGAGCTCAAATTTCTTGGATCATCTTGCAGAACCTTCTGAAGAAACAGGTGGAGACAAGAACCGCAGACGGCAGAAGACGAATCACACCGCTCTGTATCGCTCAGCTGGACACAGGGTAAGAAAACATGAAACATGCACTGTCTGAGGTATAACAACTAAAGCAAGGCAATAAAAACAACAAAAATGACACATCGAAGATATTTAAAATGGTAAATTATTAATTAGTTTAACTTACAGACCTGTTGAAAACCTGCTTGAAATAGATTTGAATTAATATTCAGAAAGGAAACATCTGAATAGGACTAATCGCAGACCCATTCTGAAATATCATAACGTTTTATATTCGATGGCATTGTCAGTGTCACATCCATCCGCCCTAACATGGAGGGCCAGTGTGCTGTCTTTTGTCAGGCCTCTCATCCTGTAATAGCCAGGATTTGCCTGCCCGGTACCACTTCCATACAACCCAAAAACACCCAACAAGGTTCATTAAGACCTTGACACAGTACCCCGCATCTTCCTAGCAGCAGTAGTATCTGTAGTATCAATAGTAGCACTCACTGTAATAGCCATAGAAACAGTAGTAGATCACTGTCCCTCTCTCTCTGCAGGGATTTCTCGCCGGCTCTGTTCAACAGCGCTCCCATCCTGCCCTCAGGCTCCTCCATGTCCAACCAGCTTACCTCCCAGCTGAGCTCTGACTCCAGTCCAGGACAGGCCTCTACTTTAGGGCTCAGGCCCAGCCACGACCCCATGCTCACCTCGCCTTCACCAAGCAACGCCACCAAGGGCCTGGAGGACAACAAGGATGGGTACGAGCTGACAGCATGCTGTTCTGCCCACTCTGTTTTTGTGATGCTCTACCTGTGTCTGTTTACTTCCTAACCAGATATCTCACCACTAAAACCCCCAACTCATTTTTACCCTTCATTTATATTGGCCCTGATCTTCGAATCCCCGCCTTTTCTTTCTCCTTATGTTCCAGCGTGAAGCAGTGTCTACTCCTCACCTCAGCCTCCAAAATCGAGCCAATGAAAGCTCTGGACTCCAGGTTCACAGAGAGGTCAAAGGCCACACCTGGGGTCACAGCCGCCATCGCCTCCACCGCTGGACTTGTGCCTCTAGACAGGTGATTGACTCAGTTTTAGTGCAATAGTGCAAGCAGTGCAAGTGTGAAGTGGAGCTCAAAAAGAGAACAGACTGTCCCCAAAACAGATTTTGACTTTTCTGTTGGTCCACCAGGCCAAAAGACGGCATCTCCACCCTGAAAGACATAAAATCCAAAGAAGACACCAGCAGCGACAGCGAGGACAAGATGGCCACCATCAACAAAAATCTGTCGTACAGCAAGAGGAAACCCGAGCTGCTGCTCGACGGAGCAGAGGTGGTGGAGAAGAGGAAGAAGGGAAGGCCCAGGAAAGACAAGATGGCTGCTCCCATCGCCCAACCCTTCACTCAGGTAAAGAGATTAAGAGAAAAGATGCATGGATGGATGGATGGATGGATGGATGGATGGATGGATGGATGGATGGATGGATGGATGACGAAGAGATCCATTTAGTCGTTTATATAAAACATCAATAAACAAAAGGAAGAAGGGACACTTATTAACCCTGAAGTTATGGATAGTCAAAAATATGTTTTAAACCTGAAATATTATAAATCTGACATCTTTTTAAAAAGAATAAGTAAGCAAGCAGTACTAAAAGTGTCTCGTAAATGCTCCTTTTGTGCACGTGTCCTTGATATAAGAGTGTTTTGTCCCTCCTCTTCCTGTCAGATAACTCCTCCAGCAGAGCGGGAGCCAAGCAGAGTGGCAGCTCCTCCAGCTGCTGTAGCTGCTCTCAAACTACCAACACCAAGTATAAAGAAGGCCTTCAGTCTGCAGGTAACACACCGTGACTCTGTGTATAAATTATAGCTATATTCCTGTTTCACACCTGAGCGCCAAGAGAGGAAAAGATTGACAGTAACAATTGTTTTTAAAGCAAAGCATTCTTTTTTTTTTTTTTAGCTGGCAGTGATGCTTTTAAAACCAAAATGAACTGATATATTTGACATTTTATATTTTGACATAAAAAAGTTCATCTTCTGCCACATGTCCATAATATTAAACTATCTCTGACTTAAGCAGTCTAAAACTTTTCCTAAAATTGTGGTTGTTTTCAACACAACTCGACTGATTTTTCTGACCTTCACTCACAGATGTGTCTGATATTTTTTCACTCTTGAATAGAACTACATGAATAGACTCAATCTGTTCATGAAAGCTTCTCTTCCTCTTTTGAATCTCTTTTGTCCATTCATTGCCAATGTGTGAGTTTGTTTGGTGGCAGTGCACTTTGAGAGAACAGAGGCATCTTGCACCTCAGTGATTTATTTTTTATTTTATTTATTTATTTTTTTTGTGTTGATGCCTGTTCTGATGTGCTCACACGTCTCAAGCTAAGGAAAGTAACACTGCACAGATTAAATAAAATGGCTGGGTGTGAAAATGCGTTGACACGTTTTTAAACTCAATGTGAGTTACATACCTGTTAAGCTCTAAATAGAAAACGTGTGTATGTGTGTAGGTGAGCATGGAGCCGTCGGTGTTCTTGGAAGTGGAGAACGAGGTGTCGGTGGTTGCGGGTTCGAGGCTCAGCCAGCTGCGATGCTCCAGAGACGGACGAGACTGGAACACACTTCTGCCCAGCTCAGTGGTGACTGCTGCAGGGAGCAGGTAGGAGGCTCCGCTGACGTTTCTTGTGTTGTACTTATAATAGACCGAGCTTGTCTTTATGCTTGAATTGTGGAAAATATAAAATTGTAAAGGATTCAACAAAACAACATCAGTTTTTCCTGCTCATTCTCCTCCTCAGTGACGTCCTTGCCGTCGCCTCTCAGGACAGGATGTTGTCTGTGTTCTCTTCCTGTGGCCGGCGGCTCCTTCCAGCCATCCAGCTGGCCACGCCTGTATCTGCACTGCACTGCTCTGCCCACTTTGTCATGGTTCTGACTGCTGGAGCGACGCTGTCAGTCTGGTCAGTGCTCACATATTTTGTTAGAAATGTCGTGTCAAGTAGAGGTTTCCACTGTTGTTTTTAACATGTCTTATTTTGCCATCCTTGTTGACTTTAGCTTTAAAACATACTTTGTAAGAATTAGGTACAAATGAGGGAGAATTACTTAAATTACAGAGATGTTTATATATTGAGAGAAATATTTTTTGTATATTGCATAGTGTATTTATACTAATTTATGCTGATTTTTGAAAAAAAAAAAAAGCGTTTTCATGCAGAGCTGAATCAAAATAGTTTGTTAATTTGTTATCTGTCTGTGTGCAGGGATGTTCAGAAACAGAAGGCTCTGGTGAAGAACGAGTCTCTGCTGACCATTTTATCTGGTGAGACACTGCAGCACGCTCCAGCACATAACTCGCCCTAAAATTTTTACCTGTTTTGTGAAACTAGGTGTATGTTTTTCCCTGCTTCCAGTCTATATGCCAAGCTAGGCTAGATATTCATTAGGGGTGCAACGATACACAAAATTCAATGTTCAGTTTGGTTCGATATTTTTTCGATACAAAAAAGAGAAATTTCTATGCCTTTTTTAACTTTTAGTTTATTGAAATTACCAACATTTGTTTCAACTCAAAAGAACAGTTTTTAAATTAAATGAAATGTATCTGGTGCAGCTATACCTGCCTCATTTTCTGCTGTGCATACTTAGAAGTTAGAACCATGTAAAACAAAAAAAGCACCTTGTAAAAATAATAAAATAAATGCATCTGATAAATCACCCATCTTCTGTGGTGCATTATTAGCAGCAGAGTATATATTAAAAAGAAATAGCTCCCTAAATATATTATTAACACAATCATTAAAATTTTGAAACATTTGAAACATTCTAACAACACAGTATCAACCAATAGATCTGAAGGATGGTGGAGGATCTTCGATTTCAGGTATATTTAAGGCATTAGCCATGTTGCAACGAGCTAGCTTCGCATGTAGCTTCTGTCTCAGCAGCTTGGTCTGAATGAATGTGGGAGGCGCAGCTTAGTGGATCTGCGCTCGACAATGCAGCCTAAGGCGGAGTAGTCGAGCGCAGATCCACTGAGCTTTCAGCACAGAGCGCATCGTCAGAAGTTGATAAAATAAATATAAAATTGCGTATTGTTCAATTCATAGTGCGTACCGAACCGAGACCTCTGTATCGAACGGTTCAATACAGACACATGTATTGTTGCACCCCTAATATCCATCTAACTAAAAGGAAGCATTTCCTCACATGTTGAACCATTCCTTTAAAAAGTACATTCACCACATGATAATCAGTGCAAGAGTTTACACGAAGATAGTTTCAAACCAGGTCGTATTGACTTAAGTAACCATTTCTATCAGTGTGTCTGGAGAATCCTGTCGCGCTGTCCTCCCTAAAATATGTTGTTTGCCTCTGTAGGTGCTGACATCACAGTGTCTCAGTCTCTGCTGACTCAGCAGGGAGTCCCAGTCATTGGACTGTCCAATGGGAAGTCTTACTGTTTCAGCTCCTCGCTGGAGACATGGTAAGAAATGAAAGCGTAGAAACGCAGTGCAACCATGAAACACATCGTTGAAACAGCTGCTGCCAATAGTACTGATATTAAGTTTGTTTCTTTTGTATTATATTATATTATATTATATTATATTATATTATATTATATTTTTGAGGGAGATTTCTATTCTAGTATGGCACATACGGGGGTTCCACATGGCCAAGCGTATGTCTTGAGGTCAGTGTGGGGGCAGTGTTCAATCTTGGATTGTTATTGCGACACTGACTTCTCTCCTTGAGACACAGAGCAGCTGTTAAAAGGGGTGCCACTCCGATACAGGAAAGGAGTATTACCATGGTAACCAAGGTTAGAGAACATGACTGTCTGACTCACTAGACACACGGATAGGTAAATAACATAGAAGCCCCTATAAAGTCACATAACAATGACCATGGTAAGTGTGCTGACCTCAACTGTAGATGCATTGAGTATCATCATTTAGGGACATAGAGCAAATTTGTGTATAAACTTCAAGACACCCATCGAGGACACAGACTGAATGATTTGCAATATAAACTACAAGAATTACACTCTTTCCATTTCAGGACTCTGATAGCAGATAAAGGAGACTCTCTGGTCCAGTGTGCTGACTTCAGGAGCTGCCTACCTACCCATGATGCTCCTGTGTCCTCAGGGCCACTGGCTGTCATGCAGGGACGCAACCTCAAGTAAGACAACAGTATTCAGTCTTCTTACCACTAGCGCCTCTTACTCCAGATAAAGTGTGATAAAGAAGTAAATAAATCTCTCTGGTACTTGTAGTGCTGGTCGTCTGGCGTCCCGCCTCTCCTCCACCCCGCACCACCTGCAGCAGAGCATGACGCTGGCCTTCCTGGAGAATCAGCTGGCGTCCGCTCTGACTCTGCAGTCAGCACAGGAGTATCGCTACTGGCTGCTCATCTATGCCCGTTTCCTCGTCAACGAAGGTACCAAACTGTCACTGTCTAATGATTTCACACTTTGTACAGTCTGACGATTTTAAAAAAAAAGCAAAAAACAAACACCAACAGTGTGATGGTAACACTAAGTGTGTGTGTGTTCCCTTCAGGCTCGGAGTACCGTCTCCGCGAACTCTGTAAGGAGCTGCTGGGTCCTGTCCATAAATCAGCGGCTACAGCCTGGGAGCCTACCACTCTGGTATGACACTCCTACTGTCTTCTGATTCAATTTTACTTCGTAATGCTCTGATTGTTTGTAGAAAGTGTGTGTGCCACACTCTTCCTTCTGTCAAAAACCTGTCTCTTATGGCTCTGTTGCTATTCTTTTACTTTTAAGTTGACGTCAGTCAAATATTTTTATGTGTATGACTCTAATCAGTGATATCGCAATCAATACAGTCTGAGTCTGATCTGATACTTCTATTGACCCTAATATTGATTTAAAAATGTACCCCACGCCCCGAAATAACACCCATGGCTACTACATCTGTCACAACCCTAATTTTAACAAGCACCTTGAGATCCTGATTTGAAAGTTTATAACATTATTTGATGACTTCAATCACATTCAGCTTGTTTATCTAGAGAAGAGCTTGTACTCTCTTAGGGTTAGTGTTGTTGTTACAGATGGATGGACGTATCAAAAGATCTTTGGCTGAGTACAGACACACAAACCAATAACAGACAAGTTAAGCTTGTCATGAAGTTGTGGAAATACTGTTAATGAATGTCTAGATATGTTAATCAGTTGATATGACATGCAGCTGACAATGTTTAAATCAGTGTAAACAGTGGCTGTGACTGTCGGCATCAGCTGAAAATGAGAAGCTATGAATGTTTTGCACACTGTAAACGCTCTTTGAGGGACTGAAAGCAGTTATTTGGCATTTTTGGTTATTAATTAATTAATCACTTATCAAAATTAATGAGAATTAGTTTATTGTTGATCAGCTAATCAAATAATTGTTTCTGCACTGCTTTATTTTTACACCTGATGGAAGAAATGCACACTCATATTGTCCTACATCTAATTATTGTCAAACTGGTTAACTTACACGGGTCCATCATATTATGTAGTCCTGTTCTGATCTGTGCTAACAAAGCTAATAGCTAATGAGTTAGCTATATCTAGCTCTTACATTACCTGGTGCATACATGTCGCTTACTATTTGTTGTCATTGTTTCCCGTGTGTTCAGGGTCTACGGAAGCGGGAGTTGCTGCGGGAGGTTTTACCCGTGATTGGTGAGAACCTGCGATTCCAGAGACTGTTCACCGAATACCAGGACCAGCTGGAGCTGCTGCGCAACAAATAACACACACTGCTATACTGACACGGAGACGTACAGACTGACACACACTTGGACTCATCATGAAACCAGTTTGGTTTGTCCCGGCTCAGCTCGATTTTGGGTAAACTCTGACTGCTTTCTTCAACTTTGGGAAGCTTGAAATGCTGTTCTGGCTGAATAACACATCCTGGGTGTTGTGAGAACTTTAAGCCAGTCTGCAGCTTTTCAAGCGCTGGGACTTTTCAGTGCTGTCGCTCACTGGGAAGAAGTTGGTGCTTAGTTTTTTTGTTTTTGTTTCAGCTTGAATTTTCGTCTTGTCTCTTTTCCTGCTAAATGTGTGTTTTCTGACCTATGCACCTCTCTCCTGCACTCCTAAACACGAACTTAAGATTAACTTAAGAGAGACGGTGATAGAAAGGTTGCAGATTTGATTCCTGCCACGGGCAGCATCAGCAGCTGTGGGTCCTATTGAATCACTATCAAGTCAGTTTCCCTCCTCAGAGAGAAAGATCAGAGGTGAGACACTCATTCAAGAAAAATATTAATCAGAATGGATGTAAAGGAGCAATATGCTTGTACCAAAGTGATGCCTTAAGTGTAGAAACGACCCCACACCTGCCTCTGCAAGGTGAAGGAAAGGGCATCCAGACAAAGGATCAACCGAGGTTTTTAAAGGCGGAGGACAATATTTATTAAGTGAATCTGTAAATGGGTTTTGAGTACATTGGCTTTGGTCTTTAAAAGTGACAATGCTGACACCAAAATGTGAAGTCAAAGTGAAAAATATTACTAAATTTAGGTCACTGGAAATTTAATTTATACTGAAGATACGGGATGGACCTCTGGGAAATGGAGTCAGAAGGGATCTGCGATATAAGTTATGAAAAATAGTTTGCAGCTGATTCTAACCCATGAAAGCGTTCACAAAGAACACTTCAGATGTTACAAAATGACTGAAATGAATGAATTTTAATAAAATAAATAACAGGCAGAAAACAATTTTCTAAATACACAAAACCTGAAGAGTTAATCATCTGATCTGCAGGTTTTTCTGAGACTTTTTGAACCTCTTTAACTGTAAACTCGTGCCGCAGTCACGTCCAAACAGATTGTAAATATCAGTAGCTGCGCCATGTGAGGTTTCCTGGGCTCCAGTACGTCATACTTGTTGTCACAAATCTCCAACGTAATCAGGCGTCTGAGGTAATCAAAGACGAAATTCTCTTGTGTGTTATATTTTTACAAACACTATCAACTCTGCTCACAACTACTGGTGCAGCTTTTTTACTCGTTAGACTCAACAAAAAGGGTTTTTGGATTTCAGTTATACGTGTGATTGTAGGATATTCTGTGATCAGAGAGGGCCAGTGGAGAAATGTTCTATATATTACTTCTTGTCTCTTTTGTAAATAACCAGATTTTCTTTGCTGCACTTGTTTATGTTCTGTTGCCAGGCAAAAACCACTGCAAAGACATCTGTTTTTCAGGACTGAGGGGGGAAAAGTTTTATTTTATTTTTTTTTTTCGTCTGACATCCATTAACTTGACATTTTGGCAGGGTTCAAAGGCCCAAAGGTCATAAAACCCAACAACACCTCAATGAACTTAATGTACTTGCGTTTAGCCTTTTTTGTCTACAGCAGCAGTAATGCACTCCTCTGCCAATTTTGTGTGTGTGTGTGTGTGTGTGTGTGTGTGTGTGTGTGTGTGTGTGTGTGTGTGTGTGTGTGTGTGTGTGTGTGTGTGTGTGTGTGTGTGTGTGTGTGTGTGTGTGTGTGTGTGTAAGTAAATGGAGAGTGTGAGCTTAGAAAGCTTGTTTACTGCTGTAATTCACTGCACAGTGTGGAGATCACCACTGATGCAGATAGACAGACGAGTCCAGAGGAAGAATTGATCCTCTTTCTTTACTAATCTGTACAGCATTTCTTTTTCTGTTTAATTTCTTTCTTGTTTGTTGTTGTTGTTTTTTTTGCTGTTAGTCATTTTTAAATGTTTGTACAAGGCAATTTTTTGTTTCCATTTTCTATAAGAAAAAGAAAAAATGAGTGGAGACGGAATAGATGAAATTTTGCTTTTGATGAAAGAAAGTGAAAAATAAACAAATGACGAACAGCTGGATGTTGGACGCTTCCTGTTTACCTGAAAGCAAATGCTGGATGAATGCCTTGTGCAAGAGAAAATTGTTCTTAAGAACCTGTTACCAAAGAAACTTGTGTCACACAAAGATGAACTTTGTGTGACACAAAAAGCAAAAAGGATGTGGCACTAAATATGAAATCAGATCTATAACCAACTAGTGACACTGTGAGGCCTGCACAAGGCTAGCGGAGCTCACTAGCATGCCACCATGAAAATGTGTGCATCTAATGTATGTTAGCATTGATCTTAAAGGTGGTCTCCAGGGCTGACGGGTATCTGGTGATTAGTTTTAAAGGTGTCCTATTGAAGCACTGGGCAAGTGGACATTTTAACCTGTTGGTAGCATGAGATGAAAAGTCGGATAATCCACCAGAGTTAGTGAGATTCATCTTTTGGGAGCATGAATGGTTGAACCACAGCTACAGAGATAAATTAGCTGAGCTGCTATATCAGGAGATGACAGGAGAAGAACAGACAATTTAAGTTGGAGTTAAAATATTTCAGTTTTTACACTATAAAATGTCATTAAAACTGTTTTATGTTTATGTTAAAAGAAGGAAAATCAGCCACAAACTCTCAAATATAGATACTGGTAATGGCCTCCAGTATCAGTTGCGCTCTTGTTTTGTACAAGTCACCCAGTAGTTGTGGAGATGTGTTTAGCAACACACTGACTTTGTCATCCTAGAGCCATGCTGCTGTGCGGCTACTATAGAGGCTTTAATGACTCCCTAAAAACCTCTTTTACAGTGATCTTAAATCCTACATGTTCCACCTTTTTAATTGTTTTAGTCATCTTCTAATTCCACTGTGCATGTTTATTTTTAATCTTTTTGTCATCTCTGAGGAAACAAGCATTTCACATACATTAGATGTGTTGATAGGTGTCACATATGTAGTATGGAGCAATTTCCTGACTGCAAACATCTCAGCAGCTCGCTTCTCAGAGTTCATCTGACTTCCTCATCATTAACCATGAGAGATAAAAACAGCCACGTCCTCTTTAGGTTTTTCAAAATGTCGTGGATTCATTTAGAAGGCAGGTTAGGGTTGGTGTAGAAAATGGACATTTTTGGATGTTTAGAATAAGATTGTCGTTTTTAACAGTTAAGATGGACATTTGGTCACGTAAACTGCACGTTGCTACCTGGACAGTGATGAATTTTCTCTGTGTCTTTTCTCATGGTGAGTTGCATAAATCCCTTTCTTAATAAAAGCCACATATTTCATGCTGCTGTTACTGAAATGTAAAAACGTATGGGTGATTTCCCAGGCAGCGATTAATCTATCTAATGTTCTCTACATCTAATGTTTAGTCAAGAATTTAAATGACCATTTCTCAGATCTAGATTCATCTTGAATAAAGTAAACTGATTCTCTGGAAGAAGTTTAGAGTTACTTCATGTCTTAAGTTTTATTTATTATATTTATTATATGTTATCCGAGCGAGGTATCACCTGTAGTTTGAAATTGCCCTTCAGGTTGTTGTTTGTTTGCTATTCAGCATTTAATTCTTCGCACATTATTCTTGAATTCAACAGCAAAGGTTGCTTATGTTGACCATGTTATGGGGTTTATACTGATCCATTCATACTTTAGGTCTCCCCCTAATGTCAGTGCCATGTACAAATACTAAACTTTGATTTAAGATTTAAGAAATTTAGGTTGTGACTAAATTAAAGCCTATCCTGGTTTCATTTCTAACTTGGAAAAAGCAGAATCATCGGGTTTTGTTTTGGTGTCATGCCTGACTTTGCGACTTTGTGAATCAGAAGTTACTGTGAGGAACTTTGATCTGAAGCTGTGTGAAAACGACACGCAAGTGTGTGTCACTGACCTCAGAGACTGTGGCCCCCGACCTCCTTCATCTGTACAGAGTGAGTACACACACACAACAGTCGGATATCTTGAGTTCTGGTTGTTTTTATCTTGTTTTTCACTGGTTCCTCCTATTTAAGTTTGACCTGAGTTCAAACCTAGTCTTCAAAATAAGTACTTACTGACTTTTAGGTACACTCACTCAGGTTAAATCAGGTTTGTGTATGTATGTATACATGCAAAATGTTCCAACATGCTTATGCTGGGTAGGAATTGGTTTAATAATTGTGAAAGATCGTGTTTCGTTAAAACTGGATCCTCCTCTTGTTTTCCTGTAGAGACCCTGAACATGTCATGTTACTACCAGATATCACACAGATCCATGACATGTGAGTGGAGTGAGGAGTTCAACAGCCAGGTTGAGCCTGATGTCTCACTCATCTTCAGGAGGTAAACACTGATGGGTTTAATGGTTCAGTGTGTAATATTTAGGTGGATCTATTGGCAGAAATGGGCAGAAATATAATCTTCATACATACGTAGAGTGTCATTGGTGTGTATTCACCTGAAAATAAGATTTTTTTTTAAGTGTTTGAAGTGTTTTTGTTACCTTAAAATGACACTTTAATATTTACTCTAAAAAAAAATTTTTAGATTAGATTTATCAGATGTGTAATTCAGTTCTTTTTTTCTTCTTAAGCAGGCGTACAGTCTTATCCTGTCTGGGAATTTTCAGCCCTGTAGCCATCCTCAGCATCACAGCCAGAATAAAAAACCACATGGGGAGTGAGATCTGGTCCCAACCTCATACTGTGGTTCTTTACGATGTAGGTCAGTGGTCCAGACATTTTATCATTCTACTACCCAGGAATGAGTGTAATGCTGTTTCCAGTGTGAATTTTCCAGAATATATAAGATAACTGACAGACCCACATAGACAGCTTGACAAACATACAATTATAATTAAGTAGTTAAACTCTCCTCTCCTTAGTCAAACCCTCTCAGCCTGTACTAACTGCACTTGGCTCCACTGCGGACTCGGTCGATGTGTCCTGGGAAGGCAGCAGTTACAGCACCTGTCGACTTCGCTACACCCTCAACCACACTCACACATGGACCCAGGTTAGCATCATACACTCTTATTGATACTTATGAGAACATTGTACTGTCTTACATTAATTACTGAAGTCACGCCATGTCTACATGATAACCACTATACAGTTGTTATCCATGATGCTACAAGCACATTTTTCACATTTTTGTGTTGTTAATTGTTTGTTTGTGACAGACCATTCATGGTCTTCAACCCTAAAATGAGTCCACCCAATGCAATTTATATAAGATTAAACACACTGACATATTGAATATTCACTGTTTTGTTTCCAGGCTCCAGTTTCTGTTCCTGTACATCGAGACCAGACACTGACCTACACAATCAAAGGCCTCCTGCAGTTTACCGTCTACAGGGCTGCTGTGGCCTGCAGAGAGGAGTCTGGCATCTGGAGCGACTGGAGCGATGACGTCACCGTGAGGACACTGGACAGGGGTAACAGTTTACATTCAAACAAATGGCCGGAGATTTAATCCACAAGAATATGTGTGGGGGGAGAGACTGAGAAGAAGACCAAAAATGATTTAAATATGTTTGTAGTATACTGTCACTAAATAGAATTAATCACTGACATTAAAGTTTTAATTTTGTACTTTTCTTTGCCAGTCCCCTCCAGTCCTCCAGAGGTGTGTTACAGAGTCGAGAAAACAGACTCTGGTGGATCATTTCTCCTTCATCTCATGTGGAAGGTACATTAGAAATTATTGGAATAGCCATGTATAAAATGTCTCCATTTTTGGCACATAAAGAAAAGTCATATTCTGTAAGTATCAAATATTCTCTTGACTTATCTTTAATGGTCTGTTATCATCAGGGACAAGCAACAGCACTAAAACAGATTTGATGCAACAGTCAAAGTGTCTGGGGAAATAAAAATGATGAAATGGTACTTTGGTTGACGTCAAATGATGTCACAATTTAAAAGAAAAAGAGTATAATTATAATAAAATGACATAAAACAAAAAATGTAACAAAACATTTGCGTTTTCTTCAACAAATAAAAACCAAATGATTATATGAATGACAGACGATAGAACTAATTACGGTTTCAATGCAAAGTTTTACTGAATGATCTGCATGCATCTGCACTAATAAGCAATGTCTCACCAGCAATTTATTTTTCAAACACTGTCCTCTCTACAGCAGCTTGACCTCTATGCTGGAGACCATATCCTTGGATACCAGGTGAGCTACGAGCCAGTGAAGAAGCAACGACTGTGGGACGGATTCATTCAAAATGTCACAGAGGTGACAGCACTCCTGGTGGTGTGGGAGGAGAACTGCACTGTCACAGTGAGAGCTTTCAACACGGCTGGCTACGGACCTTCTGCACATCTCAGCATTGACACACAAAGACAGAACAGTGAGTGGAACAACGTTTCTAGCATATAAATAGTTTTTCATGGTAGTGTCCTGGTGATGTGTTCAGGTGCACCAAGAAGGAGAAAACAGAGTCAGGCTTATTGCAATTGTCCTACAGCAACAAGATTCCTGGTTTGAACCCCGGCTGGGGCCTTTCTGTGTGGAATTTGCATGCGCTCCCTGTGTCTGCGTGGGTTTTTTTCCGGGTACTCCGGCTTCCTCCCACAGTCCAAAGACATGGAGTTAATAGCTTAATTGGTGACTCTAAATTGGCCGTAGGTCAGCTGGGAGAGGCTCCAGCTCCCCTTGACCCTGATAAAGATAAGTGGTTATAGATAGATGGATATAAAGAACATTTAAAAAAACTAGTACTAACAAGTCAAGAAGCATAAATATACAATAAAATCCATCCATCCATCTGTTATCTGTAACCACTTATCCTGATCAGGGACACGGTGGGGCTGGAGCCTATCCCAGCTGACTTTGGACGTGAGGCAGGGTACACCTTGAACAAGTCTAGACAATAAACTATGACAAAAACAAAAAACAAATGTTTTGTTCAATAATGTGCAAAGTTTTCACCAGTTAATGTGTAAAAATTCACAGTATGTAGAATATTTAAAAGTACAACATAGTTATCAAACCTCTGTCTCCTAGAGGCAGCCATGAGTCCTTATCTTGAGTTATGTTTATCTATTAAATCTCCAAACAACGGCAAAATCAAACTGAAACCTTGTGCTCTCCACTAATGCTTTAGCTCGTGTATGTGCAGAGAGTGCACGATCTTCAGATAAATGTATTGCAACACAGCACTTCTCCAGTCAAGTGGTCCCTTTAGTTCAGTTGTTAAAACATCAACAATGCAGCAGCTGAATGTGTTTTGATTTGTAGTTATTAAAAAGAAATCTTAAATCATACAGGTTGTGGCAGGTATTTCTATACTGCATGTTTATGACTTAAATCCAAATAATATCATGATTTATGAACCTGTAACCTGTCCACATCACAGCTGGGACCCCTGTGACACAGCAAAATGATAAACTTTAAAGATTGAGATAAGGGATGGATTTCCAAAATAAGAGATTTTAAATTGGCATTGGTATATTGGTGTTCATGCAGATTGTGGCAGTGAAGATGCAGGTAATCATGTTCTTTTTAATCACTAATAATCC
The DNA here is from genome assembly GCA_033000465.1 of Sciaenops ocellatus. Taxonomy (NCBI): domain Eukaryota; kingdom Metazoa; phylum Chordata; class Actinopteri; family Sciaenidae; genus Sciaenops; species Sciaenops ocellatus. Next base: position 20,119,927 of record CP136880.1, on the reverse strand, counting down.
TGCCGTTGTCTTCTGCAGCTCTTCCCTCGGTCAGAAACTTGTGGGTTTCCAGCTCTTTCCCGCCAATGAAAAGCCTTCTGGTCCAATGGAAGAACCCCACAGCCTCGTCCTCTCTCCCTCCTGTCAGTCATTTTGCTGTGCAGTGGTCTTCTGAGACACATCCAACCACTAGCCGCTGGAAAACAGTGGACAGCTTCAACACCTCCACTGTCATACAAGGTGCCACTGTGTTGGAATCAACACCTCACTTACATTTACGTTGTGCATGTTTTAAACAAAAGATGTATCAATCAGTGTGAAGATGGCACTAATTCAGCAGACACATGCACTTTCTGCTTAGTAAAAGGTTAAAGGTCCAGTGTGTAACATTTCAGGGGATCTATATAATACTCATAACTGTGTTTTCATTTGTGTATAATCACCTGAAAATAAGAATTGTTGTGTTTTTGTTACCTTAGAATGAGCCTTTTATATCTACAGAAGTGAGTCCTCTTCTATTGAGTCCACTATGTTCACCATGTTAAACCACCATGTTTCTACAGCAGCCCAGAAGGGACAAACCAAACGCTGGCTTTGCATAGGACCTTTCACGTTTTTCAAGTTTCACAGCCAATGTAGTTTCTACACACTGGACTGAAAGTTTAAAAAATGCTATGTTAAAATATTCAAAAATAATCATTTTTGGTCAGACTGGTCAAGCTAGGCTCAATGGCTAACCATATTATCATTTTAATCAAAGAAAAAATGTTCTTATTGTCAACAATAAATAGTGAAAAGACCAAACCAACACTGAACGTATTCTACAAACAAGTGTTGTGTGTGTATCATCACCTGACATATATTCTTCCTTTGTGTCATCAAGCTCCATTTTTGTCCAAAAACTATTAAAATGCAACAATGAGCCTTACTGTTGCACTTGGTGATATATTTGTTCATTATAATGAACACACACTGTAGTTTATTTTAACTCAATCCCATCTCAAACACACCGCTCTGCTGCCCCAGCACTGAAAATACTCCTAACAAATGTATTTCTTCCTGTTGTGACCAGCTGTTTTAGGAGATTACTGAGCCTTTCTTTTTAAATGAAATATTTGTGAGCAACATTGATGTTGTGGATTCATTGACAGTAACAAAAAAACATAATAATTATAAATGATAAGAAAAGGAACACCTTAAAAACTTGTTTTTCCCCCTCTGATTTCCTCTGTAATCTAACACCATCTAGAAACTGATCTGCCATGTAAAAGTCAAGTGGTTGTTTTGTTGTGACTGTCTGCAAAGTTGCTGTAAGAAGCTGCTGCAGCTACACATGCAAAACACCTTCTGCAGCTGCTTCACAGGAAAAGTCTTCCAGCAGAGAAATGTAGTCATTTGGTATGTGGCTAGGCTTTTACTCTGAAACTGGTGTAGGACAATAAAGGCTAATTAAAAATAAAAGCCTGTCTCAAATGAAGGCCTGATTCACTCTTTAGTTTATGTGGATAATTTTTAAGAACATATACTTTTGTTTATTCTATTCCTATTCAGTATATTCTATTTGCAGCATGTACAGTTATACTAATTGTGTATGCGGTGTGTTACAGATGTTGACCCTGATGAGTCCTACATGATCAGCGTAATCCCTGTCTACAACCAGCAGTGTGGATCTCCTCAATCACTGCCTGCTAGTCTGCAGCAGGGAGGTAAAGTCAGAAGAGGAAGAACATGTGGTGATGATCATGATTGCATCCAGACCGAATAACTCTTTTAAAGGATCAGTAGGATTTTGTGCTGTCTATCGTAGCATTCCAAGCATGAGGGGGAAACTACTCCGTTTTTCTTTTTTGTGTGAGGGTCATGAAGAAAAAAATCTTTCAGTGTTTCAACTTAGTATTAGTTTGAGACAATTGAGATAAACCCAAAAAGAAAGAAAGATAGCTAGATAGATTGAGGCACGTGACTTTTGCTCTTTGATTTGAAAAGACATTATCAAAAATCAAAAATGATTATCAAAAACACATTATCATTAGGTTTATAAAACCTAATTTATTCAGCGCATTTCAGCACCAAGGTTACAAACAGCTTCAGTGAAATAATGAAAGAATATATATAGTAAGAATACCAGAAGCAAACAAAAGGAAAACGAAATATTTCAATAAATTTGATTTACAATCGATTGATATGAACATCATCTGGTTCCCTCTCCAGGATAGAAAACATCCACAGAGATATATATTTTTGTGTTTTCTCAGCTCTGATGGAGGTGGTAAAACTGAAGGTGGTAGCCGTGACCAAGACAACAGTGACATTTGTGTCTGTGTGGGAAAGGAAGTCCGGAACAATCAGAGTGAATGGATACAGAGTGATGGCGAGGAAAGACTCGGGGAGACAAAGTAGGTTTACAAATGGCTTTTCTTCTTAAATGTGTCACAGCGTAAAGTTCAACTTTAATGTCATGTATATTAGAAATAAATGAAATTCTTGTACTCCGGCTTCCTCTGCCTTAAATACAAGGACACACACTGCAGACCTACATAGACTATGTACACAGTAACACCACTATGTGAAATGCATATGGGTGTGTCAGCTATTGAGCAACCTGACTGCCTGTGGAAAGAAAGTGAACACATTTTATGTCACAGTGCTCAATTTAGCAATGGATGGCAAAATACTTGCTTTTTAATATAAAATCCCACGTCAGTTTCTTGCTAAAAACATTCATTTATGTCATATGAAAAGTCATGATGGTTAGCCTGGTAAATAGTAATAAATGATATATGCATGTCTATTTTTCACTGCTGTTAACCTGTTGGTTCATTATTTTGAAACTTTTACCCAAACTTTTTTGTTTTCTTTTACAATCTATCCATAAATACAGAGAGCCTTCTCTCCTTTCCCGCTGTGCCTTTGTGGCCAGACCAATGGCAGCACACCCTCCCCAATCTGAAACCCAACACCGAGTATTCTCTTCTCTTATTGGCTGATAATGTTCCCAGAAACTCTGTTGAAATCAGGGAAATCATCTCAGTGAGAACAGACTTTGGTGAGTTTAACTGGCTTATCTTACCTTATGTAAATACAGTATGGGATGTAATAATCCCAGTGTGGAAACCACAAGCGGTGTTGGAAAATGAGCTAGACGGTAAAGTTTCTGTTGTTGTGTTATGTGCTACTTGCATGTTTCTGTATTTGGCAGTGTTATATCACTTTGCAGCATCTCATGGTCTGCGTGTTTACTTAATTTGCCTGTATGTTGCAATGTGTTGAGCATTAAGGGACACTAACTGCAATTATGATTCAGTGGTCACTGCGCAACAGATATTTTTTTTATCTTGTGTAAGATGTAGATACAAATCAGCTCCAAGTGCATTATATTATCTAGTGTTATTTCAACCGCGTGTGGGTGTGTGTTGGGGCATGGTACCCTCCAAAAAAGGTCCAATAGATAAATTTATATGCATTTTATATGCATGCATTAATCATTTGATTCTGCTTTCTGGAAGTGAACTTATCGTGAATGGTTTTCTATTTCAGATGAGGTACCAGTGGTGGCTACAGCGACTCCTCTGCTGCTGCTGGCTGTTGTTGTCTTCATCTTCTCTATCCTGTCCAGGACTGTGTAAGTCAACACACACGATTACATCTGATGGCATACATCCTGTTTCATTCCAAAATTTAGAATTCAAATTTCTCTATCATACCATTACTGTGCAGGTACAAGTGGTACTTCTTCCCACCCATCTCTAGCCCTCGGGATAGTACAGTAGGCCAGTGGCTGATGGACCCAAATCACCAGGTGATCTGCTTTTTACAGGAGAGTTTGGTTTTCTTAAAACCGTGTTCTTGTTGTTTTGTTGTTTGTCGTTCGTCGAGCGACCACCCAACCATCCTGCTAGGGTCAAAGTAAATAGATGAACAGCGATGTAAGCCCCCAGTGAAGAGAGAGGTCAGGAAATAGACTAATTAGAGACCACCTTGCAGTCTGACCCATCAATAGATTTACTGAGTTTGTGGTAGATTTACTGCCCCCAAAACAATAGTTAAATCATTCCACAATCAGAAACCATGGATTACCAGAACCATTTGAGAGGCAATAAACTCACAGCAGCCTGCAAATTAGGGCTGCAGTCTGGCAACATAGACAGTTATAAAGCAACAGTGTGAGAAGAGCAGTGAAGGGGAGAAAAAGAGACTACAGGAAGGAGGTGGAACTACAATTCCCAGTAGCATGTAGCAAGGTTTAAGAAATATGACAGATAACAAGCGCACCCACCTTGTTAAGTGTTGATATGTCTCGCTTGGAGGCCATCAGCGGCCAACAAGCAAAATGACTGGGATCTGAGCATGATTTTAGAAGGGCTTTCAACATGTGAACACCAGAAAGGCAGCAGGACCAGGAGGTATCAGTGGGCAACATTCAACCTGTCCCCAGCTCAGTCTGTCATACCCATATGCTTCAGGAAATCCACCATCATTCCTATATCCAGTCTGTCTGAATGACTATTGCACAGTGGTAATCACCTTTGTAGTAAAGAAATGCTTTAAGCAGCTGGTCAAGGATTACATCTGCTCCTCACCACCAAGAACGTTGGCCCCAATATAGTTTTCTTACTGTCCCAAATGATCAACAGAGGACATCATATCCCACGTGGATGAGAAGGGGAGCTATGAGCAATTACTGTTCATTGACAGTTGACATACAGTTCAGCATTTAACACCATAGTCCAGGCTGGTGACAAAACTCAAGGACCAGGGAATAAACGCCTCAGCTCCTGTGCATGTGGATCCTTGACTTCCTGGCATGCAAACCCCAGACAGTGAGGGGTGAACCTCATCCACCCTAATCCTTAACATTGGAGCACCCCAAGGCTGTGTTTTGAGCCCCTGTGTACTTCCTATACACACACAACTGTGTAGCCACTTTTGACACCAACTCCATTGTGAGGTTTGCTGACAACACAGCTGTGGTAGGCCTGATCTCAACAATGGAAGAGCCTTCCTGAAGGAAGAAGGATCTGAAATGTTGGTGTCAAGACAACAACCTCCACCTAAATGTCAGCAAGGCTAAAGAGATGATAGTGGACTTACAAGCCCCACAACATGATCACAGAGGGCCTGACCTGGATGCTGCATACTGTGCCAAGAAAGGCAGGGCAGACATTCACTGGCAAAAAGCTGTAGCTTGTTTAACTTTTTCATACACAGCCACCTTTAAGTTAATTTCGGCACTTTGCAGATCACCCCTCAGTTTCATCCCACTCTCCTCATCCATCTTCTCCACTCTTAGTTGTTGTTCATTGCAATTGGGTGCTTGTACTTTGGCTCAACATCAGTGGAGGCATCACAAAGTGAATATATATCTCCAGTCACCATTTTGGTGATGAACTGCTCTGATTCAACAGAGCTAGCTAATGCTGCTAACATTAGCAAATGAGGTCTTGAGAGGTTGCCTGCTATCCATCTCCATTGTTTTCTCATTGTGCTTAATCCACAAATGTTATCATTGAACTGGTTGCATGAACAAGTTTAAGGTTACATAGCTTGCACATAATTTGTCTATTTTTTCCAAACTCCCCCATATGCCACTTTTATGCTTGGTCACCATTCTGCCTGTAGCGTTAGATGAGTGATGTGTGACAGAAAGCGTTGAATGTTATCTGCATTTGTGCATTTGGATCTAAATGCGAGTATTTGATACATTTAATGAATACTCACGTCTTGGATCTTTACGAGCGCCCATTGAATTTAATGTAGAACACACCAGAAGAACAGTCTCCGTTTGACCCCAGTGGGACTCTGCCAGAAATCTAATCATTTTTCTGTATCAGCATCACTTGTCTTGATTAAAATTTAATCCATTGTTTCCTTCAACAGAAAACTGCAGAGAGAAACGTCCTGGATGTAGAGGACTTCCAGGTGACTGATGTACTTGGAGAGAAAAGTCTCATTATGGTCTGTCCAAAATCCCAGCACTCCTCGGAGGAGAATCTACATGAAGACACCTCTCTGCTGTCGATCAGTCACCTCATCATCAAATGGTCAGGCCTCAATCTGGACACAGAGTATGTTTCTAATGCTTCAGTAATCATGGATCACCAACTGGTCTCTCTTCAGTCCTTTCATCCTGACTACGCAGTGAATTGCCATCATCCCAACGGAGTTTTCTTCTCTGAAGAGAGCCGAAAGGCCAAAGCTGCTCTGCTGCATCAGTCACATGAAGTTGCTGCTTTGAACAGCTGCTTTCCACAGAAAGAACAAGAGCACAGACTCTGCAACTTGTCTGAGACATTATATCGGAAAGAAACTGATGTAACATACCGTTTCCATGAATTCATGCTTAATACAATCGATCGGTGTGTTTATCAGATTACCTGTGAGACAGAGCATGTAGAAACCTCTTCCTTTCTGGGGAAAACTGATGTTCAAACACTGTGTGGACAGACTGACTGTTCTTATCTGATCTGTGAGACTAATTACATAGCAAACAGTTGCTTTGGTGCAAAAACTGCAGATGAGGACAGAACTTCGGACTGAGCACAGAGTGAATTCACTTAAGCTTCATTTGCGTTTACATGTACTGTATTGCCTGCCAATGTTAAGATTGGACAGTCCTCAGCTGTAGTTGTAGCAATTAGAAAAATGTTTCCACAGACAATGAAATTTAATCACATTAAGCAATTTAATATTTCCTGTTCATTTAACTTAACTGAAAGTTTGTACTGTGTATCATTTATCAGCATCAGCCATTTTGTGGTTTTGATCCTAATGGTAGTAAAATTGTACAGGAGGAGTTATGAGGGGGAATCAAAGTTGGTTTGATCTTAAAATCTTCTTAGCTTGTGAATACAGCATTAAACTACATTTAATACATTAAGGAAGACGGCTGATATTTAGAGTTTTGAGTTTTCTGTGACACTGATGGATGATCGAAGACAAATGGTGTGTCGAGACTTATTTACAGTGGGTGGGAACAGTTTGATATCCCAGCATGTTGTTAGTCAGTATAATGTTCAATCAATGTTGTTTGAACATTATGCTGACTTACAAGCAGGCATTAAACTGTACACATTCAGACATTTGTTCAAATATTGTTTATTTTATTCAGTATTGATTTTGACATGTCTTCAAATCATGTTTCAGCGTTAAAATGTTTCATTATGCTCCAAGTATCTGTAGTGTTGAATATGTCTTATTAGAACAGTCCACGTTCACTATTTCTTCCTAACCTTTGGCACTGTTGCCTTTCATTTCATCCATCATCACACCGCAAAGTGTAAGTTCAGATCTGAGATCTGAAGTGACTGTTGCTTTCAAGTAATTGTGTATTCTTTGTCAGCTTTTCCTTTCATTTTTGTACACTTCTATCTTTTCCTTTAACTAGAGGTGGTGGAGCGGTGGATTGAAATGATTTGGAGTCAATTAAAAGTAAACGCCCATCACTGTGATGGAAGTGGTGATTCCCTGGACTCACTGTCTACATAGACTCCTTGCAGATGTTGTGCTAAGGATTAGAGGTTAGAGGTTTGAGTTCATGCCAATCCAGTGTTTGATCAGCTGGTGGGCAATGGTCTGTCTGGGAGGGACGAAGGCCGGTCTGGCTCCTCTGTGCAGGCAGTCGATCACCTCATCAAGAAAAAAAAAAAAGAAAAATTAGATTTAGCCACACTAAACACTAGCATTTTTTCTTAAAGATCTCTGTTCACACTGATACAAAACAAATTATTTTCTTTTGGTCAGAAAGCAACAAAATTGTTCATTGTAAAGCTTCTGTTATCTCCCATACTCTCCATTTTCACTTCTGATGTGCTTCAATACAGACATACTCAGGTGATTAGTAACTCCTGCTCTGCTGCACAGAGATGTTAATGAAATCAATATTTTATCCACACAGAGTTAAGCATGACAAATCCAAGTAATAACAGTTGTGCTATGTATTTAATTATGTATGTCATTTAAAATGGGGATAACAGATAAAGAGATGACAACATGTTAAATCTTAATTTGACACATTACCCTCCTTCTCCTTATTGTGAATGGACAGTGACGTCTGTGTAATACAAGTTGTCTACTAACACAATTACTGGTTGACTACGTTATATACGCTGTAAATGTAATCAGATTTCATATCTCCATGACAGCCTTTAGCAAACACCATCCACTGATGAATACCACGAGGCATGGCTGAAATCACTGCAGATTTTCCACTAAGTGGAGCTTGTGCTAAGAATTTTCAAGCACATGGCTGTCATCAGCAGCAGTAATTTTTTTAATATAATTGTCATTTTTATAATTGGTAGTTGTGCTAATAGTAGAAGTAGTAAAATTTGTTATGCTAGTACCTGTTGTCGCGGAAACCACCGAGCTTCTTCAATCTCGTTCTCATCCACCTTGATGTCGGTCGATATGGCAACAGCCATGCAGCCAATCATGAGGTTGGAGGGCATCGGCCACGGCTGGCAGGAGACGTACTGAACCGGTCCGACCTTCACGCCGCTCTCCTCCTCCACCTCCCTCCTCACCGCCTCCTCAATCGCCTCACCTGCAGGAACATTGAAGAAAATACATCATCACTGTTGGGAGATAAACCTGTGCACACAGTCGCCCAACCGCGAAACTAAAGGTGTAACACTTGGCTTTTAGTTGAGGTAAGTCAATGCTATGTGTGTGTGTGTTTGTTAGTTACCGGGCTCTATAAATCCAGCCAGACAGGAGAACATGCCAGCTGGAAAGATCTTCTTCCTTCCCAGTAAACACTGGTTTCCATCAGGATGGATCACCAGCATGATGACCACTGGACCTGAAAACACACAGGACCAACAGGTCTGTAAAATATCAGAAAATTGTGGAACATTTCCGAAATGTCCTGCAATATGGCCCTGATAATGTTACCATGGTTCATTGTACATCTGATTTTATTGTAACCAATGCACTTAATCCATTAATTACTATGTTGTATTGGATGTTATATTTTAAACACAGCTAATATCCTGCAGGATAATTGGCATTGATCAAGAGTAGATAGGTGAGGTGGGGCTGGAGTTTCGTACAGACTTGAGGATAGCAGGTGCTGTGAACACCCTTCAGGCTCCTGCAGTCAGAATTCAGACAGCTCCTCTTGTAACCTCCCTCCTCCAGCTTGGTGCTGCTGCCACACGTTGGACAGAAGCTGTAGCGGTCATGCCAGGCCAACGTCGATCTAGCCTGAGCCACAACTCCTGGAGGAAGAAGAGAAGGGACATTATTCAGTTAGTTGTAGTTAGTATTTAATCAAACATGGTAGTCATAAAAAGATAGTCTATCCTCCTCACCGGCTTCTTCCTCACTGAATTTCAGCAGGTCTCTGTTGGGTAACTTCGGGAAGGAGCAGTTCTTCTCTCTGCAGAGTTTAAGAAGTGCAGCAGGGTCTTCATTTGTGCTGATGGCAAACCAAGCAGGAGGCTCCTGGACACCCTCTTCTGTCTTAGAGGAGGATGAGGAGGGTTTTTTCCTCTTCTCCACTCCCAGGAAAATGAGCACAGTCGCAGGTTTCTCAAAAAGGTCTTTAACTGCGTCATATCTGAACCGACACAGCTTGCTCTCAACCTGTGAGAAGAGTTAGAATCACAATCAGTCAGACTGACCAACAACGTCCCTTCCAAAATATCAGCAACATCTGCCTTCAGCCATGTACCCTTGCATTGTCGTCCTCCTGGGAGCTGCTGACCATGGGGCTGAGGTTGGAGAACAGGAGATAGACTGTATCTGGGTCACTCTGTTTGGCCTCTAACCAGACCCTGTCTGTCCTCTTCACAGCCAGCCGGTCCAGCGTCTCTCTGTTGAAGTAGTTCTCATGCTGGTTTAGGTCAGAGCCTGGCAGGACTTGTTGGCAGCTGTCGTCTGTTCGGCCCAGCAGGTCTGAGATGTGTCTGTGACCCCAGAACTTGGCAATATCGAAGGCAGTGTGTGACGAACTGTTCACTGAGAACTTGTCGCAGCTTGGAGGTCGAAGAACAGAGAAGAGATTAGACATTTCAGGTGAAGCGAGGAGTCCGTCTATCCAAGGGTACAGGTTAAGTTTGGGAAGTGGGTAGAACACAAAACTATTGATTGCTATTTATTTACATACATTTATCTTAACTAAGCGACTAAACCGTTATAATTAAATAGGTCAAACTAAAGATTTAGAAATGTGGCCTGAATTTTCTTTGTTTACTCGTACTCTAAAAACTATATTAGTATAATAAAGACATGAGACTAAAATAATACCTTACATCACACAAGCAAAGTACAAAATAATAAAATATAATTAAATAAAACATTAGCTAGAACTATATAAACTTTATATGGTGATAAGTTAATATGTCTGTACTGTCAGTTTGTTTTGGAGTTTTTATGCCCCCTAGTGGCCAAAAATCTATAAATACTCCACCCTCCACTCTTTCTTTCATGGTCACATGACCACAATAAAGGTGAATTTAAATGTAACATTGCTTTCATTTTTTCCCTCTTTTGTACAGTCTTCATCTCAGTTCTCTGTACCCATGCGACAGCAGCGCCTCCACCACATGGTAGTGTCCGTTGCGAGCGGCGAGCATCAGCGCCGTCCAGCCGCTGTATCCCGTCTCGTTGATGAGTGAGGCCACATTGGACAGCAGCGCGGACACCTGGGTCAGGTCTCCTCTGGCAGCAGCATCCAGAAATCTCTCCACCATCTCCTCCTTCGCGCTCAGCTGGAGGCTCGTCATTCTGGCTGCCTAGATAACAAAAGTGAGTCTCAGAGCTTAGTGTCCATTCTGGGCTACTGTAGAAACATGACGGTTCAACATGGTGGACTTGGTGGAAGAGGCGTCTGTAGATATAAAAGGCTCATTCTAAGGTAACAAAAACAACAGCTCTTATTTTCAGGTGATTATACACTAATGTAAACAGTAATTTTAGCCATAGAGACTCATATATTTGACACACTGGACCTTTAAAACTTTATTCTCCTACTGGTGCGAACAGCTGTCAGTCAGTGTTCTCTGAAATCACACTGTCTCGGTGTAAACATTCCCATTGTGATATTTTTAGCGTCAACACGTAGGTTACACAGCGGGTAACACCGCCTGACGGTGCACTGTTGGGTAACATGAGTATCTGCTAACATTGAACTGAAGAGGACCGACGTGTTCAAGAGGTTTGAAACGCTTCTGACGCAGCTCTCTTCTTCTTTCTTCCGTCTCTCCTCCACCTCAAGTTTATTTAACTTTGCCAGTTTTAAGGTGAAATATTAGAAAATTTGTCTCACCTCGGCTTCTGTTCCGTGTTGTTTTTCCGTCGTCTATCCTGGAAGCAGTTTGTGTTGGGTAAAAGGTGACGAGCTGCGTTCAAGAGCAACAGCGCCAATGAACACAACTGTGCCGCCTTCAAGCGCTCCTCAACGTGCCGTATTTTCGAGTGTTACAGCGATGATATAGTATAAAACGTTAGCTGTTGCTCCATGTTTCTTTATTTGCTCTTTAAAATGTGCTTTTTAACCTTTAGTTTAGCTTTACAATTTAAGAACAATGTAAATTATTTATTCTCATTGTTTTAATTCTTCCCCCTCCTTTTAAACATGTCATATCATCACTTACACACATGCTGTTCATACTGTCAGATGCACCTACTTCATGTACATAAAGAAATATGCTACATAAACCAGATTTGTTTTAGGATCCTTTGCACTCTGCAGCATTGCACTACTGTTTTATTCATGTTCCTGCTACAAATGGTATCATTGTTTACATATATATATATATATATATATATATATATATATATATATATATATATATATATATATATATATATATTATCTGTACAAAATAGTTTAATGTTTATATTTACCTGAGGAACACCAACCACTGACTCACACATTGGCTAGCTCTCATTTAGAGAAACAAACAAAGATAATGAAGTAATACTGATCCAGTAACTATATTTCACACCAAAAGCACTTGCACGACAGCTTTAAGTGCACAAAATCAGACTCAAATCTTACATAGGAAAAAGAGTCAATAATGCACTTATGCTTATTCTTTAACTGTGAATTTACACTAGAAGGTTTGAAGTTATTTAGAGGAATATTTAGCTGATCTAGGTTACAGAATGATTTACATTTAAGACGGACATCATTAATATATATTACGTTGTCAGTCCAATTCTCATAGCTGCATTACATCATATTTACTTGTTGAGCTATTCTGTTTGTACATTTGTTTTCATATATTTCAGATTCTTTTTGTTTGTTTTATTATGTTTGTATTTATTGTACCTATCTTAGAGGTTATTTTGATATGTAGTCTGACACCCCTGTTTCGTTTAAGCTGTGATGTCTGTCGAACACTGATTTTCTTAATCAAGATGTTCAGAGCCATGGAAGATAGATTTTCCAAGTAGCCTCTAAATACAACACTTTCACAGACTTTGCAGCACTTTCCCCTCCCAAAGTAGTCCTGTCATGGCGGATGTTGAACGCAGCTTGCAGGCTATGTTATTCCAGATCAACATCGAAATTTCTCAGTAATTACAGTAATGAAACAACAATTTAATAATTAAATGATGATGATTTTTTCACAACATAGAATATTTACTTCTGAAAACATAGAAGAGAATAGAAATACTGTAATGTACTGTTATTTCATGTTCTGTTGATCAGGCAATCTTCTATTACCGTCTAGAAACAGACTTGACAGAAACAAGTGGTTTAGTTAATATTTTAATATAATAATGTACAAAATAACGTTACCAGAGATACAGTGTCTTGCTTCTTGAAACCCAGTGGGGAAAAAAATACTACTTCATTATCACACGTCACCTGACTATCAACAGACATTCTGAAATCATGATTTCATCATTCCAAATAAATAAAATTAATAATATATAATACATATATTGTTTTTTTAATAAAATAAGTTATTATTTACTGTAGTTATTCAGTACTCACTCATTCACTTAAAACACACAGAAGCCATAGAATATACAGCCTGTCAGCCTGTTATTGTTGAAGGTAAAAGAAACAGCCATGTAATGTGGACCGGTTTGATTAATTTGTTAACGACTGACTGAAATGGAAACACAAAATTAGACTCCAACCCTTTTTTTCTTTTCACAGCAGGAGAGTTTCAGATCTGTGTCACAAAACTTGAAGCATGATAATATGTCTGTTCTTGTGCAGCTGCAGGCGGTGTAATACTGTCAAACACATAAGACAATAAGACACACCGTGTGTGTGTGTGTGTGTGTGTGTGTGTGTGTGTGTGTGTGTGTTAGGAGTAGAAGGTAAGGACACTCTGGTGGTTTCCTCGGACCAGCAGCAGAGGTGGGAGGTCTTTGGACAGAGTTTCCAGCCAGCACATGTAGAGGGCACTCGATACCGTTCCCTTCCTGGCCAAAGGCAGACTCCTACAGACACACAGAGAGAGATTTATGTGCATATTGAGGAGAGAATGAAAATTATTACAGAAAATATACAATTTGCAAACATTTTATTCATCATTACTCATCCTGGTTTATAGAAACTGGATTTGTACTCAGAGTCGAACCAGTATAATGCGCCATGTAATGGTGGGATGCAACTAAGTACATTTAGACACGTACTGTACTTAAGTACACTTTTGATGTACTGGTCACCCCAACATCTTTGCTTGATCTTAAATTTTGCTAATCGTTGAAATTATTCTTCATGTTTCCAGTTGCTTTTATTTTTGATTATTATTATTATTATTATTATTATTATTATTATTATTATTATTATTATCCAGAGAGAGGATGAAGTCCATATCTAGTACCAGTGTTTAGTTCCATTCTGAGTTATTCTAGAAACATGGTGGTGCAACATGATGGGCTCCGTAGAAGAAGTCTTGCTGTCTGCTCATTCTGAGCTAACAAAACCACTGATTCTTAGTTTTAGGTGATTATGCAATAATGAAAACATAATTCTGAATATTAAATTCCATTTCTCCCAATAGATTCCTCAAATCTGACAAACTGGGTCTCCCTCCTATTAGTGCAAACAGCTGTCAGTCAGTTTTAGGTTACACACATTCTCGTAGTGATTAGGGTTAGGAATTAGGTTGGGAATCTGAATACTTCCCACTAATATATTTATAATATTGCTGATGATACATGACATGAAGGTGAAATCTGACATTGACAATGAAAAGAACAATATCTTCTTAAAGAAATATCCAAAACTCTTACATGACAATGAGTTTTGCTGTACTGGAGTGTTCCTTCAGCAGCTCGTTCAGTCTGATCTGACGGTTGGTCTGAAAGACACAAACAGCACCTTGTTAAACAACTCTAACATGGTGTGATTCTCAGAGCTGATATGTCTGCAGTGTGTGGGTGGACCTTGGCCTTGTAGAGCTCCAGTTCGTTGTCGGTGATCCTCCAGGGTTCCTGGGCCTTCAGCCTCTCTGCAGCTTCCTGCTCCATGTCATCTTCCTTCAGCCTATACGGCTCGATCAGCTCCTTAAAACTCAGCTTACTGCAAAACCACACAGAGGCATCACAGCTGTAACAGCTCCATCCTTAATCAGCAATCATTTTAAGCCTTTTGTTGCATTTTAAACATATCTTTTTCTTTTCAGTTTAAAGCCACTATGTATAGCTTTTGAAATGTTCATAAACTTAAAGTTGAATGTTTAAATAAATTATTTAAACCTTTTACATAAAGAATATAAATAAATGATGATACATTTTAGTAAACTAAAGGAGCTGAGGCTCCATCAGAGGTCCTACTTGTGCTTCTTGGGTTTGGTGTTGATGTCTCCGAGGACGTTGATGTCAGAGAAGTCGATCCTGAACCTGCTGAGCAGTGTGGCCATCCTGATGTGACACACAGACCATAATGAACATACAGTATGTAGAGAGTAAAAATATACAGGTTAGCTGCATGAAAAACAGTCTAGCAGAAACTGTTTTCTTTTTTCACCCAAGCTTTTTGTAGAGTGAATAAGATCAGAGCTCATATGACTCACGCTCGACGGTCGTGGTCAATGCGGTTGATCTTCCCGCCGATGAAGACGCGGATCCTGCAGTTGCCCCACTTGTTCCTGTTGGTCAGCAGGAAGGGAATCAGCAGAGTCAGACCTGCAAACACAAACACACGTTTAGTTTAAATCCTTCTCTTTTCTGTACTGTACTTAAGTACAACTTTCATGTACTTGTAGTTAAGTATTTTCTACTACTGTATACTTCTAATCCACTGTGTTTCTCCTTTTTACTCCACTACATTTATTTGACTTTAGTTACTAGTTACTTTGCAGATTCTGAACATAAATATAATCAACAAATACTTTATGATGTATTATTTTCAGTTAGGATAAAAGTTTATTGAAATTCACAAGCTTTCCAGCAGTATATAAAGTCATAGTCATAGTTATTTACCAGGTGCAATATTAAAATGATTTTTAAACCCAATAATATAACAACAATAATAATATAACATTATGAAATGGGTCATTCTGCATAATGAATACTTTTAATTTGGACACTTTAAGTATATTTTGAGACTAATACTTTTCTGGCGGCCTTTGACTCGTTTGCTCTGTTTCAAAGGTAATCTGACCGAACCCAACCCAGTGACAGGCTTTAAGAATAACTATATAGAAATTGTCGATCTTCTTGTTAGACATACAAACTGACCTCCATCATCAAACAGCCACCAGACATCTATGGTTCCTTTGCCCTGTTTCTTCTTAAACTGCTGGCTGGTCTCCAACAGACGCTGGTCAGTCAGACTCAGAGGAGATTTGGTCTCTGCAGCAGATGATATCACACAACATAATATGACACAAGTTAAAGAAACACTTCAACTTTGACAAATCCTCTTGTTCCCTGTCTTCCAATATGAGTTGATCCAGGACAGAGATTGAGTTAAGAGAAAAATTACAACCACCAACAACACCAACACTGTCTGATTTGAATGTTTTAAATTTGATTGACCTTGGCTTGCAGTTTGCCACTGATTCCAGTCTTTTTGCTACACTAGGCTAAACACAAGCTGTACATATCTCTGGTAGAGACAAAGATAATGAGAGACCAGGAAAAACTGTGCCATTATTGAAAAGTAACACAGTATTTGAAGGCTAAGAAGGAAAGGGGCGTTCATGTCTGACTGTGCCATGATTGCCAAACTTCCTTCATCTAAGCTTCCTCTTTTACCTCTCATGATGAGTGGGCTGCTCTGGTTGCTGGTGGTTTTTGAAGGACAGGAGTCAGAGTCTGAGTCTTTAGCCAGACTGACAGAAACCACCACATCCTTACTCCCAATTGGAGGCTTCTCGTGGGGGGACAGGAGCTCATCTACGGGGACAAACAGGGAGATGGATACAGTACATGCAGTAGGTAGGTAGGTAGGTATAGATTCTACAGAAAAAGACAGAGGTACCTTGTCCGTGGATGTGAGAGATATCAAGTCCATCCTGGAGTCGAAGGATCACCACTCCAAACTGCAGGTCAAAAGCGTCGCTGGAACAAAGAACAGATAATTCAGCCTACTACAAACTATTGGATAAACTGATGTTAGGCATCCTTCTATAAATTCCAATTTATTTAGTTGTGCTTCTCTGACTGTTTTAAAACGTCTATAGAGCCCAAACATAGCACGAATCCTAAACTATCCTTAAACCATGTTTACACATCAGTTCTTACTGTATTGTGTTAATATAAATCTCCACATCTCTCATGTCTCCATCACTCCAGTTGTTCTTGAAACCCATGACCAATGTGTTGGGCTTCAGACGACCCAAACCGACAGCCTGAACATGAAAGAACAGAAATGTGACAAACCGCTGACAACATATCCTTGACAGATTAACTGTTCGATAAAGATATATTTTCTTAAGAGGTTTAATTTTCAGCCAGGTGTTCATACCTGCAGAAGGAACTGTGTCCCGTGCCTTAGGTTTTCAGCAAAAACAGTAGTGTAAAAGGCCTTGATGCGTTTTTTATTGAGCCAGCGCTGACAGCGGGCACGATCCTGGGACAACTCTTTAAAGTTTGGTCGACGGGACACCTGAGGACACAGGCAATGATAGGAGAAGACAAAAGACAAGACTTCTATCAACTACTACTTTGATAGCAGCGATCTAAACAATATACTGAACGATTGATGATTAGGGTGAGATGTTTCCTGAAGTTAATCAGTTAATCAGTTAATCTGTACATACAGTCCTGATGTGACCGCAGACCATAAGGCCGACATTTTTGGTAAAAGAAAAAACCAGTTGAACCAGAGCAGGGCGAGCGTTTGGATATCCAGCCAGCACCAGACACTGCGGCCTGTAAACATGGAATTCAATTGCTTAGACACTTCCTTAAATATCAAACTCATGATACTTTTATCTAAAGGCCCATAAAACAGTAGTAATTGGTACAGATTTTAGCATTAGCGGGCTGACTTGGTATAAAACCTTTAACAGCACCGTGTCTGAACCCAGAATCAAAGCCTAAATCAAACCCTCGAGCTGACCTGAAGTTTTTAATGTGGTCCTCAACTCCAGTGAGATTCAGACAGTGAGTCAGAGCCTGGTTGTAGATCAGAGCCTGAGTGGATGAACCCCAGTTCACGTCTACAGGAAACAGCACACACAAACCAATTAGAGCACTGTAGATAAGTGAGCCTGAGTGAGATGATGGTGTTAAGTGTCTATAAAGTGGAATAAAAAATCAGAATACACTATAGCAGAGTAAGGCAAGTTTGAACAGACGTTCTTCAACATAATTGCACTAAAATATTAACATTTTATTGCAAAACACTGGTTTGTTGTAGTTCTTTTAAGCAACTTTACTCTCTGGATGGACTAATTACAGCTCTTTGACCTATATGCAACCTTTGGCAAGAGATTATGATTACACTGCTTCACTTAACACTATAATTAGTTATTAATCCCCTAAATTCTTGTACTCATTGTTTGTTAGCCGTTAGAAAACATTAAATGTGACATTGTTCTGTTCCTACCAGGTTTCTTGTAGCTGACGTAGATGTAGAGAGCGAGGACAATAAGCAGAGTGACCAGAGCTGCCCACCAGTTGATGACAAACATCACCACACAACACAGGATTGCTCCAGCAAGAGACACCCACATGTTGTAGTACTTGAAGCTGGGACGCCACCCTGTGACGAGAGATGAGTATGAAACAAAAAGAGCCTTGTTAGCAGGATGGTAAAATCTCATAGAATATATCAGCAGACCGCTATACAACTTTTCTTTTATGAAATGAGACTTAAATCAGTGAACATTAAATTTACCAGGAGAGGTGGCCAGTGAGGCATGGAATACGGAGAAGTTAATGAGAGCATACGAGGCCAGGAAGAAGTTGGAGATGATAGGAGCGATGATGTTCAACTCCGCTAACAAACGACAACAGAGAGCTTCAATATTCAAGAAAAATTAAACAGTGGAAGATGTGTTTGGATGGAGCGGCAACATACAACAGCTTACCAATGAGGATGAAGGCGAGGCCGATGCAGAAGGTCAGGACATAGCCACGGAGAGGCTCGTTGTTCTTCCCATAACCCTTTGCAAACACACCCAGCCCTGGATAGATGTTGTCCTTACATAGAGCCTAGAATCACAAAAGCTATTCATTCATTCATTTTTTTCATTTGTGAAGTTGTTCAGAGAGATAGAGAGAGAGAAATCACATTGACACATTGACTTTTGGTGCTGGATCAGGCTCAGGACTGCATGGTTCAGGCTGGATCGGACTTGGGATGAAAATACAGGCCAGTGTAGTCTTAAAGTTGATTCTGTATGATCCAAATTTTGAGTGTGGAATTTGCAAAAAATATATCAAGGTCCAGCTTCTTTTTAGTGATGAGACCTAAGCCATCTCCATGGCAACTGAGAAAACTTCATCCACTGATGAAAAGCATGAGATGCTATTGAAAAGTAGAAAAAAAGCTAGTAAGTTGAACTTGAGTTAGAGAAGCAAGCTTGTCTTGGTTCAATCCCTGAGACTGGCAGAAAAAATGGGGAAACTGAGAAGCAGCACTTGCACCTTCCTCAACAACCCCATCAGACTGTGGTTGTACTTTAACTGTGTTCATGTGATCAGGGTATTCCTCAAAAGGAAACTCCCCCGATATAAATAAAAGTGAAAAAAAGTTCAATTTATAGTAATTGTTAAAGGTTGTGCTTGTGTCTGTGTAAATGGTGGTGTTGGTTATTGAGTAATAAATAAGTTTGAAGATAAAGATAAGATTTCTGACCTGGAAGACCTTGGGCGCACTGACCAGCGAGGCCAGAGCCGAGGACAGAGTGGCTGAAAAAATCCCTGCAGAGATCAGAGGACCGAAGCCTGACACCAGACTCATCACCTGGACAACAAACACACAGACACACACACACACACACACACACACACACACACACACACCTTTAAGTTCACACTAACCAATTACAAAACATTCAAGGTCTGTTAACAAGTCACATGACTCAAGTAGTTTGTATATTTGGTGGAATTGTGAAGAGAGATTATGGGATTTTGGGGGTGGGAGGTCATTTTGTTGTGTATTGTACCCCTAATCCTCTGCTAAAGCAGAGCAGCAGGTCCAGCAGCTCAGCCATATGCAGACCTAGAATATCTTATCAAGAGTGCAGGAGCCAAAATGTCAAGTTTAAGTTCACTGAAATACAACCACTAAGTCCCCCGCCCCTGTGTGTTTGCGGGTACAATCAGATATTGTGTGCAGTTAATAATATTGTTTTCTAACTCTTTCTTACAATGTGTCACAATCTGCCTCACAAGGACGCGCGTGTTATCACAGTCAGTCACAGCTTTCTCAGAATATGACAGCACTTCTGAGATTTTGAAAGTCGTATGGTCTGAAGCAGCCTCGACTCAACCCACTGAGCTGAGACACATTTATCAGTGGAACAAGCAGCACTATGCAAAGAGGATAACTGAAGTGAGCAGCTAACCCAAGTGGCAACCTCCATGGCTGTGAAGTGACTGCATTTCCCAGAATTGCCACTTGAGGCTGGCTACAGAACATGTCAATCTCCATTAAGCCCCCATATTAAAATGTCCAACTTCACAGCAGTAATCAACATGTTTACAGCCTGGTAGAAAAACAGTTTCTCTATAGCTAATTTCCACATTCATAACAGCTGAACTGAGGCTGTATTTTTATAGAACTCAATTATGAAAATTATATTAAGGCTTAAAATAATGCATAATTAAGAGTGTGGTTGCTTTGATTGACAGGTGGGTGCTGCTATAGGTGGCTTGTTTGAGCACCCAGGCATCATTCAACCCACCTCAGGTCCACTGACGATGCTCATTATTAGAAAAGCTGTGAAGCAGCAGAGGCAGAACAGCCAAGATGGCTGTGGACAGAGATACGAACGACACTCTGAGCTTCATAGCTTCTTCAGAAACTTGTAGTGATGTCACAGAGACTACATCCATATTTTATGCAGTTTATGAGCTAACCCAATGCTGTAGCGCAGTAAAAGGTTCCGACACTGTATTTTATTTTTTAAATTAAGAGATGTTCATTCTTGTTTGTTCCCAAACAAGCTGAACATGAACATCATCTCATAACATGAATATTTTTATTACTGACTGAATTGAAGAACAGAACACAGCTCTGTTTTTAAAAATCGTCAATACCTACCAACATTATGTGAAACATGTTAGCATGTAAGAGGATGAGAGACACACACAGATGTTGGATTTATTCACATCTGTTCTTTGCTAGATTTTAGTGATGCACATTTCACAAAGCAGAGTGTAAAATTATATAATTACAATATAATAAGAATGAAACAAGAACAAGTGTTTCTGTCTGTAGCAAATGATGAGATTGTGAATTTGTGTCAGTGATATCAGTGTCAGTGAGCTGTGTGTATGTGCGTACATGTGCGTGCATGCATGTGTGTGTCCGTATGTGTGTGTAGGTGAATGTTGTCAATGCTCCCATTCAGCTGCGGCTCCAGCCAGCGAGAACCTTGTGACTCAAAACAACAGTCACTATTATCACTGCTGCACTTTGTTTGGGAACAGCTCCGTCCCTTTCTCTCACACACACACACACACACATTGGAGGCATCAAGGAACACATGTAAACGAAACAAGATCACAGCAGCGGTCTGACACGATTGTCACTCGTGTTTAACAACCACAACACAATCCAAAGGGGTTTTTAACAAAGAGTTTAACTTATTATCCTTGTTTCTATTTTTCCATTAGAAATATACATCCAGTGAGCAGAAGTTGTTGTTGTTCCATCAGCATAAATCAATATTGTAGAGAAATCAAATATACTGTGAGTCTGTAGATTAAGAAAAAATGTTTTGATCCGAGACAGAAATTAGAACACTACTAGATAGCAGTGTTAGCAGCTTAAAATATGCTTGCACTGAAACCAAATTATACAGTATGTGTCTTTATAATGCAAAGATAATTAAAGTAATATCAGTTATGGTAAATGGGTCTAGTCCATCCATACAGACGATGTTGTCAAGGTAAATTGACTGAACTTGGACCTGAACAAGGAGCGAATGTGATGAAATTCCTGCTTTTATGGAGCGTTGATGCGTGTCGACGATGGGAAACAGGACAGTGTCGTATCCTGACACTGCATCACAGCCAATGTGTGGGCTTTCATAGAAAACAATGGCTGTGGGTGATTTGATGCACGTCACACTCTGCCAGTGTTTGTTAGCCTTTATGTAACCCAAATTCCTGAGCTTGCCTGAGTGCTTTGAGTGAAATAAACAATAAACGCCTCTACCTGATTTCTCATCATGCTCACAGTACAAAATATTCAAAATATTCTTTTGTCTTAATATCTACTGAAAGCATCAATATTTATATTGTCGGGGATTCCATGTGGCCTAGTGGTTAAACACCCAGTGTGTCAGATTTAGGGGGCTTTATTACCAGAATATGGCTGAAATTAAATATAATATTCATTCACGTTTTGACCATGGGTCCTCTTCCACAGAGTCTGCCATGTTGAACCACCATGTTTGAACAACAGCCCAGAACAGACAAACTAAACACTGACTCTAGACAAGGACTTTCACTTTTTTTAGTGCATTTTGCTGCCATAATAGTTTCTCTTTCAGGCTAGGAAGGAGAAGGTGAAATAAGGGGGTTGCAACCGACAGCTACACCACTAGATGCCACTAAATCCTACACACTGGTTAAGGCACAAAACTTGTATTATAACCAAAACAAAACCCACAACTTGTTTGAATCATCGTTCCCTTCCTATTTTCCCATCTCTCCTCTTATCTCCTGTCACCTCTCTACTGTCTACAATCAGTCAAGTCAAAAATAACGCCAAAATACTACAACCACACCAAGTGTTTGTTTAAAAAATATCAGATCTTGCCAACTTGGAATTCCTAACATCACAGAATGAAGGGGAATTGAAGTCAAACATTACATTTACTAACCAATATGTCATATGTACACAATTTTGTAACAAAAATGACCTCTTGGTTCAAAATGATCCAACGTAAAATCAGTGAGGTAATTTTAAATAACTCAATATAAGGGAAGGAACTGGGCGGCTGTGACTTGGAGGTAGAGCGGGTCGTCCACTAATCAGAAGATTGGCGGTTCGATCCCCGGTTTGATCCCCTCCAGTCTGCATGTCGAAGTGTCCTTGGGCAAGATACTGAACCCCAAATTGCTCCCGAAGGCTGCGCCATCGGTGTGTGAATGTGTATGAATGGTTAGCTCCTCAAACTGATGAGCAGTTGGCACCTTGCATGGCAGCCAATGCCATCAGTGTATGAATGTGTGTGAATGGGTGAATGAGATACGTACTGTAAAAGCACTTTGAGTGGTCGGAAGACTAGAAAGGCGCTATATAAGTACAAGTCCATTTACCATTTACCAAGGAACTCACATTCAGTCATTAAGATCACCATTAACCTCACCAAAGCAGAAGATATTTTCCTTGGGGTGCACACAACACACAAAATTTGCATTATAAAACTCAAATCACATTCAAGCACATCACAAGATTCAATCACAGACAATTAAGACCATGGTTTGTTGACTGTTTGATGTTGAAGATTGTCCTAGCATCAAAGTGTGAATCTGGTGAATCAGATGCCCCCACCCTGCTTGATTTAGTGAACACTCAACATTATTCCAGTATTTTTGTGAAATTACTTTTTCTCAAATCTAACCCTGAACTGAGGGTCTGGCATTGTGAGCCGCATGTGTTACCTGGAAGTCGTTCATCAGGCCGTACTGACAGCCTCCCTCCTTGCAGATGGAGAAGTCGTAGCCCAGCGTGCAGGCGGCATCGGTACAGTTCACTGTGTCGCTCACTGTGTCATTGTGGTCCCCGGTGGCATCCCTTACGACACAGGAACCTACAGAAGGAGAAAACCAAAATAAACGTTGACATTACTGTAAAAACTGTCAATGCATTACGTTTTGTTCCCATTGCGCTCTGCATGCATTTACAGCTGGCATTAACATGTGTTTTCCTTATCCAGACAACATGCCAGGTGTAAGTGAGGTCCCAGTCTGTCTTTCCCCAGGACAAAGAAAAATATCTAGGAAAACTCAACAAAGTTTGTTGCAGAATTGACTGAGTTACTTACAAGTTGATAAGTGTTAAACACCAGTGTATAATATTACCTGCAGAGATAGCAACAAATACGTAGGTGATTCCTGTGATGAGGATGGCCAGCAGAGTACCTTTAGGGATCGCTGACTGAGGGTCCTTAAGATGGAGACATGATGAGATTCGTGGTTATTGTCCGTTTCACTGACTTATTGTGGTTATAACAACAACAACAACAGTAACAGATAATAATAATCAGAAAGGATTTGTCAAATTAAAGAGCAAAATAAATGACTAATTAATCAATAAATAGTTTTCTTGTTGTAAAGTTGTAAGTCTGGAGCTGTATGAACCAAATACAGTATCATTGTCGACTTTGGTCCTGGAGTGAGGAACAATTCATGTTAGGGAGTCAGCAGAATGCAATGATCTGATAGCAACCTAAACTGGAGACTACATTGGTTACCTGTAGTCTAGAGGGAAAAATCATCTTAAAATCAATTTTATATCATAGACAGCTAGTGAAGACATTTTAGTACCTGGCTGCAGTCTTTTGACTGTAGACAAAAGTGTAGAATAAATATGACTTTTTCATAGTTGACCCATGAGAGAATTTGTGTGTTCTTCAAGTTGTGAAAAGTATAAAAAGAATTCTGAGCAAACTCTTACAAGAAGGCCGAAAGATCATTGGATGAAGCAGAGATGTAGAGTTGTATGTCATCTGCATATCAGTGGAATCAGATGTCATATTAGCAGGTAATAGAACCTAATTGGCAGCATGTAATGAAAGAAAATGCTAAGGACTGCACACTGGGACACACCACAAGAAATATTTAGTCATTTAACTTCCCAAGGGAACAAAGTAGTCTCGACTTCTTAGGTAAGACCAAAATGAGCCTACTAACAGCAAGATGAGAGATATAACAGTTGGATTTTCAAAGATTTTCAGAATGATTTTGAAGTTTTTCTTTTGAGTGGTACTTTAAATTTCTTTCTACATCAACTGTCAATCATATGCAAATTGAGGGTCAAAATACACTTAATGTGACATGCAAAATGTAAAACTCACAGCGAGGTCTCCGGAAATGTTGGCTCCTGCCAAGATCCCGGTGGCTGCAGGGAAGAAAATAGCGAACACCGAGAAGAATGTCTCGTCGTCTCTGAAGTCTGGACCCAGATTTTCTAAGAGGATGGCACCTGTATGAGAGAGTCAAAACAATGGAATATGTAGGCTAGACTTTTAATTTAATTCTATTGTTGAAAATGTCAGACCGGGGACACTTTTGACTGATTCAATCATAGAATAGACTAAAGACCAGCGAGCAGACTGACTGTGGTAGCCGAAGAATCCTTTGGGCTCTTTGCTTTCTGTTGGCATGAAGCTTCCTATAAAGTAGTTAACAATAGCTGCCAGCAGGATCACCAGGAGGACAATCTGAGCCTGATTCACAGAGAAGACAGAAAAACAGAAAGAAATGGGGAGGGGGTTATAAGTAAGAGACATTGATATTTTGATGTTCTCAGATTAAATTAACCCAACACTAGCAATGTGTTTGAATTTGGGGAGCTACTATAGGCCTACACCTGGAGAGAATCACAGATCAGGGTCCTGGCGGTAACTCTTACACCGATTGCATTATGAATTTTTATTAAACACAATGTGCCTTGAATTAGTAAATTGCACATAGCATGTTCATACTTAACCACTTGGCTAATTGTTTGACTGGCTTATGCCAGGACACAGCTGTGCTTTGAGCTAAATGCTTACTGCAGCATGCTAACACGATCACAATGACAGTGCTAACATGCTGATGTTTAGCAGGTATAATGATGTTCACCATCTTAGCTTAGTTTGGTAGCATGCTAACATTTGCTAATTATGAAAAATGTACAGCTGAGGCTGATGGGCATATCATTGGTCTTGCAGGTATCTGATCATAAACCAAAGCATTGGACAAATTAAAATTTTGACCTGATGGTGTTAGATGAAAAGTGAGAGGATTGCCATAGCTATTTCATATCACCCTGAGCAGACCATGAATGTCCGATATATGGCAATCCATATATCATATATATAATTCATATATAATTGTTAAGATATTTCATTAAAAACTACAAATGGGAACAGACCTGTAGCCAGGATTTTATACAGAGGTCATGAGTCCAAATCAAATTTATTTGTTTGCAAAAAATGACAAGCATGTTCCACAGATTCAAGGAAGTAGAATAAAATTATTTAAACGATACATAAGCCTAATATGTCTTTAAATGAAATATATACCATGTGCCCTTTTAATGTCATTCTTATTTACAGTAAAATAAAAAGAAGAGTTATTTTTTCATAATTGATCACTGAATTAAAATGATAAATGAGACATCACTAAAACATTTTAGTGATAATCACTGGACACACAACTATATGTGCCCTATTTCCTGCACATTTCCTGCCCACAAAGATTCTGACACATGAAGGTGCAACATTAGAGAGCAAAGGGAAGTGTAACTTTAAAATAACGTCCTCAGCAATTTACTCTGAGCGTCATGTGTCAGTCTTTGAGATGTCAGCAGAGGATTCTAGGTGAATTATTGATTCACAATCCTACCTTGGCTTCCCACTCCATCCCAGCTACAGAGATTCCCAACAGCAGGATGATAGTCAGAGTCCCAACTATACGAATGTCATTTAGCTCATCAGTCATCAGAGCATCAACATCCTGCAACCAACAACCAGAGCAGGAACAAGAGCAAAATCAGAATCAGTGATCAATAGACAGACAGACAGATGTTTGAATGGTTATACCAAAGTAATTCTCACATTGAGCATCTCAACGACTGTCTCTGCGAAGCCTACGACATACATGGCCACAGCCACGGCATTGGCAAAGGCAAAAATGAGACCGATGGAGCCTCCGAACTCCGGCCCCAGGCTCCTGGAGATCAGGTAGTATGCCCCTCCTGGACAGCAGTGACACACAGCATTTGTCATTATTACATCATGTGGTACTGGTTAACTGTAGGGATTAATTATTGTTCTCAGGAACACTTTATAACAGGGTTAATTTTCCTTAATTTGAAATATGTAAATAAATAAAATAAAATATGTTTCCTACCAACAGTTCCAAGAAAAATATGCTCTCCCACAACAGGACTAAATATCTTTAGATTAAGAGGTATGTGAGATCATATCTTTGTGACCTTGAGAGTGAAGGGCTCGACAAATTGGATGGCTGTCTAAAGCACTCCACCAGGTCTGAAAATAAAGTTTCTTGTCTGTACAATAATGTGTAGAGTACAGCCCCGACTACGACTAACACTATTAAGGCAGAATGGGAAGCAGAATTGGGTTAACAGTTACCCGATGGATATCTGGGACAAGAGTCAAGAGAGTGAAATATATACATACATGTCCGATTATCGCACAACACCTTAAAGGTATTGCATGGATTGCACTATTCGAAGACAAAATTACCCAAACACTCTGGAAATCTCATCACAGTGTGATAAATGTGGCTCAACAGAAGTGACCTTATTACACAGATAAGCCCTATGATCAAATTTGCAGAACTTCTGAATAGATATTTAGATTATTCTCAAAGATATAAGAGGTGGAGAAAAAACCTGACTCAGTATTAATTACCCTAGGAATATCGGAAGGCCTCAAATTGCAGTTAGCTCAACTACTAAAAGTATATTAGTTACATGCGAAAGGCACAAAAGGTCTTGTGATAACATCCGAAATGACTTAAGACAGTGGTGCATTTTTATACGCTGTTTGGTGATAACAGGCCTGGCAGAGATCAGCACTCTGCTAGAATCTTCTAGTTATTACTAGTTATTATCAAATACGTTTGATTTAGTCAAATGTGAGTGATTCTGTAGATTGAGCTGAAAGTCTGAACGTCTTTCTTGTCTGAAAGTCAGTTGTTAAATGGCAATATATTTGCAAAAAACTCTATATTTTTGTTTAACAATCCCCAAATCGTCTGTATTTTAACTGAGTGATAAACTAACCAAACATCAGATAACATTTTCAAAATAAAAGCTTGTGTACAGTTGCTGTCTCACCTCCTCGTACGAAGCCATTGGTTGCTATAGCACTGGTAGACAGACCAGTGATGGTGGTGACCAGAGTGGCCATCAGAATGATCGCAATGGTCAGTCCTATTATATGCAAACAAACAAACAAACAAACAAACAAACAAACAAACAAACAAACAAACAGGTTACAGATACAGAAGATTTTAATTAGATTAGCTAGCTAATTTGTTAATAGCATGCAACTTTTCTCCATTGCTGAACTACTATATCTGAAGTATTAAAATAGATTACTTGTTTTATTTCAGGCCATCTTCCTGGCTAAAGTAATATGACCATCACAAAACTTACATTAATGTAATCCTATGATTCTCATTTGATATATTTGATCAGCTAGTTTTAATTCACAGTAAATTATTTTCTATGGATTTAAGGAATAAAGCAGCCATTATTCTATTTTTTTTTTTTAATTGTAAACAGAACCCATGAAAAGAACAAAACCAACAATGTGCTCGTCTGTCTCCCAATACTTGATATGAGTACTGACTTCCTGTCTGTGGCTATAAGCCCCAATGCCACTGGTTGCTACCACAGATGTAAATCTTAAAAAGGCACACAAATACATACATCACTTCTTAAAACAGTTAGCCGTTGTAGATTTTAATAAACATTAGTCAGACAGGTAGAAATAGAGCATTTGTTGGGGACCTTTTTCAGCAGTGGCTTAATCCACATTTAGTGCCCTACTGAGTATTTGGGGCAACAGGACAGTGTATATGTGACTGAGTAATGTGCAACAGTGTGGCTGACTAATGTATTTTAATAGTTTTTTGACAACAACTTAGCTCTTTGGCACAGATGACAAAGATAAAGCAGGTTCTGATACACAAACAATACTTCTTAGCTGAACACATTCATTATTGGTTTGGGTCTGCACAATGGGTCACACGATTTGTTGATAAAGAAAATAAATATATAGTGTCTTTAAGATGCAGCCTATCCTTTAACCCTTACATACTGTTCGGATCAAAATTGACCCGTTTTGACATTTGACAGCAGTAAAAATAGACTTAGTATTCAAGAGGCCCTTGATCAGATCTTCCACGATGAGGAAGCTGACTCACTATCACTCACTATCAATAAAATCTATTTAAATCATTAGGACTGTTATGTGTTCATGTCTTGGGTAAAACAGGACATGATATAGTGTGATATAGGTGTTTTTTCTCCAAAAACGAGTGTTGCAGAACAAATACACTCTCAGCTATCTAAATTATAAACTAAGGATTGTTATTAATGTCAGATAGGCTATTTATATATTCTAAATAGATCTGTAGTTCAAAATTTGGTATAGACACTTTTTATGAGGATTTTCTTGGACCCAGTCCATACTGTGAAGGCACTGAATATGTTGTAAGTGGTTGCTTCCACATTAAACATCTACTGAGAAAATCTTTGATTGGCCAGACTGTAGGCAGGAGGCTCTGTCAAGGAGACTGAGCATACACTTCTGCTAAAGTCGAACTTGATTTATTTGTACCAACCTATTCCAGCCTGTCCGACAATCCAGGACATTCGGATGAAAAGCATCACACCCCAGATATTCAGCATGCAGCGGACCTACAACACACACACATATATTCTAAGATGGGAGGTGAGTCCGACAGTTAGATTAATAAAACTACAATTTAAAAACAGGGTGTAGTCCTCTCCCTGATTAATAACATTTATTTGATCAGATCATATTAAACGTCACAGGGAGAAACAGAGGAATGCTCCTTTAACATTTCTCCATGTACATAACACTAACCAAGACTCCTTTGACCCAACCAAACTTGACAGTTCCTCCCTTCGCCTCCTTTGCTGCCAAGGCCGCTGCCTCCTCAGCTGCTGATGGCTCCTCTCCATTAGCGAGACCGTCCTCAAATGGCTCCTGACAACCAGTGACAGCCAAGAAGGAAAAGAGTGAAAGACAGGCAAGACAAGAGGCAGACAGGTGAGTAACAGAGATGAAATGAAATGTTGATGAAACTTGTTGAATGGAAAATCAATATATTGTATCTAAAGTTTGAACATCAATTTTGTTTCATTGTTTGATTTTATTTGATTAAATGAAAATAACAAAGATTTGTGGGTTATGAAGAGAATATCATTATGTGGTTACTATTATAAAAACAGCTGTTTTTTGACATGTTGGCTCTGGTAACTCACAATGTTTGAGAGTGCCCAAATCCATTTTAGATGAATAGTGTAGACTTGTTGCTCTTCTTATACACAAGCTATATATACATATATACATATGTTTAAAAACTAAAATCTAAACTTAACTTACTCACAACTGGTTGACGTGACTCCCTACGCATAGAAATATTGTGGAATGTATGAAATGTGTAAGTACAAGAGTACAGTCATGTTTAATTCATACTGTAGCGGAGTCGAAGTTGATGCCTCAGTGAGTTGTGTATGACATTAATCAAGAGTCTGGTGATATTTATGTGTTGATTTTAGAACAATGAAATGAGTTAAATGCAGTTTCTTTGTCTATCTGATATGCTGAAAATGTTATTTCACATTTGAAGTCATCACACTGAGAGCTCAAATGTCATCCAACGTCCTGCTGTCAGAACTAACTGCTTTCTATCAGTGCACAATGTACGCCTGTATGTATGTTACAGCTACCTAGTTGTATCAGAGGAGTGGGAGCGTGGCAGGGGATGCCTGCAGGGTCATGAGAGGCAGCATTGTGTGTGTGTTTGTGTGTGTGTGTGTGTGTGTGTGTGTTTGGGTCATGCCTCCAGTGATGTCACTGAGCCCACTCAGGGTCTGTCTGATGGGAGGGAAAAGAATATTTTCTTTTTGCTGAAATAACTTTCAGAAATGATAACTACACACTGACTGCAAACCTCAGCTAAACTCAGGAAAACATAAAGTTCTTTAAAGGACCAGTGTGTAAGATTTAGTGGTGTAATTGCTGCTTGCAACCCCCTCATGTCACTATCTCCTTCCTAACATGAAGGAGAAAGAACGGTGGCTGCGAAACGCAAGAAAAACGTGAAAGGCCCTAACTAGAGGCAGTGTTTAATTTGTCCATTGTTGGTTACTGTAGAAACATGGCAGTTCAACATGGTGGACTCTGTGGAAGAAGACCTGTGGCATCTGTAGGTATAAAAAGTTCATTCTAAGGTAACAAAAGAGATAACAGTTCTTATTTTTAGGTGATTATACACTAATAAAAACAAAATTCTGTCATATTCTGTAAATAGGTGCCCCTGAATCTGACACACTGGACCTTTAAATTAAGGCATAATACATGCAAGTGAAAAAACTATAAAATCATCAGAGGATGTACAGTGTGCAAAATACTACATTCCTCTCACTAGAATATTTCTGCAAGTGTGTTTGTGTTATTTAATAAGATTTTACATAATGTACAATATGTATGAACTCACAACTTACTACTAATGAAAGTTGAACATTTGAAAGCAGGACTTTTACTTGTAGTAATGTTTAAAAAAAATGTCTGAGTAGCCTACTAATATCACCTTTTCTTACTTGCGAGATTCTAATATTCATAATATTCCCAGTTATGAATGTTGCTTTTCCTGTGAAGTTATTTTAAGTGATGGATGTATAAAAACAGGGTTTATTGTTGTTACTTTATCGAGTTCATCGTGCAGCTCCGACAGCGACGGTCTGGTCAGTTTCTCTCCAAAAGGCGCAGCAGTCTGCCGGTAAAAGTCGATGTTGGGCACAGCGTCTATGGTGTTGTGTCCGAAGGTCCTCATGTAGTAGGTGTTGGAGTGGGAGTCGGAGATGTGCGTGTGTCCAGTGCCCGTTGAATGGAGGCTGACTGAGTCGCTCCTCGCCGTGTCCGGTTCGTGGGACACATCAGGTGGCAGCCCGATGTCCATCGCGCTGCCCAACGCGCCAGAATCCAGAAACCCCACCACCCTGAACCGGCCTTTGGGGTCTTCAGGTGGCTTAGATCCATCAGTGGAGGTCGGGGCAGGAGCAGAACCCGGGGCTGTGGCTGGAGTTGGTGCTGCGGATGATGCTTCTGTCACCACATCCACCTGGAAACGGCTCTGAGCGGAGCCGCCGCTCCTCAAGGACGGTTTCTGTCCTGACATGTCCGTCCAAATAGACGATAAAACTCGTCCAAACAGTCACTAATGCACCGTGAGACAAACTGTTACCGTGAAATAAACACCTGTTCCAAAAGCGGGTATGTCCAGGCAACAGCGCCGCAGCATTTAGTACCAAGCAGTCTGAGCGGAGACACACAGCCGCAGAGACACAGAGAAAGAAGTCACAAATTAAACATTTAGATACAAAAGTTACGCACAAACAGTCATTTACTCCACGGCTGTCCTCTTGCCAACTTTAACTACTGGATGCGCCAGGACGCACGGCAGAGATCTGTGCGTAATGTGCGTAAAGGACACCAACTCCCTCTTTCTCTTTCACTGTCTATCTCTGTGTCTTTTTCTCCCTCTCTATCTGTCCATCCATCCACGAGTTGGCAAGCGTGTCGTCCCCTCAGATTGTGACTCAAACAATGTATTGTCATCTCTCTCTCTCTCTCTCTCTCTCTCTCTCTCTCTCTCTCTCTCCTCCTCCTCCTCCTTCTCTCTCTGGGCTCTCGAGACATCCCAGCGTGTCGAGAATACGGCACAGAGGAGGGGGAAGGAGAAGAAATGATCGGTGGATCGGTGTCCATTACGCATCAAACTTTGGCACGCGTCCTGGCGCATCCAAATCGCGAGAAAGAGAGAGGAAGAGACAGATAGAAAACAGAGATTTTACCTCATAAAGTTTAGGTAAAACATGGAACATGATTCTGTTGATTTGTCATAAGTTTTGGAGCAAAGTGAACCAAACTCGGCTCATACCGACTGACAACAGAACTGTCTTGGAGACTAAAAGTAATTTGCTGCAGAAATGTTATAAAACACTTGACACTTTAAATAAAACCATCAGAAATATAAACCCAGTGCCTAAAGTGTGTGTGTGTGTGTGTGTTGTAGCATAAACAAAGAGATTTGTCATCACGGCTGGTGACACACTGAGACATTCACACAGAGGCCAGAGAGGCGAGGTGTGCGTGTGTGAGTGTGATTAGCATAAGGAACAACAGCTACTTTCTCTGTCAAAGTGCTTGATACTGAAGCCAAACACTGGACAATAAATACAGGGCCAGACCAGCTGAACAGTTTAACTAGTTTGACTTTCTTCAACTTAAATGTTAAGCCTACATTCATAATGACGTCACCGGTTTACATTTTACAGGGATACTTCTGATAATTGGACAATGTTTGACTTGAGTTAATTACACACTTTTTAATCTTTTAATTTAATTAAAATGCTAACCCTAACACTATTATTATCTTATGGGACAATTAATTAAACAAAGTAGGTGTAGAATTAACATTGAATGCAGTTTAAATCAATCAACATTTAATACAAACTATTTATATTTCTTCCTGTTATAAATATTTTGATCAAACACATACATTACATTACATTTAGTGAGTACACCATTAACACTTTGCACGTGCTTTTTGTTTATGCTGGTTAAAACCCAGTGAAAGGGCCATTCGTTTCCGGCCTCCATGCTCACAAGCTTCGACCAGGCCTGCAAAGTTTTTTTTTATTTAATAGCCCTGCGTGAATGTGTGTGTGAGTGTGGGCTATGGACATTTGAGTTTTCTGGTCATTTTGATTTTACATTCTCTCATTGAACCAAACTTTCCAGAGCATTATATAAGAGTTTTGAATATTGGTATCCATGCTTACTTGAAGGTCAACCGTGAACTAGTTACCTCATTTGCAAATACAATTCATAACTTTGTAATAAATAATTTTTGTTGTTTCAATCCTGTGTTTTAATTACAAGGGTGATACATTTTGGATGAATATAATATAGGTTAGAGTTAACTTTTATTTTAAAGGGGAAGTATCAAATTTTGTGTTTACTTCTTAAACGCTATTGGAGGCACCACCAAGTTATTTTATATCACTATCACAGTTATCACAGGTAGCGCCATCTCCAGACGAACTCAGGCCCCGTTCTATTGTACTACAACACCCCCCATTTACTCGTCAGTTAATATTTCCTAGCTACATGGGACTGGGGTTACATAGTCATTTAGCATACGCTTTTATACAAAGCGACTTACAGAAAAGGGAACAATCAAGGTATAGTGCGATAAGAAGTGTTAGTGCAGTAATAAGTGATTCTTTAAGGTGTAGATTTGTCGTGTAGTGCTAGGAGAGAAGGTACTCTCTGAAGAGCTGGGTCTTCAGGAGTTTTTTAAAGGTAGAGAGGGACGCCCCTGCTCTGGTAGGAACTGGTAGTGCATTCCACTAACAGGGAACAACAAATGAGAAGAGTTTGGATTGCCTTGAACGAACGGGTGGCAGAGCCAGGCGTCGTTCATTGGAGGAGCGCAACGGTTGTGAGGTAGCATATGCATGTATGAGGGCATTCAAGTAGGTAGGTGCAGTACCGGAGACAACTTTGTAGGCGAGCATTAGAGATTTGAATTTAATGCGGGCTGCAACAGGTAGCCAGTGGAGCTTGATGAGCAGCGGGGTGACATGTGACCTTTTTGGTTGGTTGTAGACCAGGCGCGCCGCCGCGTTCTGGATCATCTGAAGGGTTTCACTGAGCAGGCTGGCAGGCCCGTCAGGAGGGCATTACAGTAGTCTAGTCTTGAGATAACGACAGCTTGTGTCAGGAGTTGAGTAGCATGTTGAGTTAAGTAAGGTCTGATTCTTCTGATGTTGTAAAGTGCAAAGCGGCATGACCGGGCAACTGAGGCGACATAATTGGAAAAGTTTAGTTGGTCATCAATCATAACCCCTAAGATTCTTACCATCCTGGTGGGGGCGAGACATAGGGAATCAGTTTTGATGTTGATGTTGTGGTGTATAGTAGGTTTGGCTGGGAGGACCAGCAGTTCAGTTTTAGAGAGGTTCAGCTGGAGGTGATGTGCCTTCATCCATGTGGCGATGTCTGAGAGGCAATCAGAGACCCGTGCAGAGATTGAGGGGTCCTCAGGAGGAAATGACAGATAGAGCTGAGTGTCATTTGCATAGCAGTGATAGGAAAAGCCATGTGAGCAGATAATTGGACCCAGGGAGGTGGTGTAGACAGCGAATAGCAGGGGCCCCAGCACTGAGCCCTGGGCGACTCCTGTGGTGAGGTGATGCGAAGTGGACGACTGTCCAAGCCAGGATACACTGAATGAGCGTCCTGTCAGGTAGGATTCAAACCAGGAAAGAGCCAAGCCAGAGATGCCCATGTTTGAGAGAGTAGAGAGGAGAAAGCGATGGTTAACTGTATCAAAGGCAGCTGATAAGTCAAGTAGAATGAGGACAGAGGACTTTGCTGCTGCTCTTGCTTCTTTTAAGGCTTCTGTCACAGATAGCAGAGCAGTTTCAGTCAAGTGACCGCTCTTGAAACCAGATTGATTTGGATCAAGAAGATTGTTCTGTAGGAGGAATTCTGAGAGTTGTTTAGTGACCGCCCGTTCAATAGTTTTGGATAAGAATGGAAGAAGCGAGACAGGACGATAGTTCTCGACCTAAGCAGGGTTGAGAGAGGGTTTCTTGAAAAGAGGTGTTACCCGAGCCACTTTGAATGCGGTGGGAAAAGTGCCGGAGGTCAGTAACTCCTTTATCACGTGTGATAGCTGGAGTGATGGTTGGGCTAATTGACTGAAGTAGGTTTGTTGGTATAGGGTCCAACGAGCATGTAGTAGGATGGCTACATGTCAACAGTTTGGATACCTCACTCTCAGAGAGGGGTGTAAAGCCAGAAAATGAAGTGCTAGCAACTGTGCTAGGTTGCGTAAGTGCAGTAGCTGATTCAGTACCGCGCAGCTGAGATACAGAGAGACATGTAGTAGGACTGCTACATGTTACAGTGTTAGGAGTCGGATGAAGAGTGAGCTGGTCAGAGAATTGGCTGCTGATTGCTGCCACTTTGCCTGTAAAGAATGATGCAAATGTATTGGCGGTAAGGCTGGTAGGAGGACGAGGAGGCAGAGGGTTGAATAGTGATTTGAAGGTGGAGAGAAGTTTCCCGGTGTCAGTGACACTGTTGACTTTGTCATTGTAAAAAGCAGTCTTTGCAGCAGTGACGCTGGTTGAGAAGGAGGATAAGAGTGTCTGGTAGCTTTTGAGGTCATCGGCTAGTGTGGATTTGAGCCATTTTCTTTCAGTAGCTCTGAGTTTGGTGCAATGTGATCAGATGGTATCGTTCAACCATGGGTGGGATTGGTTGGATCGAGCAGGCCTCGTAGATAAAGGACACAGTCTGTTTAGACATGAATTTAGAGTAGAGCAGAGTGAATCAGTGGCATCATTAACCTTCAGAGAGGAGAATGTGCTGAGTGGTGGTAGAGCAGAGGCACAATAGAGGAGAAGTGGGTTGGGGATAAGTTACGGAGGTTGCGGCGGAACGTAACCATCGATGGAGGAGCAGAGGGTTGCTCTGACAGAGTGACATTAAACTGGATAAAGAAGTGATCTGATAGGTGGAGAGGCGTTACCACCAGTGCGTCTGTGGCACAGTTTCGGGTGAGAATCAGGTCAAGGTTTTTGCCAGCTTTGTGAGTAGGAGGACTGTGGACCAGCTGGAGGTCAAAGGAATGTATTAATGACATAAAGTTATCAGAGTCTGGACTGTCTAAGTGGATGTTCATGTCGCCCAGGACAAGCAACGGACAGTCATGATCAGGTATGGATGACAGCAGGGTATCTAGCTCATCTGTAAAGCCCCCCAGTTGGCCTGGTGGACGGTAAATGACAACAACGTAGGCCTTAACAGGGGCCGTTACTGCAATGGCATGGTATTCGGAAGTGTCATAATTGGTGGAATGCAACAGCGGAGTGTATTTCCATTTGTTGGAAATTAGCAGGCCAGTCCCTCCTCCTCGACCAGAAGGACGGGGGGTGTGGGAGAGGGTGTAATTAGTGGAGAGTGCAGCTGGGGTTGCTATGTTCTCTGGTTTGATCCAGGTCTCAGTGAGAGCAAGGAGCTCAAGAGAAAGGTGGTTGGTGTAAGCCGTAAGCCGTAATAAAATCAGTTTTGTTTACTGCAGATTGGCAGTTCCATAAGACCATGGAGACGGAGGCAACAGTGTGTGAGGACTGTTTTAGAGGCCGGAGGTTAGTTAGATTTCTACGTGTTTTGACAAAATGTTTTCTGTGTGGACTGGAGACAACAACAGGTATGGAGTGGCACATACTGTAATACTCTAAGACTGTGCCAGAGAATAGGACTGGTTCCCTTTGCTTGGTGAACTTGCACAGGTAAACTTGCTTGTCTTAGCAAGAATCCACTCTGTATTCTTAAATTATTTATATATTACAACACTACAGAGAGAAAAAAGAAAAAAAGGGTGCTCTGAAAATATTAAAGCAACAACACTGAGGCAGCTCTTGGGGACACGTTGTCCACCAGACTGTCAAAATAATCCTTACTTACTAGAGATATGCTTTGATATATTTCAGACCTGATACACGTGCTGGTTCTCACAAAACTTGAGCCAGTCAGTCAAAACTATTTGTTAGCTGACGGACAAGTGGCGTGAGAGCATGTGGAAACAGTTTATTGCGTGAAAGTTGGCAGCGCCTGAGCGAGTAAGTCAACTTAACACCGTAAAAAGTGAGGAGCGAGCAACACAAGTCCAAGTTAATGTATGGCAACTGCAACTGTACGGCCCTGATTTAGATTTACAAACACTGACACCCTGTGGTGAACGTGGATACTGCAGAACCAGCCAGTAATACAGTCTGTCATATTTTATATCCAACATAGAACAAAGAGCCAATACAAGTAGGTGAAAGAAGGCATGAGATAAATGCAGATATCAGGTACACTGTAAGAAATGTCTGTAGATTTACGGTGAAAAAGTGCCAAACCATGACAGTAAAACACTGTAAAATATGCCATGAAGTATGATTGTTTTTCTGTACATAGTTAAACATATTAATCATATTTAAAAGCCTTTATTTATACATTTTTAAGGGGATTTATACAGAGTAAAGTAGTATTTTATATTAGAGACTGTTAATTATACAGTAAAACACTAATATTTTAATGGCATATTTTACTTTTACTGTCATGGTTTGGCACTTTTTCACATTAAAATTTACAGACATTTTAAAATATTGAATAAAATGCCAAGTACTAATATCCTTTTACTGAAGTATTAGAAAAGGATGTACTGTATTTATTACAGTAAGATTCTGGCAACCACAGCAGCCAGTTGTTTACTGTAAAAACAACAGTTTTTATTTTACAGTGTAGAAAAGGGACATGCAAAACAACATATATTATTTGAAAAGACACCTTTTAAAAGTTTGTATACACCTTTCCTATTTGTTTTCCTGTCTCAAATTTCTTGATAAAGTGTCTCTGTACTTTTGCAGCATTCATTTCATTGCATATTTTGCATATCACTTTTCTATACATTTGTGCACATTTATCTCGTACAAGTTTTAGGGTTAATTTCCATGATATACATATGTAGACCTATGCAATATATAAGTGTATGTGTAGGGTATACTGTATACTTCTCCATCATCTGTATTCTGAAGCTTTCAGGTTTGGATTTTTGACATCTTTTATATTTGACATTTTAAAGGTCCTGTGGGTATAAATTATTGACATCTAGTGGTGACATGAAAAGAAAGCATGAAACTGAAAAACTAAAAGAGCTCGATTAAATTAGTCTAGTGTTCGGTTTGTCCTTTTTTGGCTACTGTAGAAACATGGCAGACTGTGTAATTATGAATGGCTCTTTCAAAAGTAGCAAAAACACAATGATTCTTATTTTCAGGTGATTTCAGGTGATTATGTACTAATGAAAACATAGTTATGAATATTATTTTCTGCTGTATTCTTTAAATATAGCCCCCTACATATTCCACACCTTCAATATAATGGATCTTGGTTATTCTTTTTATTCAAAATAGGACTAATTAATCTTTTGCAAGCTGAATTAGAGAACCAAATATCTGCTTAAACAATATTAAATGCACAGATGTGATGAAAACAATAGCCACTCAGGTTTATCAGTATATGTGTGACGTGTCTTCAGATTTGGTAGAGTTGCCTGGTTGTCACCACAGAGCTGTTGTACCTGCAGGAAAACAGAAAAGGTAAAAAGATGTAATCATCTCCACAAGTGAGAAGTGACGAATATTTCATTTTATTCATGACTGATTTATTATCAATCAATCAATTATGTCTCACAGGTAAAAAGATCCTCAGAAGTTTTTATTGAAAGAGACCAAACTTGACTTTTCTCTTGACACCACCTGAAAGCAGTATCAGTCTCTGAGGTGTTTTACCTGGAGAAGTGGGAAGAGTGATGAGCTGTTAGTCCAGTCTGGCTGAGCGGAGCAGACGAAGAGGAGGACGGGGAGGAGGATGAAGAGGTGGAGTGGTGGGTGGAGTTCTCACTGTGGCAGAGACGCTCTCGACCACAAAAACACAAAGACTCCTCAAGAGGAACCGCAGGGATCCCAGCCAGAGCTGCGTTCTGACACACACACACACACACACACTTACACATTGAATCTGAATGAGAAGTTTGCAATGGTGTGTTTGTTTCCTTCCCTGTTTTCTACCTTCATCAGGAGCCTCTGGTTCTTCATGTCCTGTTTCCATGGCATCACATAAAGTTTGGGGATCATGGGATGTCGTCCTGAGAACGTTGGGATGTGGGAGCAGGATCGCCTCGGAGTGAACATGAGAAGACCTAGTTTACTTTTAAGGCGCTGGGGACAAACCTTTGGCTTCAAATGAATACAATAATATCTGTGTCATGATAATCAAACATTTATATTTAGTTAAAGTTGCTGAACCATAATGTGTCTCCAGGTTTAAGACAATTGCACTCATCTGATCAAAACACACTACAAAAGTTTTATTTCCTTTCTTTTAAAAAAAAGTCAGAAACATTACTCACTCATGTTGGTGGGAGCTCCCTGCTGTAGTAGCCATGTTTGTTGACTGTCGGGGTCACCTTAGAAACCTCCCAGTGCATGGTGGGTATAGTGGTTAGGATTACAAGAAAAGGACTCTGAGAGTGAATCAGTGGAGTGTTGGTTCAAACTGACATGATTGACTGTTGAAATAAGGATACAACTGAGCATCAACAGATCAAAGAATTTCATAAAGGGTCATTACATTTTTACCACATGATACTGGTGTTGCATTTTTATGTGTTTGTACTCCAACAGCTGCTCATGAGCCCTCTAATGTAATTTGAAGCAGCATGGAGGTGTTCCAAAAGTGAAGGGATTCATTTCACAGATTCAATGAAATGGTCACCTCTTGCCTCATATTGATGCCATTTGTGATCTAAATGTATCAGCTTTAAAGGTACAGTGTGTAAGATTTGGGGCCTCTATTTTCAGAATAAGGCAAACATGGAATATAATATTCATAACTATGTTTTGATGCATGTATAATCACCTGAAAATAAGAATCTTTTTATGTTTGTTACTTAAAAAATATCCTTTTATATCTACAGTGGGAGAGGGTCCCCTTTCATGGAGGCCGCCATGTTGAAACACCTTATTTATACAGTAGTCCAGAACAGACAAACTAAATA
Organism: Sciaenops ocellatus; assembly: GCA_033000465.1. Classification (NCBI taxonomy): domain Eukaryota; kingdom Metazoa; phylum Chordata; class Actinopteri; family Sciaenidae; genus Sciaenops; species Sciaenops ocellatus. The sequence continues at coordinate 20,079,724 of CP136880.1, read as the reverse complement.
CTGACTCTAAACAGGGTCCTTAAAGTGTTGTTTCTCCTTTACATTAGGAAGGTGAGGGTGATGTGAGGAGATTACAATGCAGTGATTGGACCACTAAATGCAACTAAATTCTACACACTGTACCTTTAAGAAGATAAAAAGCTAAATAAACTCTGATCACCTCACCTGAGGTGTCCAAATTGTCCAGTCGAGATTCCAGAGTTTCAATCCTGACAGATGTTGGCATGAATTATATTTACATGTCTGAAATAGCTAAGTTACAGCAGCTCCCTGGCCCCAGTTTGTTTCCCAAGTTGCGTCTGTGTTTGCTGATCTAAAGAAAGATGGCAGCCTGCAGGCTACCTTGATAAGAGTTGCAACTTAGCAAACAGGTTAAAAATCTTTTTTAACATGCAGCGGAGGTTACATTTCATCCACATGGTTAAAGGTGTCTGTGGATTGTGAAATAATTGTCAGAACTGCAATGAGAGTTTTTAAAGGACATTCTGGGTTTTTCAAACATCGAAACACTGATGGTTACCTCTGTGACTTGAATGTATGTTGATACATGAGAGGCACATACTGGGACTAAGTATAACTTCTAAGTGATCTGAATGCAGGATAAACTAAACTGTTAAACAACAAATAATAAACTTAACTGAGGTTGATAAGTGACAGCACTTTAGCACAGAATGTGTCAAATAGAGCTAAGAGAAAATAAAAAAGCAGAAACATAACAGCAAAATAAAACTTTATTTCAAAATAGAATTTTATTTCCTGCAGAGTAAATAAATCACATCATTAAATCTGTAATTGTTTATATTTACAGAATCACAGTCATTCGTATCTCTGTAACAGTCTATCGTATGAATTTCAGCTTGACAGTAAATAAATCACAATTAGCTTCACAAAGTTTACACATATGGTTACGGCTGCATGTCTAATGCATCAATACACACAGGTAATTTAACTAGTGGAAAGGTTCTGTGTGAATAATAACAGTGTAGAAGTTTCAAAGCTACTATTTAAGAGTTGAAAGTTATTTTTATTGAGCTATCTGGTGGTGACTAGGACTTCATAGGAAATGACAGTAAGTACAGCTATAGAGCAACATGTGGTAAACAAGAGGAAAACCCAGTCAAGGGTTGCGTAATATCTACAGTATCTATAAAAGCAGTTTCAACCAAGTCGGAGTGGGCTGAAGTCCAGAGCTGGTTTTTAGTCCTAACTGTCTTCATGTAAACATACTTCTGTTTGCTATTTCAGTTGACCGATAACGAAGCCGACTGAGGACACAACCTCGATCTCCTCAGATGCACAGTACTATAACACAGGCCTGTGTGAATTCACTGACCAAAAAAACATCCAGACTTTCACAACTTAAAGTAAATACCACAACAGTAGCTGAGAAAGTAAATTTTGTGCCAGAGACAAAAATATAACAACTATCACTTCCTTCAGAAGCTGATCTCTTGAAATGTCAGAGCCTTTAAAATACTACTGTTTCTATTACATTTGCATCAAGCAGGTGCAACACTATTACAATACTGTATTTAAAATTCTGCCAGAAAGTTTGATTTCTAATCAACCAATGAAATGTTAAACACAGGTTGGCCTGTAATTGCAGCTGGTAGAGCTACTTATCAACAGCTGATAATTGTGTTTTCTCTGGCCTGCAGTAGTTTCACTTCTCACCTTGCTGCACTGATGGAGACGTGCACTCCATGATGTGCCAGTACATAATGACATCACTGTTGGGTGTGGTTACAGGGGAAACTTTCCACCTCAGAGGGAAGTGAGACATGGCTTTTTTTTAGCTTATCATATCAGTACTGTCAGGTTGTAACATCCACTACAATGAACTATACAGTATGTCTACAGTTTGTTTACATTTATAATATACTGGCTTCCAGCACATCATGCAGCTTCATCCAGCAGTCTCTGCAGGTTCTTCTGCACCTGGAAGAACAGACATAGTTTATAACCACTAGTATAACTTCAAATCTTCAAATGTACATTCTTGTTCCACAAGAAAGCTCCTGTAATTCAGTTATATTTCTCTGTATGCATCTACCAAAAGTAGTTATCTAGGTTTGTTGGTTGGCAGAGCTAACATGCAACATCCACATTGTCCTCCTAGCCTATAGCTCCGTACGTTAGCTAGTTAGTTAGCTTGCTGATGGTCTGCCTTCCTAATCAATGAAGTTATCGTTTTGGTAAATACATTTGCTTCCTTTCCAAGGGTAAGATGGGTAGATCAATCTCATATCAATGACTCGTGGGTGTTAGGTGCTGGAACTATTTCTTGACAAACAACAGTGTATCCATCTGCACAGTACTTTTCTGCTGCATGTACAGCTATAGCACATTTGTTAGATATGGCTGTTGAGTACATGTTATGGTGTCCAGTTCCAGCATGTAACTCTACTACACCAATCATTTTCATTCATTCATTCATTCATTTACAAACATGATTTACAATCATGTTAATTAGTGAGCTTTGGTGGTGTTGGTAGGTGTGTTCTTGAACACTGAAAAATGTTGAATTATTTTTATTTGTATTATTTAATGCCACATTCATAATGACTATTTCTTTTCTTCAGCTTTATCTATTCTGTTTATTTATTGTTTGCTTCTTCTTTAGCTTGATTAACTAATTTGCATACCATCTTCCTTCCTGATTCTTCTAAGGGGGTCACGTAAATAATCAAAATATTTGGAGACAATGAAAAGCTGGAAATGAAATTTAGTCACTAATATTACAATTACACATTCTTATACATGTTTTTTGATTTGATCAAGCTTAATTTGCAACTAGACGCAGTGGATCTAGCTACAGTCTGATCTAATTTTGACTTGTGATACATTTTTGCTGATGAGACTGCAGTTTATTTTCACAATTTTAACATGACCGTGGTTGTCAGCTGCTGAGTGTCAGCCTGAAATGTTAATGTTGTTCAGACACACCAAGTGCAGATTGATGGATGAGGAACAAGCTCTTCTTACAGATGACGTCCACACTTCTCTATGAACAGATCACTGACTATAAATGTTTGATTAACGGCAACAAGAGTCTGGTTACACTTCGCTCTGTGGAAACTATGCTTTCCTGTTCTGTTTCTGACAGAATTTGCTGTTTGGCTTGTTGATGAATGGATGCTGTGGAGGGGAAACATCCCTAACACAAGCTGACCCACTGTTTGCTTTGCAGTATTTGAGTTTATGAAGTTGAAAATAAAAATGTCATTATGTAGCAGAGTTAACCAAGTTTACTTTGGATGCATTGGCTCAAATCTCCCTGCAAGAATTTGGTAGTTGGAGTTTCATTGACAAATGAAAAAAACTATGGAAATATGGCCCACACCAACCAACAGTCCTTTAGAGATTGTTACAGACAATGAATAGATTTTGGCAGCTGCGTACTGGAGTAAAAAAAACAGCTTAAAACTGTGAAAAAACATGCTGCAACTTGGATATGGTATATACTCTCTAGTCTATACCATCCTGATCCTGTAGATCTTATGATTTGTAAATTGTTGTATTTTGTTAAAATCAGTCATGTTCTCGCTGAGGAAACAGTACTGCATCACTCTCGTGATTATTTCTCTCTATTCTCACGGGCACATTTACAGTTCATGAGATTTTTGTAAACTCGAAATTTCCTTCCAGGCAACTGTTGCTAATGTTACTATCTCAGATGTAACCTGGAGGAAAGAGACAGACAGACTGACTGACCTTCTCTAGCTTCATCAGATTGATGGTCAATAGTTCAGAGAAAAGCTCTGCGTTCCCATCGCTCCCCTGCAGAAAGTCATTTCTAGAGAAAAAAAAAAAAACACACAATAGAGGACATATATTCTTAAATATCAGTTTGTATATTTTCTATGTTTTTCAGGACTTTTTTAAGAAGCTTGGTGTCTGACAGGTTGCAAACTCACTCCTGGTGGGTGAACTCGCTGACGGAGCCAAGCGTCGTCAGTCTCTGTTCCAATGAGATGATCTTGAAGGCCAGGTAACAGGAAGACAAGACCAGGACACAGACTCTGAGAAAACACGCATAACAAATTAACAAAGGAAGGATTGCTTTATGGATGAAAAGATGCAAATATTTTAGTGAAGTGAGGGAAAATAGTTCAAAAAACAAAAAATGAATCAAATGAAAAAATAAATGTAGGAGTTTGAATTAATTATTAGATGAAGAAATAGCTGCATTAATGATGATAAATATTCAATCAAGAATTGTATAAATTACTTAATAAATGAATTTGAGAAGAATTAAATGAATGAATGAATGAATGAATGAATGGCTGTAAACTCACAGAAGCAGGTAGACAAACAGCACGGTGTTGAGAGAAACTGGTTTCAGAGGTCTGCTGTCAATCACCAGCTCTGTGCCTGGAAATTTGTGAAATAAACCATAAACATTCCTGGACTGTAAGATCAGAAATTATGAGACAGTTTGAAGTATTATTGAATAAAACCTTGAGAAGTTCTGATTATTTGAGGACTGCAGACTTGATCAAAACCTCTCAGTTGTGCTCCACACAGCCTTCTGTCTTCAACTAACACAGCAGACAGGACCATATTCGTACCGGCGTGGTGTGCTTCGTGCTGCTTGTTTTCTGAGCTCTGCTGGTTCTGAAGTTGGTTCTTCACTTTTTGCTGATGGTCTGGATGTTCAGGAGGGGCTGTGCTGTCGGTGTGCTTTAACACATCCATAAATGGAGGAACAGAAAACTCTGCAGGGTTGAAGAGACAAAAAACAATGTGAAGGGGAAGACTTTTAATTTTGCAGTCAATCACGCACTATTGGCTAGCAATGCATCTTATTCTATAAGACCATAATAAGTTTGTATCATTACTGTCTTGTGAGAATGACATATCCTTAAATAGTCAACTTTTCACAAGCTTAGTGAAACACCCCTGTTTTCAGCTTTGTAATGATGTTTTTATTCAGCTTAAGAAGATTGAGAATTTTATCAAAACATAAAGGAACATTTAATTCTTCAGTTTATCTTTCACAACATTCACAACAAATTTGCAGTACATGGTTTTTTACTGGAAGGGAAGGGTGTGCTGAATTGTAATCTGAAAAGTCTCTAGTAACTGTGATACCTGCTGTCTTATAGCTATCTGCTATTTGGGAGTCAGAGCTGCTGCTCTCCTCCATCTCCTGCCTCCTCTGTCTCACTGCCCCGTCCAGATCGCTGAAATCACCTGTAAAACTCTTCACACACACACACACACACACACACACACACACACACACACACACACAGTCAATATATTAGCTTGTTAGTGAGTGACTTATCTTATTGAGCACCTAAAATCCAATTTTCAAATCCTCTTACATGTTTTTCAGGAGAAGGGATAAGCTAATTGTCTGAAACATAAATGATGTTGATTTCATGTTTGGAAAGCTGAGCGGAGAGAAATGGGCTGATGCTGAATGTCAGAGAAGAAGAGACGAGTAAGACTGTAACACTTGGATACAGTTTTCCTTCGTGTATAAAACAGCAACAACAACAAATATAATACAGAGGTATAATAAAAAATAGTGGCAGGTATGAGTAGTTTGCAGTCATGATATCATTCTTCACCTCATCTACTCCATCTGCTAACTCTGGGTTGTTTTTGTCCATATTTAAGACACATTCTTCCATAAATCAAGTACTTTCTTTGCATTTTGCAACTACAGCTCCCATGAGTCTTAGCCATTGCTACGCCACATTAACATTAGCACCCTTCCATGGTTTGATTATCTCCTTTGACTCAGCTATTATTTAAAACATCACATTTTCAGACTCATTGGGAAGAGCACTGTAAATGTGCTTTTTTTGTTATGTAGACAAAAAAGCAGAGTGATGTGATTGGCTCAGTTACACATATTATCAGTCCCACTATGTCCATCATGTTCTAGTTAGTGCCGTACACTCTTCTGGTGTAAAAGTGGTTTTGGTGAGTATGTGTCCGACCTACCAGTGGAAAGCGAGGCGATAGAGGTGACCTCTGACTTCTGAAGCTGTTTTCAAGTGAGGACGGGATGGGGCTGCTGCATGGACTCTTCTCCTGTACATATACATATCATATACACTCAGATATATATAGTATGTTTATATGCTCAAAATATAACGTTTTCATTTCCAAAAGATCAGATGATATGACAGAAAAGTCAAAATATTGTTAATCAGAAATCATTCTACAGGAGCCCGTGGGAAGAAATTATTCTTAACACTGGAAACAAATTGATGATGATCCACAAATAAAAAATTGAAGATATGAAGATATCCACAAACACCAACCAATGTGAGCATTTTTTACAAATAAATACAACGCTATTTAAATAAATGTCACTATTCTACATCTACACTCAGTTGCCAGTTTATTAAGTACACCTAGCTAACACTAATGCGGTCTAATACATCAGCCCTGTTATAAATCTAGTACAACATTTATTGGAACCACAAACATTTTACCCCCATGTCAGCAATGTCCTACCTCCAGATGAATACAGACTGACATCAAGATCTTGTAGGTGTTGTCTCTGGACAGGAAGGACACAAACACGTACTGCAACAAAAAAACAAACAACAGTTTTATAAGTTTCCATGTTTTTTTATGCTGACAGTGTTTATACAATGTTTGTCCTCTGATGTGGCTCAGGACCTGACCGAAACCATCAAATCTTGTTTAATTAGAGCAAACAGAAACACTACAATCAGATAAAGTCAGGTAAGTTTGTTGTGTTATCTCAGCCGAAACAGTTTCATAGACTGGTAAAGTTATCAGCAAACAGGCAAATAATTCAGGTGACTCTTTAGATTTTAAAGGAAGAATTCCTTACAACATTTCAGGGTGAAGTGTCCATGTGTGACCAATGAAATCATGATGAGAAGAGTCATCATTCTCACCCTGTCATTTGCGGTGGCAATCACCAGCGCGTTTGGCACCAGGATGGCAGTTTTGGTCTTCTTGATGTGAGTGACGGATATTACTGGGATGGCGATCTGGGACAGACAAACACCAGGATGAAGAGATCAGCCTTGCAGGGACTAGTTTACTCACTCGGTACAGAATCACTCTGTACCATCAGAGCCAATGACATGCTGAATTAAAAACATTGTTTCTTTTGATGATGGAAGTAGCGAACGAGTGAAGTACCGATCAGACAGGATAGGACGGTACAGCCAATCATAATGTAGGGATTGGGCAGCACATTATTGTGGTTAGTTGGTGGTTAGTCTGCCAGCTACGGCGGCCCATCACCTTGCTCCATATCTAGTCAGTATAGATCACTAATCAACTGGCACCACCTGTTTTACAAGGATGTACAAATAAATCTTAAAATAATTCTCAAAGAACTGAAGAAATCAATCTACTGTCCTACATCCCCTGAACAGGGAATGCATAGTCCCTGAACAACCATTAGAAGTATGTAGTGTAGAATGTGATCCCCCACTGGCTTCCCATCCATTGAAATCACACCATGTATTATTACCTCATATTTCCTTTTTATTCATTGTGTTAAAAATATTAAAATATGTGTAAACTTTGCTGCCATGTTGGCCAGGAGTCAGATGTCTAGAATTCAAAGGAATATGGTATTAAAATAAGAGTAAAATAAAATTGTACTATGATGAGTTGTGAGAAATGTCTTGTCCTTGTTGCACCTCACTAACTTCTTTGTTTGCTTTTTCTGGAGTGTCAAGTAGATGATCAACAAAGCGTGTTTTCATAATGCTTCTTGTCATCTGTGCTCCGCACTGACAGTTTTCTGTGAAGTGACTCCAGGTGAATGTTAATAATTAAGGGAAACATCAAATCTCTCATCAAATCAAACCTGCTGCTGTTGGCACCTCGCTGTATTTGCCACAAAGGAGTGATAACACTCGCCTTCATACATAACATCGGAAAACAATGTGTAACAATGTGAATACTTTGTTTGAAAGGCTGATGTGGGAACATTAGTGAACAAGTCTGAGGACGCTGTGCCAAAGACCTTCGGGACAGAAAACTTTTCAACAGTGAATGTTACAGCTCGATGTTCACGACACACAAAAAGTAAACTCTGCCCCAGTTTATGTTACCTTTGTGTCTTTGCCAAACACCTTGGAGTGGAAGCAGATCCAGTGATCAGAGACAAACATTCGGCCCTGGTAGAGGATGTCTTTCTGTAGAGCACAGGTGTAACCTGACAAACAGGTAAATGGCATCAAATTACTGAGGGGGAATCTCTGTCAGTTTAGTGGAAAAAAAGATATAGTGTTGGGGTTGAAAAAGACAGATAGACCAGATCTACTTTTTTATGTAAAAAAAAAAAAGTTTTTTATTTAAAGGACCAGTGTGTAGGATTCAGTGGCATCTAGCAATCCCCTGTCCTTACCCTTTCCTTCTAGCATGAAGGAGAAATTACAGAGGCCATGAACATGCCAATGAAAAGGCCAGTATTTAATTTTCTGTTCTGGGCTATACTGTCGGCTGTAAGTAAAATACCCTAATTCAAATAATGTGCAAAAGCATTACATTTACAGAAAATGTAATTTTACTACTACTATTATTATTATTATTATTATTATTATTATTATTATTATTATTACTACTATTTTTGAAAAACGGAAAAACTACTGTAAAAATTTACCTTAAAATTATGATTTTATTTTTGTTTACAGTGTACTGAAACAGAAACATGGCGGACTCCGCCGTGTTTCTATGCTGTCACCTCCACCTTCTGCAGATATAAAACACTTATTGTAAGGTCATAAAAACATTCTAGTGATTACATACTAATGAAATCATTTTTATGCATATTACATTGCCATATTCTAAATCATCACACTGGACTCTTAAACAAGTGACATGAACTTAAATGATTTACATTTACTTACAGCAACCTAAAACTAATTCAATGCTCATATATCCATGTGTGTATTGTTGCAAGACAGACTTCAAACATGTGAACCTACCCTTTAAATTATCAGCTAGTGTTTAAGGTATCAAATGTTCAACTATTACCCAATCCCTCATTCAGTATTTAAGGTGGAGCGGATAGTTGTGATCATTAAAGACTTACTCTGTCTAAGCTGCTCCTCCTTGCTGATTTCCTTAAATATTTTATGGTACTGGCAGTTGCTCTTCGAAAGCTGAAACAGAACACACACACAGAAATGCAGTAACATGCGCACACTGACGTTAATGCATAATGCTGAATGATGCTTGCATGGGAAACAGCATTGGTGAACTGCATAATGTGAATATCCATTCTGGAGCTGTAGAAACTACTCAAAATTGGCAGATATGTGGCTTATTTCTGGGCTTTAGGTTGATATTTTGTGGCATTATGATTTTTTATATTTTTAGAATATTTGTAAAAGTTTGAGCATGTATATCATTAATCTGCTCACAAGTCACATCAATTCAAGTGAATGATCGAGAGACAACAGGTATAATAAAAGTCCAGTCAGCAGAAATGATATCTGATTCAGCTGGAAAAACAACTGGCTGATAGATCCCAGGCTTTGATGTTTATAGGTGTAATAAAATATGTATCAGAGTTTACTTAATGAATGCTAACCTGGCTGTAGTGAGACTTTTTCCTCTCTATCTTGGGGTCTGACTCTGTCTGGACCTGGGTCAGCAGGGAATGGTCGAATGTCTTTGACCTGAAGACAAAAAAGAAAAACAAACAGTATAGACAGAGAAGAAGAATTAACATATTACAACATGAAATAAACTGCTTGTTAACTGTCTGCATGTCTATAATCTGATAAAACAGGAATCATAAACGATCTTTAGCCCTTTACATAAGTAAAAGTCTCAAAGTCAACTTGACAGAAAAGTAGAAAAACATCAAAACAAGCTGACACATGCTGTTTGCACATTCAGCACAGAGCAACATGATCATCTCACTGGAGTTGTGTTTGTTTTTCCAATATTTTCTCTCCTTTTAGCTCTGATTTGGTCTCCACCAACTCCTGAGAAAATGTTATGGTAACAAGATGGAAGACCTTGAAGCCTTAATTAATGGCCATCGTTAGCATGAGGGAGCTCACAACAAATTCACTAATATATTTTCACATTATTTAGTCATTTATTGTTATTAGAGAACAAAAGCGGCTGCTGTTTTTGCACTAGCTCTGAATGACAGGATGTGAAATTGGGACTGCTGTATATGAAGTGTTTTGCAGAATATTTATTGATTCGTACACATAGCATGAATGACAATTTAAACTATGGGGAGAGAGTGCTAGTCAGATTGTTAGTACTGTCACAACATGAGATTTGTGGTTTTAAAGTTCTGTGAAATGGAAAGCAGGGTGCTTTTTGCTTGCTCATATTTACGTTTCCTGTAAAAACAGGCGGTGGAAGGACTTGTCGCAGATATTGATTGGTGTTTACAGTAGCAATTAGTGTGGTACACTCCCACCGCTATGGGTAGTGCCATGATCTAGTGTCAACGTCTACCTTCCAGTGAACACGGCTGGACCCAGGAACAAACACAACTTTCAAAACTGGTGGCTACTTTGGCTGGGAATACAGTAGCCTATCAAGGTGGGTCTTGGCATCCTGGTGCTGATGTAACTAATGACAATTAACAGTTTGCTATTAAGCAATCTTTCCACCAGGAAAGTCCGTAAATCACCTTGGTAGTGTAATGTTATTCCTTGTTGGTCTCCAAGGCTGTGCACAAATCTGGTTTGCTAATGGCAGAGTCAGTAGCTGCAGTTAATTAGCAGTTACCTACTTTAGCAAGTTGCTAGGCTAAAGCTAAAAAAGCTATCCGTGAATAAAGTTATAAAGTTGTGTTTTGTACAGTAATCAGTGAGGCCCGACCACAGATGTATGTAGCAGCCCTTAGAAACAATCATAGGTTGTATAAAACAGGAAACACTCCAGTGGCATCATAAGTGAGAAAGGATACAAAATTAGTACACGTCCCCCAAGTGCAGAATGAGTCATCAACTTTTATTCCTTTATCAGGAAATGACAAACTCTAAAATGGCATTAAGAATACCCAAAAATGCCTCAAACATTATTCTTTTGTTGCTTTTCGCCAACATACTGATGTATAGGTGACATATAGTTAGATATATGTGATATAAAGACTTAAATATCAATTTTGACTTTATGTGGACTGAACAGGAACTTTCATGCTTAGTTAAGAAAATTACAAAATGTTGTTTACCTGACTAATGCTGGTTTCCTTCTGCCTGAGAGCTCCTGTTGCTCCGGATCAACGGCATGCAGAGGCTCACTGATCGTCCTCTCATATCTGTGCCGCTCCTCCGCATTTTCTACATCTGAACTACGGACAGCAAGAACACAACATTCAGACAACGCAACAAAAATATACAAAATACTTCATTTAGCAGCAACAGGAGCAGCTACATCGAGAGAGTACATTAAGAACCAATGCACTTCACAATTGACTTCATTTAATGACATATCAGACAAAATCAAAGTCAGAAGAACTCAACTGAATCTTGTTAGATTGCTCAGCAGCATTTTACACCAAGGTCAACATGTGTTTTTAAATGAAAGACATATCAAACAAATATCAGTGTGATAAATTTACTGCAACCCCGACTGCATATTAAATAAGCTCTCATGAGGTCTCCATCACAATGTTGAAAAACTGTTTACATAAGTTATATAGACGTTAGGGTACTTACACTGGATTTTTGAGGCTGATACTATAAATTTGATTCTCAAAGAATCGTGACAAAAATATGTATTTAGTCTAACTTTTTACACAAAATACATTCATTACTGCTCTCTGGTGGACTCTAAATGACTTTAAACATATCTTTAACTTGTACTTGAACAAATTTTACAACAGATGCCAGCAGACCAATACTACTACTCATGCAAACACTACTACAGCTGCTACTACAACTAATACCAACATCTTTACAATGAAATCTTCTCTTTGACCCTGTTTGCAGTCATAAACTCACTGATAATCCCTTTCCTCATGCTTTGCAGCTCCTCTGTTACATTTCCTGGCATCTTCCTGCGATGTCTGCTGGTTCATACACTGTTCTGTCATCACGCACAACAGTTTACCGACCGAACGCCCGTCTGTCGTGCTGTCCTGTCTGTTTGTTTGCCGCCGTGAGAACTGAGAGAGGTGAACTGACCCCGCAGCCTGTTCCTCTGCTCCTTTACCTGCCTGTGGGAGTGTCTGCTGGGCCTCCTGGTCTCACGTGTCACAGCCAATCAGATGGCAGGCCATGGTGGTGTGTGTA